>CM027669.1:15825000-16185000 GCA_015731905.1 Salix dunnii
CTCTCCTGAAACTAAAAATACATACAAGTCTTCTTTGATTATGATTTGTGTATTTCAGTCCTTGGTCTTTTGAATTTCTTTTCATTCTGATTTCTTTTATAGAAGTTTTGATTTGTTTTAATTTTATCCTTCAATTAGAATTAATTATATATTTTATTTTCATTTCGGCCCTTATTCTTTTATTTTTTTAGTTTGATTTTAATTTCTTTGGTTCTTGCGAAACGATATGTGTGTGTGTGTGTGTGTGTGTCTATACTCTTAGTTTTGATTTTTAATTGTATCATTTTCTCTTTTGTTAAGGTTTTATTTTTATTCAATCTAGTCCTTAAATTTTAATTTATGTTCATGATCATTTTAAAATTGATATTTATTCTTTTTCCCTTAGTTCTTTTTTTTTTGTTATTTTTTATTTATTCTTCAAATCAAATGATTTTTTATGTTAATAATATTTATTTTGGATTTGTTATTTTTTTTCTTTTTTGGATTGCTTTTTTGTTAAAATTTTTTAGTTTTTAATTTTATTTTTCAGGATAGTTTTATGATTTTCATAATAATAATTTTAGTGTTTTTTTTTTAATTTTCTTGTTTGCTCTTTTATTAAAGTTTTTGGATTTTTTATTTTATTTTTTGAGATAATTTAATAATTTTCATTGTTGAGGCAATAAATTAATAATAATTTTAGTTATTATAATCATGATAATAATATCGATGTTACTGATGATAATGATGATGATAACAACAATTTATTGTAATGATTGTAGTACTTATGATATTAATAATTATAGCTATGATGATAATGATGATGATGATGATGATGATGATAATCATAATAATAATATTAGTAGTGGTGTCAGTAATTATAATAGTGATTATAATTATGATGACAATAGTAATGACTAAAAATATCCAACTGCCATTTCATTGGATATGTCACTATGACCTTTTCACCATGGTGATAAGCATGTCGACTCATAGTGGTCGAAGACTATCAATTGTTTTTTCCTCATCTCTCTCCTTGAACTGAAAATGCTTTCAAGTCCTTTTTGTTTATGATTTGTACATTTCAATCATTGGCCTTTTTATTAATAATAGTAGTAATAATAATAATTTTAGTTGTTATAATTATGATAATAGTAGTGATGTTTGTAATGATAATGATGATAACAATAATAATTTATTATGATGGTTGTAATACTTATGATATTAATAATTATTTATAATAGCTGTGATGCTTATGATATTAATAATTGTGGTTGTGATGAGAATAATAACAATAATTCATAAAATAATACCATACTAACAAAAAAAAAATGATAATAATATTAGTAATGGTAATAATACTAGTAATAATTTAATGATATTAATAACAATAAAAATGTTAGTAATCGTAATAGTTATTGTGATAATAATGACTATAATAACAACAATAATAATGGTAGCAATAATAGTAATGCCAATAATAATTAGAATATTAATTATTTACAATAATAGTGATAGTGATAGCTATATTGATTATGATAACTTAACAATCATAATAATAAGAATAATAATTGAAATAATTCATCATTCGATGTTGTATTTGTTAAAAATTAAGTTTTGTAATTTCTTTATGTATAATATTTAAGATTTAATATCTTGAATTAATTTGGGAAAATCTTGTGGGTCAGTGTTATAGTTTTTTTTTGTCATATTTTTTTTAAATTGTATTGCTTAATATTAATTTTTTTTTAAATATCATTCATTTTTTCATTTAAATATATTAAATAAATAAATTCATATTGATTTAAATTTATATATATATTATTAGAAACTCACACTTTATAAAAACTCTGCTCATATTTATAGCATTATGAAAAAATTCTCACGCTTTTAATTATTTGTTTTATATTTAAAAAAAATATATAGTTATGACTATAGCAAACAATAGGTAATTGGCTCGTTACAAACTAATAAACATGTCGTTAGTTAGTTGTATACTAGTTTGATGGCCCACACTTCGTTGCGGGCAGAGCAAATTTTTTTTATAATTGTTCAGATTAAAATATAATATTTCTACATGTAAAGTTTGATATTATGAAACAAATCCAAATACCCTATTATAAAAATAGTAACATCGAAGTGTTAACTTCTAAAATTATCATCACTATTATTGTCAAAACAATAACAATTATTAAACTACCTCGAGAGGAAAAAAAGCAAGTAAAAATAAAAACTCAAATTATTATTATTATTCTTAATATTAATATTATTATTGCGTTAATAACCAAAAAAAAAATCAAAGATTAAAAGAAGTCTAAAAACATTAACAAAAAAGCAAATAAAAAAATAAAAAATATGACAAAATAAAAATAAAAATTATTATTTGAAAAAAAAACATTTCAGTTGAAAAATAAAAAAATTGAACGCACTACGTTGCGGGTTGAGCAAACAATTTTTATGATTGTTGGGATTAAAGAAATTAATAGGATTTGTTGGTCTAAAATTAAAATATAATATATATACAAAATATAATATAATATAACAAATTACCACGTCCTATTATAAAAATAGTAAAATCGAAGTTTTAACATCTAAAATTATCATTGCTATTACTGCCAAAACAATTAGAATTATCAAATTATTCTGAGAGAAAAAACACTAAAAAATATTAACAAAAGAGTAAGCAACAAAAATAATTAAATTTATTATTATTATTATTATTATTATTATTATTATGTTGATAATGAATAAAAAACCAGAAATAAATGAAAGACAAAAAAAATCCTAATAACTTTAACAAAAGACCAGATAAAAAAAATAAAATCAAAATTATCAAGCAAAAAAAATTAATCTAACTTGAAAATATAAAAAAAACCCAATAAAAACCTAAAAGAAAGAGCAAATAAAAAAAATATAATAGATGATAAAACAAAAATAAAAATTATTAGATAAAAAAAATAATTTAATTTGAAAATTTTAAAAAATATATGTTCTACATTGCAAGCTAAGCAAACAATTTTTATAGGATTTGTTGAATCAAAATTAAAATATAATATTTATATATGTAAAATTTAATATAATAAAATAGCTCAACACACCCTATTATAACAATAGCAAAATCAAAGTTTTAAAATCTAAAATTATCATTGCTCTTATTATTAAAATAATTAAAATTATCAAATTATCTTGAAAAAAAACACTCAAAAACATTAACAAAAGAGTAAGTAAGAGAAATAATTAAATTATTATTATTATTATTACTATTATTATTACTATTATTATGTTAATAATAAGAGAAACAAAAATAAATAAAAGGCTAAAAAAATCCTAGAAACTTTAACAAAAGATCAAACAAAAAAATAAAATAAAAATAAAAATTATCATTGTTATTACTGTCAAAACAATAAAAATTATCAAATTATCCCGAGAAAAAAAAACTAAAAAAAATTAACAAAAGAGTAAGTAAGAAAAATAATTATATTATTATTATTATTATTATTATTATTGTTATTATTAGTGTGTTAATAATGAAAGAAAAAAAATGAAAGACTAAAAAAATGCTAAAAACTTGAACAAAAGTTCAAACAAAAAAATAAAATAAAAATAAAAATTATCATTATTATTACAGTTAAAACAATAAAAATTATTAAATTATCCCGAGAAAAAAAAAACCTAAAAAACATTAACAAAAGAGTAAGAAAGAAAAATAATAATAGTAATAATAGTAAGAATAGTAATAATAATAAATCATAATATGAATTAATAATAATTAAATAAAAGGATTGAAATAAAAAATTAAAAATATAAGGGCTGAAATGAAAATTAAATATAAGGTGATTAAAATAAACAATTAAAAGTATAAGGGCCGAAATGAAAATCAAATATATTATCAATTTAAATCAAAGGATAAAATTGAACAAATTGAAACTTCAGTACCGAATTAGTTAACCTTTTTAAACTCAATCCAGAAATTCAAAGAAGGAGGACTGAAGTGAAACATTAACATTCAGTCAATTTCAATCGAATGACCAAAACGAACTAAATCAAAACTTATATAAAAAAAATAAGGACCATAAATAAAATAAAAAGTCCAGGGACCGAAGTGAAACTATGTAAAACTCGAGGGACTCTCCTGCACTTTTATATGCAGGATAGAGAAAAACGGCAAGATCGGCTTTAACCGGCCACCGCCACGTCAATGGAAACCGGGGGACCACACGCGCCGCTCCGGGAGGATGACCACACGGCGGCGCATCGAGATAGAGGCAGATAACTTGTATCCGGCCACCGTATCACGCCGCACGCGCCACACAAAGAGGGCGTGGGACTACATCCCGTCGGCCGCGTGTTCCACACGCGTCGACAGTTAAAAAGAAAAAAAAATAAAAAATAATGGTCAATTACCGGTACACCCTTGTGCCTAAGTCATCAATTTTATCTTATTAAGGGATAAACCCGTAATTAGCCATTTTCAAAAAAATATAAAATATTAAAAAGGTAGGCGGACTGGTCCGGTCCGAAATTGTCCAATTACCACAGAGCCCCTCCACCCGTAACCTGTTTTTTATCTTTTTCAAGGGCTAAAAACGTGATTGCACTGTGCAAATAATGATAAAAAATTATAAAACCAGAAAACCAACTGAACCGAACGAACCGAAAACCGAATCGACCCAAAAATACACTATTGAAATCCACAGTGTTTTTAGATACAATGAACAGTGTTTTCCTGATCTCTTTTAGTTATATTTATAATTTGTATTTAAAAAAAAACAAATAAAGATACAAAAACTTTTGATACGTTTTCTTCTATAAAATTTTCAAGTAAAATTTGGTTTGGTTTTAATTCCTTTAATTTTTTTTTATTTTTTTGAAACAATTCCTTTTTTATGTTCATATTTATATGTATATACTCTTAATCTTGATTTTTAATTTTTATCATTTTCTCTTTTGTTGATGTTTTATTTTTATTTATTTGGTATTTAAATTTTAATTTATGTTAATGCTTATTTTAAAATTGATAGTTATTTTTTTCCCTTTGCTTTCTTTTTATTATTTATATTTGTTCTTCAAATCAAATGATTTTTTTATGCTAATAATATTTATTTATTTATTTATTTATTTTATTATATTTTTTGTTTGCTCTTTTGTTAAAGTTTTTGGGGTTTTTTTTTTATTCTTCTGGATAATTGTATGATTTTTACTATTTACATAATAATAATAATAATAATAATAATAATAATTTTTGTGATTGTGTTTTTTCTTGCTTGCTATTTTGTAATTTTTTTCTTTTATTCTTCAAAATAATTTAATAATTTTTATTGTTTAGACGGTAATTGTAATAATAATTTTAGTTGTTATAATCATAATAATAGTCGTGATGTTACTAATGATAATTATGATAATAATAATAATTTATTATGATGATTGTAGTGCTTATGATATTATTAATTATTTATAATAGTTATAATGCTTATGATATTAATAATTATGGTTGTGATGATAATAGTAATAATAACTCATAAAATGATATTAAAAATATCAATAATAACAAGAATATATATGATAATGATAGTAATACTAGTGATAATTTTAATAGTATTAATAACAATAACGATGTTAGTAATCATATTAATTATTGTGATAATGACGACGATGATAATAACAATAATGATGGTGACAATAATAGTAATGTCAATAACAATTAGAATATTAATTATTTATTGTAATGGTGATAACGGTAGCTATAATGATTGTGACAATTTAACAATTATAATAATAAAAATAAAAATAATATTAAAATAATTCATCATTAGATGTTGTGTTTGTTTAGAATTTAGTTTTGCAATTTCTCCATATATAGTATATACTCTCAAACTTATAATTTATTAATTTTATATCATAGAAATATTAAAAGCCATTGGATGCAATATGCAAATTTTGAAATTATAATAATTATCTCCAAGAAATATATAGCTGAAGCAGTTAATTAATTAGCAATAAAACGAAGGAAAACACAAGTTACACAATTACATACATGAAATCACCAGCCCCATAAACAGAGAGAATCCTAGTACTTGTACCCCTTCTCAAACAAGCTCTCGGAAGCCAGCCCACCGGTACCTCCTCCGGCATACTTGCCAAGAGTTGCATCGGAATTTGCCTTGCACCTAACCAGGAATACCTCTTGAGCCTTCTCAACGTTCTCCTTCTTTCCAGCCCATGTCTTGAGTGTGCTCTTCTGCAATGCTCGGCCGAAAGAGAATGATAGAGTCCATGGTTTCAGTACCTCAAGCTTATTCATTGCGTTGAGGTTCAGTGTTGCTTCCTCCTCACTTTGCCCACCAGACAAGAACACAATGCCTGGTACAGCTGGAGGAACAGTTCTGCGTAGCGCGGTCACTGTGAATTCAGCAATCACCTCTGGTGTTACCTACAAGAATCAAAACCTTTGGAGATTAATCAATAATTGAGAAGACTGTGACAAAATGAGTTAGGTTAAGCAATGATGTTGATATTTTTAGAAAATAATATAAATTATAATATGTGGTCTATTTGAATTTTTAGATTAGATGATTATTTGACATGGTATCATAGTCTTATTGATCTAATAGTCACGGGTTCAAATCTTATTATCCTTATTTTATTTGATAAAAATCAAGTATGATGTAGTATGAATTTATGTGTAAATTTCAAGTTTAAAAAACTTTCACTTGAGAAGTTTGTTAAAAAATAATATAAATTATATAATATAATCTTACTTAACAATTTAAATTTCTAGAATGATTTTTAATAGGTATTTTGATCATACCTTTGGGCTGTCAGAACCTGGAGTTACCATGTTGGGCTTGAGGAGTGTGCCTTCGAGAAGAACATGGTGATCATTCAATGCCTTGTAAACAGCTGCGAGCACGGTCTCAGTGACAGCAGCGCATTTCTTTATGTCATGAGCCCCATCAGTCAGAATCTCAGGCTCCACAATAGGCACCAGACCATTCTCCTGACAAATGATAGCGTAACGAGCCAACCCTTGTGCATTCTGCTGGATAGACAATTCCGAGGGCTCAGTTGGGCCAATTTTGAGGACAGCACGCCATTTCGCGAATCGCGCACCGGCCTTGTAGTATTGCTGGCAGCGTGCTCCGAGTGAATCAAAACCTTGGGTTGTAGTTTCACCATCAGTACCGGCTAATTCAACCACACCCTTGTCAACTTTGATTCCAGGAATGACATTGTTTTCTTGGAGGACTTCAACAAATGGTTTCCCATCAGAGGTTTTCTGGTAGAGGGTTTCTTCAAAGAGGATTACACCAGAGAGGTAAGGTAGGGCTTTGCCGTAGGTGAAAAGGAGTTCACGCAGGGCTTGTCGGTTGGACTCGATATTCTCAACATTTATGCTTGATAAACGCTTGCCAATGGTGCCTGTGCTCTCATCTGCAGCCAAAATGCCCTTCCCTGGTGTGGCAATGTACTTGGCAGTCTTGATCAGCTCATCTGGAGTTAACAATAGAATAAACCAACCACCTTAGAAGCTATATAACGCTTGAGTAGACAACCTATACATTAACATTTGAAGCTTCAATATACGTGTATGCATGTATTTAGAGTAGGGAACCTGCCATGCTATACACTATGACTCATTTCCCCCAGATTCACAAAACCAGATGATTTTATGTTGCAAGAGGTGAATTTTCAATCATTTGTATATATGAAAGTCTACAACAACTAAGTTCAATTGTAGCTCAACCACATCCATATCCCACTTTCCTAAAGTGATTTAGCGTTCGAGCCTCTCTTCTGTGATAAAAAAGCAGAAGATGGATGAGCATTATCTATAGCTGCAAAGGAGAAGGAAATTGTCTGCTGGAGTGCACTCTAGTTTTCAGTGGTGAAAGATTCGTAGTCAAAATGTTGCCTTGAAGAGAACTTGAATGCTCGACATAAGCTTCATGGAGTTCAAATGGTAGGCCATGGAAATGCGAGGGAGAGGGAGAGAGGTGTAATACCTGCATACTTTCCAACAAAGGCCGACATGCTAAAGTTTTTCGAGGATGAATATTGGATAAATAAAATGATAAAGAGAGAAATGCAAAACCAAGCTTTCACAAGCACCACTCTATATAGATCATCTTCAATAGAATATACCAAAAGAAATCCACCCCACAAATCTCAACGCGTGTCAAAAGATTGGCCCAACAAAGATTATCATCCTTGGATAAAGCAATGAGTGATCACTGTCTTCGCCAAGTCCTATTATTATATCTTAGCTTGTGAACCCGGAAATATTGTGTGGAAAAGCTCTTCCCTCATCTGCAGCTTGCTCCCTCCAAAATTTGAAGAGGTGGATGCTAACATATTTATCTCAACCAATAATTTTTAGCCATTAATGTAAATGTCCCTTGTAATTCATTTCAGCTTCATTTTTTGATAAATGCCCCACTATAGTAAAGGAGAAAAAATACGAGGAAAAAAGTTGCATGGGTGAGAAAATCTGCATACCACAATAACAACAAAGAATAGAGATAGGATATTCAAACCCTAGCCGAACCAAAATAATGGTTCACCATTAAATTTTATCACATATTCGAGATAAAATATCTGGGTTCACAGATACAAATATTCACGGGGAGGCTGTCACCATCAAGCTCCAAGAGGGTGCCGTAATCACTAATCACTTTCCTCTGAGCCATGCAAGCTCAGTGGATTTATTGCATCTTTTTTTCCTATTAGAAACCCTCTGCACATAGAACTAAGGTGACAGAATCAATCACCTCCCCCGTGTGACTCAGTTTTTCTTTTTTAAAAAATAAACTTATAGAAATGAAAGGAAGAAGCTATAGGTTTGATTTGAGTCAAAATTTGTTCAAAACTGAAAGTGCACAAACTCAGCACATAAAGAGTCCGGCAGGGTTGGGCTGCTCGCTCTCTGCAGATTAATCAACGCAGCCCTTAAATATCTCTATGGTGCTTGGGCCACCACCAGTTCTTCGTCGTCATCGTCTGTGCCAAAATATCTATCTCCAAACTCACCCATGCCAGGTACGACACGGAAATCTTCATTCAAGCCAGTTTCAATCTCAGACGTTACAATCTTTATTCTTGGGAATCTTTTGCAGACCACATGCACTCCCTGGGGTGCCTGGTGGAAATAAACATCATATTTATAAACAGAAAACTGGAAAGTCCAAAATTAATGTCTAATGATGAGTCAGGTACAGATGAAAGCAAAAAAATGATCTGGCTTACAGATATGAGATTAAGAAAAATGATATTGGATTCTGGCACACCCTTGCTAATAAGTAACAAAATGGCCTGAACAGCTGAATTGCCTGTACATAAGGTAGAAAGTCATATCAATACCAGTAAGCAATGGAAGCCATATATTCAGTCAGGTAATTTGCTATAATTTTCAAATTCAAACTTGAATTGAATCTAGAAGCTACTATCTTTTATGATGTATGTCAGTAGAATGATGGGGGATAAGTTGTAGCCAAGTTCAGGGAAGTAAGTGCTTCTCCACCAAGTTACGATAAAAATAATAATAAAAAAAAAAGGCAAGATTTTGAGTATTGAATGCAGTAAAATTTTTTATTATTACTAACGTATTCCAAAACAAAAATCTATAGAGGAAACAAACCAACCTGTCCCTAGAATGGGATCCAATAGCAACACATGTCTATCTGAGATATCTTGCGGTAACTTTTCATAGATAAGCTGCCAAATCATTCAAGCATTAAGAATAGTCAGAACTCAGAGATTGTATGGCACACACAAATATCAACTCAGACACGCTTGAAAACAAAGTGAAGCGCCTTTACAAACCTGCTGACCATTGTCACCTTCTCTATGAATAAGAATCTTCCCAATCTTGATGCCTTTACAACATGCTCGTAGAGCATTCTCCATACTCTCGCCACTGTTGTCAATATAAGAGAGATAAGTTGTTGTTTTTCATGCCTCTGGGGAAAGATGCAGGAGAAGTTCATACAACGTAAAAATAAGAAATGATTGTTATAGTGGCTACAGATTCCAATTTTTCTTCCTAATTCTCTTCCTCTAACCAAGAAACTAGAACAATCAATCAATCATGATGCTACCCATTCATTTGACCACCACATTGAGCTTTAGAAATTAACACACCCTAGCTTATTGTTGGTTTCATAGTACTTTTGCATAATATTATCTGGAGAGGAACTTCACTATAATAATTGGTATCAATCATACAGAAAGAAAGATCTAGGTTATATAGTTGACTTATTGGCATTGCCCATGATATTTGATCTCATGCATAGCTTGCGATAGAAGATGCAAGGGAATAAAACATGCAAGTAAATCAAAATGCTAAACAGACAATGGAACATATCAATCCCTTGCTTCAAGAAATGAGATCGTATGAGAACCTCCTGATAATGGAGACGCCACATAACCTCTTACAAAAATCCACACCAGTGTAAACAGACCCTGCACCACACAGGAAAAAAAAAATGTAGTGAGAACCATGACCCAATCAGTTAAATTTACCAAAATAAAAAACAAGAAGCTCAAACGAGAGAAATATGGACCCATCTCTTAGAAGTATGAAATGAGTAGAAATAAGCCATGTGCCTAATCTTGCAGCTTTAAACGTACCATCACAAGTAATATATGTTCTGTTACCAGGGTGCAAACATGCACATCATCCATGTTATAGCTATCTAGTACAGAGAAAGTATAAACTTTTTTATTTGTTGAAAAACAACATCAAATATTTCTCCAAGATTTCATCTCTCATTGGCAAAATAAATACCAGGTAATAGCGAACTAGAAATCAAGAACTGGATAGCCTAAAGATTCTCAGATCATTGAGAAACATCAGCTTACCAGTGGGAGTGATCACCTGCTTTTCTGTAAACGGTAGATGTCCCAGACCATGTTCAACAACCTGGTAAATGTAAGAGATTGGACGAGTGAACAAACTAAATAAAAGAAAAGGCCACTATATTGCTCTCTCAAGAAAGAAACAACACCAAACAAACTCATCAAGAAAACATAAACCCACCAAACGAATCAACCTGTCAGCATAAAAAACAAAGTCATGTTTTGTTGTCTGGGAATCACGTATTAGGGTATGCATACCACGTATCTGCATGAGACAAGTAATGATTGTTGGATGTGAATAAGCAAACAACAGTACAGTACACAGAGCCAGAAAAGCTGGTAACATGTTCTTCTTAATCATGATCAAAACTAGCTTTCCATTAGAATTCATATCCCTTTCCCAGGTTAGATTAGAGTGTAAGAAACCCTACCTGAAAAGTTGATTGAATGACATATAAATTGGGATATATTTTACACATGTCGTGTTGGCCAAGCTTCGTACAAATATGTTGCACGATCAAATCAATGGCTACATGATTATCTCCTCCACGAGGAATGATGATGTCAGCAAACTTCTTTGTTGGGAGTATGAAGTCGTCAAAAGCAGGCTTCACAAATTTTGAGTACTGCATCAAAATAATTCTATTACTTCCCACTAAGGTAAAAAACCATGATAGCAAATTAGATGAGATGAAACCTAGCTCGCTTGCATAAAAGGCTTTCTACTGGTTTAATTTAAGATTCTCTTCATCTCTAAATAAGTATCATAATTCATCAAGTAAAAAAGAAAAAGAAAACATAAGAAATCACGTGTTTTTGTTAACCCTCCAAAGTTAATACAGTAAATAAAAGGTAAACTAACTTTTTTTCTTTAAAGATGGAGTCAACAAAGGAAAGGTGTGGTTACACATATACTCATATTTTTAAATACTAAAAGTATAAAGGAAAAATGAAAACGATTTTGGGGTAGCATGGGAAGAAATTAAGAAAAAATCAATGGAAAAAAGAAAATGGAGTAGGAGGAGTGCACTTCCTATCTCTCTTCTCCAAGCCTCACATGTTCTAGGTTAAATAAATTGGCTGGGGAACAAGCTGTAGATCTTGAAGCTCTTTATTTTTTTCCTCTCTTTTCTCACCAAATTTAACAACCAAACAACCAAAAGGAAATATATATATATATATATATATATTTCCTGGATTTTAATTTCAATAAAACTGTAAGATAACAATGCAAGAAATGAAAGAACTATTCCACTTTTAGGCTCCCGTTAGCTCAAGATTCAAACCTACATAATAAAAGACACTAACCTGATCAAGTACTGTGCCAATATCTCTACCCTTTTCAGCAGTATCCCGCCTTATTCTCCTTGCCAGACGTACATCAGCATCTGCACTGAAAATTGAACAATGTCAAGCAATAGTGCTAGCAACATGTAAGACTTATTTGTCTTATATTCAATTATACTATAAGGAATATCACAACCTATTGGTTACAAAACAAAACAGAAAGAACAATGGCAAGAAACAACATAAATTTTTTACAGTTTGGAGAAAATCAGGAAGGTGTAAACATTTTGTCAAGGGAAAAAACCAATTGCTACTTGAGACAACCTGAGATGCTGAGAAAGACAGGTTGCAATTAAAAAAACTCCAATAATCAGGCCAGTAAGGTAAGGATTATGACATTTCTCAGAAGGCTAAAACTAAAATATAGCATGCCTTAAAGGTTATATGCATTTTATGAACCCGCATCTTCACACAATGTCCCCCTATAGATTATACACAGTGATGCAAAAGTTAACCAATAGCTGAAAAACTAAATAACCTGTATCAACAAACACCTTCATGTTCATCAACTCTCGAACACGAGGATCATGGAAAATTAGAATGCCTTCCAAGAGTATAACATCTGAAGGATTGACCTACAAAACAGGTGTAGCAATAAGAGTTCAGAATGTGATGCATGGGATTTACATTCTATCAGTCCAACTACAAGATCAGAGATACAATGTTGTGCAAAGACATCATGGAATAAGTATTCAAATGCACTGTGTAGAGAAATCTCAGTATGGCAAAACACTGGTAAGTGTAATATGGCATGTACAGCTGAAACATAAAAGAAGACATTTGTCCACCAATGATTAATACGAAGGTGCTCATCATACTTGCACATGTACACCAAGGTCATTGACAAAGACTACAATCAATATGGTGGAAAAGAGAAACTGCTAAATACTGAAGTTTCACGTCATTTTTTTTTGTTATATTAATAGTTCCCTAAATTAAAAATGAACTCCATTAAAAGAGAAAAGGGAGGAATATAATTATGCAATGAAGTATAGTACAGTCATAATATAGTATTATTCCCTTTAGTTTTTTTACCATTTTGTAGCTCTATCATGTTGAATTTTTTGTGCCCATAACATTCCATATTAGTAATATAAGCCACAGAACATAAAATCAAACACAAGGCAAAACCCGAAATCTAGCTATAAGCAATTTCATGATTTCACCAGCTATCTCCTTCAACATTTAGGGGGTGTTTGGGAAGCACTCCAAAAGTGTTTTTAGAAAGGAAAAAAAATGATTTTTTTTTAGTGTTTTTAGATCTTTTTGATGTGCTGGTGTCAAAAATAATTTTTAAGAAATAAAAAATATTATTTTAATATATTTTTAAGTGAAAAGCACTTTGAAAAGCAGCCACAACTATACTCCCAAACACCCTTTAAGAATTTTACAAAGAAAGTGGCACTTGAACATAAATCCAAACAATATATTTGCCACTATCCAATTAAGAGGTCCCACCTAGCAATGTCCGAGACTCTCAGAAGGGATGAATATAGTCCAACCTTCAACATACTTGCTTGAAATAGCTGCTCTCACAACTCCTATGGCAACCTTATGGTTGCAATCTAATGACTTTACTCTAACAGCCCCCCCCACCCCCCCCAAAAAAAAGAAAAGAAAACAAGGTTGTCAAAGTAAACAAAATTCTGAATAACACTTGTTATGAAAGTACAGAACCGACCAAAGTGTCTATGTAGCCAGTATCAAACTGCAAGATATCCCCAATGGGTTTTGACATAAATCAAGGAGAGTTATCTTTTACAAGACAAGGGAACAATAGGAAAAACTATACCCTTCTTGCTGGAAAAACATTGTTTTTGTAACTCTTGAAGTCATAGTTTGGAATATCTACTGCTTGCCCGTGCCTCAACTTCTCCATAGCACATAATAGTTGCTCAGTGTCAAATGCATCTGACAACAAGATAAGTATTGTGCTTATTAGCAGGGTGAAATAGCCTCCACCACACAAAATTTTCTCCCTGCCATTTCAATAAACTTGGAAAGAATTATGTCCTTAAATGCATTCACTAGAGATGTACATTACAGAATGTTCCAGTTTCGAAAATAAAATGAGAAATAAGGAAGCTCAGGGCATGACAAAATAGCAAAGCATTTTCTGGCTTTAGTAGGTATAGGTTTTTCCTCGCCAAGAATCAAGTGGAAAAGCATGCCTATTTTGGATAATGACAGTTTAAGAGGAAATACACACTAATCATTGTATCCAATATCCCTCAAATAGCAAAATGCATCTTAGAGAAGTCTACTCACCAGGATGGTCAAAGTTATACTCATGAACTCTTGTAAGTTCCTCTTCAGTCAGATCATGATAAAAAGAATCCTGCCATGTCATCCATGAAGAAGATTTATTTTTATAGTCAATCAATCCTGATAATAGCATCAAACCTTTATGACCAAGTACTCAAATTTTGATACTGTGTTTCCTAAGCAACTTCCAAAACTAATTTGGAATTGGGAAGTGATTACCTGGTTAACAAGCACCACACGCTGATCATGAAGTTGTTGAATAATCATATCACAAACTGTAGTCTTCCCAGAAGCTGCTCCACCAGCAACTCCTGTAACATGATTAATAAAAATGGCACATTTAAAAAATATATAAATATATCAAAAAAGTGAAAAGGGAACACATGATCCCATGTAAAAATTAGAAGAAACCAATGCATCAGCAACAGTTACAGATGTAGAAATATTTCATATACTTTTCTTCAACATCAGATCCCTCCCTGCCCACCTAATCCTACTGTTTTAATTTTCATTACCAGATCTACATCAAAACCAATGCCACCCATTTCTGGATTGACTGGGTGATGTTTAAGAGCAAAATTCAGTACGAGATTAATCTATTCTTTTGGCATTCCTGTTATCCAACTCCCTATTAAATGATTCTGATAGCATTACCCGCATAAAGATTCATTTTTTCACACTTTAAATGTCTATGCTCTGCACACCAAACTCGTGTATCCTCTGTTGTTCTTGTTGTCTGATTAGAGCAGGCAAATATATGCTGTTCAAAAACATTCAACTGAGAGGTAAGAGTAAACTAGTTAGAAGTTTCTAATAGAGGAAGGTAAGATATCAAGTGCAATGTTCAGCCAAACCAATAAGGTTTGATGAAAGGGCATTATCAAAATGTACATAAGGCAATTTGCATGCACCCAGGCATAAAACATGTCTTTTGAGCTGATAATAAATAAAGGCAATAATTCATGAGTTTTCTCCAATTTGTTCTCTTCTCACATGGTAAAAGTGAGAAGTTCAAAAATACATTTTGATGAAAGGGCTTTTCTTGACCATTGCAACTGTCGATCATACATCCTGAATTTCAGCAACCATTGCTAGTCAGCACATTACCAACGATTGATCTTAAAAAAACAAGAACAGAAACACACAGCACCTCTCGGTATAAACCAATCAAAGAATTCACTGAAAACCTATATCAAAACAATGCAAGTACAAAATCAACAAAGTGAACACTCACTAACTCACCAATGACAAAGGGTTGCATATGCATCTCTTCAGCTGCCAACGTCGTCAGTTGTCCCACCTCTGTATTCCTCAACTCCAAACCATTCATATGAAACCCAGAAAAGTGAACTCCTGATGATGCCTCTATCATATCCTCAACTGATTTAACATCCATGAAGAAAACCTACAAAAAACAAAAGTGTCCTTCATCCTAAACCACATTTCCCACTTCATGCACAAACCCCGCCCCCCCTTTCTAAAACTCCCACTTTTTACAAAAAGATTAAATCTTTCTCCCATGGAGACGCAACGCAGGAGATACAGGAGCGCCGGATCGACCAATAAATGATATCCAATCATCAAAGGGAAACCAAATCAACCATTGCATTATCTAATTCAATAACAATCACTAAGCTCCATATCAATAGCACTAAAAAAGCAGAAAATGCATTCATAAAAACATCCCAACAAAAGTGTCAGCATCCCAGCAACTTCCGTTTCCTTGTATACCACAAAAACATCGGCACCCCATCATATTAAACGTACAAAATCATCAAGATGAAACCAAAGAGTCACTCTTTTCACCCTTTCTAACCCACCCAAAAACAGCAAGCAGCCAATGAACATACAAGGAAATCAAAAATAAAAACTTTCATTAATTACAAAAACCGGATGTTCTAGATTTGATCAATCGAACAAGAAATAACATCTCAAAACCCAAAAAAAATAAAATGCAGATTGTACCTGGTGTAAAGCTCCAAAATTCAGAGATCAATGAGAGAAAAAGATTAATGATTGTAAAGAATTTTACTTTATAATTAATTGATTGTTTATTTTGGAATATTAACAGATTACTGTTCGAAGAAAGTGTTAATAGGGAGGCTGGCTGTGATTTATTTTTTCCTGTTTAAGCAAATAGCAGAGAGGGAAAGAGGGCAGGAGTGAGTGCTTAGGCGCTCGTGTGCGTGTTGAACGTGGCTGATATAGACATTGCCGAGTTTGGAGTCTTTATAGAGGCTGATTACGTAACAAAGTCTTTGCTTATAAAAATAATTCCCAACTACTAAAATATTTATAATTATTGCAATATCTGATTTTATCGGGAATTTTATTGTCTTGGATTTGATTATATAAATAAAAATAATTTCATAGGATGATAGATGGATTTGGAGTTTGACTGCTCATAGTAATTGATTTAAAGTTAAATATATTATTTTCCAAACAATTCTAATAGCGTATCCCAGGAATATATTGTTCATTAATGCTGCATAGAAAGCTTAGCTTAAAAAAACATCTCTCGATTGAGATTCAAATTTATTTATTTATTTATTTAAAAAGAATATTATTAATATTAAGTGAAATAGTATTAACCTAGTGAGAGGGCTACTCTATCTAGCATTGAAACGAAAGAAAGTAAGGTTGTTAATATCATTCTGGTCGTCGTTTCAGTTTTTTTATTGGTAGAAACGGTATGCTAAAATGCTTTGAAACTGAAACATTATATATTATAAAATTAAAATTCAAGATAAATTAACTTTAAATTATATAATACAAACACAAAGTCAAACAAATATCATCTCAAAATTAAAAACAAAACCACAAGTTAATCAAGATAAAAAGAATTTTAAGGCCGAAATAGTACCGAAACATTCCATCTAAAATTTGACTAAAATTTTCAAAATAAATCAAAATAAAAATAATATTATTTTATCTTGAATTTTTTAATAAAATAAAATATTCCTACCATTCCAAACATAACGGAATGAAATTGACAAGTATGAAAACAAGAGGTTGAAGCATGGTTGTTAAAATCGCAAGTTAACTCGCAAAATCATTCGATTTTGCTAGTAAACTCATCAAATCGTGTCAACTCAGAGAAAAAAATCGAATTCAATCAAACTCGATCCAACTCGATCAAACTCGTATGGAATCGTAAAATCGGATCGACCGGATCGGTCTGATTTTACAATTCCAGGCTATTCTAATTTCTACATTCTTATTTCTGACAGAGCCTTCTCTCTCGAAATATTGAGACAGAAACAACCCAAAAAATGAAAGACAGAGAGATCATGAACCATGGTAATTAAAATCACGAGTTGACTCGCAAAATCGTCCGATTTTGCGAGTCAACTCATGCAAACGGGTTAACTCGGAAAGAAAACTCAAATCCGGTCAAACTCGGTCAAACCCATTTAAAATCGGTCCGACTAGTAAAATCAGACCGGATCAGTTCGATTTTACAAGTTTATGGTGTTCGGACATTAGGGCTTTTATTTTCAATTTTTCATTTTGTCAATTACATTCGAAACTCAAAATCAAAATCTTCTCTGCTCTTCTCACCCCTAAATCCCCCAAATCATCAGCTCTCACCCCCCAAATCTTCTCTTCTCCTCGGCACAAAATCCTCCAAATCATTAGTTCTCAGTTCGGCAGCACAAGCAAAGGGAGGGAGATAAATGACGAGCACAAGAAAGGGAGGGAGATGAGCACAAAAAAAGGAGGGAGATGAGCAGCGACGGCGGCACAAGAAAAATTGGCAAAGGGATTAAAGGAGGGAGATGTGTGTGGGGGCGAGGTAAGGGAATTAGGGTTGGGGGGCTTTTATAATAATAATAATAGGTTTCTAGGGGGTGTTATAACTTATTATTATTATAATAATAATTATAATTATAATTATTATTATTATAATTATTATTTATGGGGGGGGGTGTTATAGCTTATTATTATTATAATAATAATAGATTTCTAGGGGGTGGGTGTTATAACTTATAATAATAATAAAGATAATAAAGTAGGTTTCTACGGGGGTTATAATAATAATAATAATAAAAAAGTAGGTTTCTTAAGGGGGGCTATAATAACAATAACAATAACAATAATAATAATAGGGGGGTTTAATAATTATTATTATTATTTATTTATCATTATTATTATTAATTAACATAAAAAATAATTTAAAAAAAATCCTATTAATTTAAGACAATAAATAACATTAATTAACTTCAAATACAACTATCATAAAAAAACATACAATTACTTGAAAAACATACAATAAATAGCTTAAATTTTAAATCTCAAATATTGTGTGTCTTTTAATTATATTTAAATTCATTTTTTAATTTAATTATAATTTTAAAAAATAATTTTATTGTTGAAGGGTTTTTCAAAAGCAATTATTTAATTATATAACTTACTCCTATTAATTATATAATCAATTGCATAATTAATATATATATATATATATAAAATAATTGAACTTTATTTAAAATAAGATAAAAAATGGTTCTCCAAAATAGTTTTTACCATTGGAGAACACATCAACAAAAAAACCATATATACACTATTCAAAGAGCTATTTTAAAAACCATATATACACTATTCAGCAAAAAAAACCTTAACTAATGAAGTTTTATGGTCATTATTATATTATATTGTATTCGAAAATATTATACCTACGATTTTATGATTTTTCTACCTACACTATTTTAGTTGTGATTTTATAATTTTTGTACGGAAAAATTCAGGTACGATTTTACGATCTGAGTTTTCAAAGCCCTTTTCATATCGTGTCAAAATCACGATTTTGATAACCATGTCACGAACCCACGAACCCATATAGGAGCTTGAAGGGAAAAATAAGAAAAGACTTCAACTTTGAGACAGAATCAAGCAAAACAGAACCCATATAGTGTTAGAGAATAATATAAATCATATTATGGGGCCTCACTTACAAGCTTGAGCTTTTAGGTGAGATGGTTCCCTAACATGGTATCAGAGCCTTAATGACCCAGCGGTCACGAGTTCAAATCTCACCACCCCCATTCTATTTGATAAAAATCAAGCACATAATATAAATCATATTATGGGGCCTCACTTACAAGCTTGAGCTTTTAGGTGAGATGGTTCCCTAACATATAGGAGCTTGAAGGCAAAAACCAGAAAAGACTTCAACTTTGAGACAAAATCAAGCAAAACACTAAATTGAAGAGAAAAAATAATCATCGATTGGAGCACAGAACACTGCTCCACCCAGCGCCACCGTCATCTGTCCTACAGATTTTAGATCTTGAAAAGTAGAAGTGGTTAGATCGAGGAGGAGAAGGATCCGCGTAAGCATCGAATCAGCTGTAGGGTCCATTGTTTTCTTACGTATGATGGGGATAAATCTTTTTTATTTAATTAAAATAAAATTAGAGAAATAATATAGTTTAAAGATAATACAGTTTAACACTAATAACACCTAAGAATAACAGATATCATATACATTGTTCTTTAAAAACACAATTCTTTTAAAATTTGAATTTTAAAAAGAATTCAAACTCTAGTAGTATTATTTTCAATATAAAATCGATTTTCTATTAGAGAGTATGATTTAGGTTTTTTTAAAGTATTTTTCGTTCAGAATTGTATTAAAATAATATTTTTTTTAAATATTTTTAACATCAACACATGAAAATAATTTTAAAACATCAATTTTTTAAATTTAAAATAAAATAAAAATTTTAATTTTAATTTTTTTCAAACCAGAATTTGTTTAAAATGTAATGTCAAAGAGAGTATTTATCTTTATTATCACATCATATCTATAAAAGATTTGGATAGCAAAATAACATGATAAAATATATAATAATACATTAAGAATCATTTGGAGCTTGTTATTCACATTTATTGTCGTGTAATTAGTGCTTGTTTAGGAGAATCATTTGGAGCTTGTTATTCATATTTATCATCGTGTAATTAGTGCTTGTTTGAGGATGTAATTGTGATTATTTTTTAAAATGTTTTTAATTTAAAAATGCATTAAAATGATATTTTTTTTTGTTTTTTAAAAATTATTTTTGACATCAGTACATCAAAATAATCTAAAAATACTATTTTTTTAATTTAAAGTTAAAAATAATATTTTTTTTTCATAAATATTTTCTAATCACAGTGCCAGACAACCCCTTAATTTGTAATCACAGTTAGTGCACTAATAATAATAATAATTTTAGTATTATATTTGGGTTTTCAGGGTTTTAATGTAGTATCTTTTAATAATTAAATCTCACCTCCACAATTTCCAAGCAAATGGTAATTCTTGTCGATTGCCTTGTTTATTCCATACAAAAACAAACTAGGGAAATCCAGTGCATGCATCTTCCGATTAAAAACACAAAATTTATCTAAAAGCACTTCATTTTCGTTGAAAATACCAAGCACCATGCAATAATAATAATAAATAATCAGAAAAAGGGGATAGCTCACCGTCCATGACGGGGGGTGATCATGGCCACTCCAACAAATAGTATTGGGTGTTGGGTCATGCATGTGAAGTTATCTGAGTAGGTGCAAGCTAAGCCACGATACTGCCTGTCTACCTGCAAGCTAGGCCAGCATTGCACGGAACTACTGAGTTAACTCACTGTGAAACGATCAGTTCCTCTGATCACCTCCCAAATCACCGGAGCTTTTTTTGCTTAAACTGAAACCTAGCTTGGATAAGGATCTGGGTGAAAGGTTTTCTTGAATCAAGGTAATAACCATGAACAAAAACGTCGTCGTGAATATAACACTACTTTACGAATCACTGCATCAGCTACCAGCAGCAGGTAGAGTAGTTGATTCCTGATAATATGGCTTTCGATTTGTTGATCAGGATCATGTAACTAATCATGCCTGTGAAATGGATTATCAAATATATTTTTCTCTAGTTTTTTATTTTCTTAAAAATCTTCAAGAAAAACAAAAGATCTTCAACATTAATGCATGCCTGAAATTAAGGTGGGTGGTTGTGGTGTCAAGTTCTGTCTTTATTTATGTCCGAAGCAACTCATTTGATGGTTTTTGCCCCTTGAGAATTCACGTTTTTGAAGATTTTTTTCTGGTATGATTGAAGATTTTGTTGCTTAAACCTGTCAATCATTTGATTTGGTATTTATTTTGCGCTAATCATGATTTAGGGAATGAACAGTAAGAGGTTAATAGTAAGATACCTGTTTAATGTTCTAGTTAATCCAGTAACTAAACCTTAAGTTAAGGGTTTCAAAAAGACTTTCACATGATTTTAGTTCTTCAAAACAAGTTTCTGTTGAGTTAAACTGTAAATTATTCAAATATAATATTAGAATTTCACTGGGAATGTTGTCTAAGAAAAACATAAGGTATCATTATGAACAGTAAAAGTTTTGATGGAAGGTAGGTAGGGCAACAGGGAGTAGCATTGATAATTGAAGGAATCAACCATGGCTTGGGCTATTAGGCCCTCATTCTAGAGAGCAGAACTCGGATGGGAAATCTTGTTTTGGGCTCATTAACCTGGTTTTGGACGGGTTCATTGATGATGGAAGGAACAAACCATGGTTTTGATAGGGCATGAATAATGTTATAGGTTTTAAAGTTAACGAATTAGTAAAAAAATTTAGCGATATCATTTGATGTGAGATTCAAACTGGTAAAACAAACCTCAAGACCTGACCTGTTAAGCTGCACCTTCAGGATTTTTCTCACTCTATTGTTAACTCACTCTATTGTTAACCGGGTGAGTGTGTGTGTGTGTGTAGACACACTTACTCGGCACGGACCAGGCCTTGAGTCAGGTGACCGAGCCAGGTTTCGGAACCACTTTGTCCATCACGGGAAGTGATCCCAACCCCTTATTTGCTGATAAAAACGATTTGAAATCTGCAGTAGGTGCCTCATGTTAATCTCACTTGCATACTTCTGATCTTTCTGTCATTAAGGAAATCCAACGTACCACGCCCATTGCAATACGCTGATTCACAACTCGTGCTCATCGTTTTCTTTTTATGTTGAACAATCTTAAACTTACATATTCTCCACCCTAGTTTCCAATGGCGGAAAAGAACCTAGAACGAAGAGGGAAATGAGCTCTGCACATAATTATGAAAGAAACATGATGAATCAGAGACACATCGAGCTCGCTTGACGAAGTAGCAATCGTAGGTGCTCGGACGATCGAGTAAATCATGATTCCGTTTTTCCTGTATCAATAATTTTATAGCTATTTTAATTACAAGAATCAAAATGATGTTCTGTAGAACTAATATCTTTGTAAAACTTAGTAATTTTAATGCATATAATTGAGATATATATATATATATATATATATATATATATATATATATATATATATATATATATATATATATATATATATAAAGAATTATATTGAAGAAAAACCGTAGACTTTCATAAGAGGTTATCTTCTTATTTATATAAAAAGAAAAGCGGTTAATTAACTTTTATTTTTTAATAATTTCTCTGAATAAATAGACCAAATTCATTTCTCGTACAGCAACACAAACACACACGAAAAGAAGAGTCCAAAAAGCAGATGTGGCCTCGCAAGTCAAAAAGAAAATCACAATACAAATACGAGATTAAATTGTCCTACTTTGAGATTCAATCATTTGCATAGCCTATATATTTAAATAAATAAAATAAATAAGATATTTTCATGTATACTAATATGATCATGCGAGCATGCTGCGCGCATATCTTTCCCTTCCAAGATTGGTTCATGTGAAATATTTTGTCTCGGCGACATTAATGCAGTGCTGCCATGCACTCTTCAGGTTTTCTTCCGTCGATCTCGGCTGAAAAACTAGGCTCATTTCTTCAACTGGGATGGAATATCAGAAATTTATATTAGCACCGCATCTGCCAAACAAATTGAGATTATTTCAGCTTCAGTCACTATTCAAGTCTGATCTCTGTCAAACATTATGAGTAGCGCAGATTAATTGCAGAACCACCTGCATCACTGACTTCGATCCCTACCCTGGACAAGGTTGGTTCAGGTGCCGTGGATGGAGCCGGTTTTCATAATTAACAACGATTTATTATTGGCCACAGCGCACTTGTCCCGGAAAAACGAGGGCACATTATGTTATGTGCCCAGGTTTGCTAATAAAAGATCGGATGAATTCGTGCAGTAGGTGCCACTTGCTATGAAACGTAGCCATTGACAGAGATTAAAGGTAAAGCATGCGTATATGATAAAAAGAGACCAAGGCAAAGCAATCATGTTTCTCTCGCATAATTCTCGTCTTTCTTTCATGGAAGAAGACCGATGTGTAAAGCATTTCAACATGCCGATTCACAACTTTTGCTCATCAAAGTTCTTTTCTATGTTAAAATTACAGATTCTCATCTTGGTTTTTAGCAAAAAGTAATTGCAATTCGTCTTCTTTTTTTTAAAAAAAAAACCCTGAAAGGGTTGTTCTAATAATTAATGAGGTTTATTTCCTTCTCTTAACTTGATTTAAATCAATCTTAAAGCCAATATAGGTATAAGAATTTTTCATGTGCACATCGTATCAGTATAGAAATATGCTATGAGCAGTGGAGTTCTGGCCTAGTAAATGAAGGAATCTGTTCTCTTTTTCTGCATCAGGATTTAAGTTTTATTGTACATGTCTATCATATCTGCGATGTCTTACTTGTTCATTGGACTTGCAAGATGTTTAATGAATCTAAAGATTAGTTGTGATACACATAAACTGACCCAGATATCCCGATTATAAACAAATAATATGATATAAATATCAAAAAATAAATAAAAATAAATCCCAGTAACTTTTTTGTTTTTCATGCCGCTAAAGAAAAGGAAATCACTCTTTTTACTGTGATAATTTTGACATTCATCGCCATAGCTTAGAAAAGAATTCATGGATCTCCTAGACATACCTGTAATTAGGTTAAGTCCTCACAAAAAGCAGTAAAGCAATTCAATTAGTTAGGAGCATATGGGTCGAGAGAGGTAATTAAGGAAGGGGAAACTTCTCTTAGTGGTTGATTCATACTAAAACACCCAAAAACTTTGCTTTAGATAACTAATTAGTCCTGTTTGTTATTATGATTAATATTGTATTTTTTAATATTAATATATTTAAATTATCAAAAAATATTTAAACAAATTATAAAATTAATACTTTTTTCAAAGTAATTACACTTCTGAAAAGCACTAAAAAAATAAAAATAAAAACTTCTAAGTTTTCAACAAGACATTGTATCAATGTGATATTTAGATTTAGCAAAATAACAATTTTTTTTTTATGCATGATGCTTTTATTTTTATATTAAATTATTTTTTTAAAATTAAAAATATTATTTTAATATAATTCTAAATAAAAAATATTTTTAAAAATAATTTTAAACACAGTTAAAAATAATGCATGAAAGTGTGGTTGAAACTCAGGCTAGGCATGTGGACTTGGTGCTTGTTTAGAAGTGCGGTTGCGGTTATTTTTGAAAGTGATTTTCATTTAAAAATATATTAAAATAATTTTTTTTATTTTTTTAAAATCATTTTTGATATCAGCATATCAAAATGATCTAAAATTACCAAAATAAATTTATTTAAAATAAAATAAAATTTAAATTTTTGACAAACACCGATACAACTATAATGCCAAGTGAGGGCTAGCTTTATTGATGGGAATACATATTGCAGCACATATACTACTTTTATGATTAAATATAGTTAAGTCACTCAAATCAAGGGAGGTTGAACATGACACAATACTATTCCCAACTTTACCTTTTTAGATTTAAGAAAACAATCTTGAAAATATATTTTATAAATTTAGATAATAAATAAAATTTTAATTATTTTAAATTTTTATAAAAAAAAATACATACTCTAATTTGAATTTAAGGTTTATCGTACAATTATCAAGCTTTTTATCGTCAGTCTCTTAGAGATGCTATTCCCAACTCTCTCACACACCCATGTGTGTTTTTATATATATACATACACTTTTAATATTGTGGGCAAGATTTTATTTCAAATTATTTTGAATTAGTGAAATGTAAATGATTTTGTAAGTTAACACGATGAAATCGGGAAGCTCTATGGGTTTTTTTTATGGAAAATAATATTATTATAGGATAATCAATTAATAGAGTTAAACCTAAAACATATATGCACTGGACAAACAGCTACGATCCCAACACAAGTGATCAAAGTAAATTAGACCCACCAATCATTCTTTTGATACAACCTCATCATCACAAACTCCAACAATCAACGAGAACATCATCAAATGGTCTGGATCCACTACCCTCTGTCATGTTCGCAAATATTGCAAGAAGAAAACAAAAAGTTGCATTGGCATGGATATCATGTATATTTTTTTATTTATTTAATTAAAGAAAGTCATGACAAAATCATAGTCAAAAGTTTTGGAAAACAATCAAGGCCATCATTTTGGCCAGATCTTGCCGTCCAGTCCAACTATCCGAGGGCCCCAGAAGAGACGACACTTGTCATCATCTACTTTTGGTCTCTTGCATGCCACGCATATTCAACTCAAAACACTACTGTATTTTTCCAAGTAAATGTTCACGCTCACAGAGTTGATAAAATGGCAGTGATCATCAACACCATCAATGAAACCTGGTGTTTGGAAAGAGGGAGACTAGAAAAGGAGTACTTATAACGTTTCAATTTTGAAGAGGTCTGTTTCTATTCTCTCCTCATGAGCCTAACGCACTATCTCTTTCTCTAGTCTCTCTCACATTGTCGATGACTTCAATTCTCTCTCATTCACATTGGATGTGCTGCTCCACATTTATATAGCTCAAACTCTTATACAACCTGTTGAATTTTCCGAATTTGTAGAAGACCATTTAAAGGTCTGTGCATGCCTTATAGAAACTGAACTTTATCGCTTCTTCCTTGCAAAAGCTTGATCGATGCTTCTTTTCTAGGGTGGTGGTAATGATCAAGTGTAGTTCTTGCAAGACTTCTTGTTTGTAGCTCCTCTCATTTCCGTTCTTTTTGTATATATAGCTTCTTGTGCTAATTAACTCCCTCCCTCCCTCCCTCTCTCTCTCTCTCTATTAATCTTCTCTGTATCTTTTCCAAATATTTAATTTGTTGGATTTCCTTTCTTTTTGAGCATTATATTTCTCACCAACATTTGCTGGTGTTAAATGTTCATGCTTTTGGTTTCTTAAAGAGCACTACATTAACTTCTTAGTTACCAAACCTACTACACTAATAAAGTTGGAATATTACTACTTTATAGGTTCGAATTTCTAACAACCAACTTTATGTCTGTTTTTGCAGTGATAAGTAGTGTAGTATTTGCAGTGAGAGTACTGATTAGGCATAAAGATGCCACACGAAACCAGCCATGGCTCCCTTTTCACCTCTCCTTGCAAGAGCTTGAGAGGGTCAAGAGGTTTGATTCCCAGCAATGAGGAATGTTATACTGAAGAGATTATCAATGACCGCGAATTAGCTCAAAGAAAAGCTGAAGAAGCAGGTAAGAAATGCTAGTATTTCATGTCCTGCCATTACAAATTCACACAGATTCTTCCTCCATGTTGTCTCTTTTGCGTTTGATGATTCCTACACTTTTTTCTGTCAAAAACTTTGTTAAATTTCTGTCCAGTATAATAAATTGAGTGCTCAAGTAATTATTTGCCTTTGTTTGAATAAAAGATTGTGCAACATATCATGATGAAAGGAAGAATGTGGGTGTAGAGTTGAAAATAAACTTGTATTCATCATCTTGTGTTGAAGTGGGTCCAAACTAGCCCTACTTGTGTTTGTGGTAGCCGAAAGAAGCTTTGATTATGGAAATAGACCTACCCTCACTGTCACCCTTTTTTCATGTGTAACCAATGGAGCATTGCAACTAATCATAGCAGGGCCTAAAAAATGGATCATGCCTTGTTTCATTGATGACCTGCAAAATCTGAAACATTTCTTTTCTCGAAAACAAACGCGTAATTTGAAGCTGGTGAACATCTAGCCCAGTGATGGTCTCCTCTAGTAAGTAGGAAGAGACTATCCTCAGGACAGGATTTCAGAAACTTTGCTTTTTTAATATACAGCTGAAAATACAGCTGCTATTTTAACCTGCCACAACTCAGAATTGTGACATGGTTCCAGATGCTGACGAAAACTCTGTCCTGACATTTAATATACAGCAGCTATTTTAACCTGCCACAACTCAGGATTATGGAATTGGATAGTGAAGTGTGGGGTAGTACAGTGTCAAAGAAGAGAGCATATGGTCCCTGGCAAATTCTGATGTTTAGGACCATAAATAAAAAGGCAAGGTTGGTAGTGGTAAGAGAAAAGACCCTAGCTCAAATTGTTTTAGCCAACCAATCTCCCTAGACAATATGACCTATAAAATCATTTGATAAAATTTGAAATGGATTCACTTGTTGGATAAAAAATTATGTATTTTTTTTTTTGTTAAGTTGTTCATGAATAGACCTCCTCTCTTGAGCTTAGCTTTATCTTACTTTGTGTATAAATGAATCTACTAGGGTTTTTTGAATGATTCGTATCTAAAGCTGACAGTTCAGAACTTCCAGATTCTAGGAACTCGCCTAGATCAGAAGTCTTAAAAACGATGATCAATGTCAGCTATTAAGAATTGCAGCTAGGCTCATTTATCCAGGAGTAGGGGACCATGGTTTAAATTGCGACCCCAGTACTAGCCATATTCATTTTTATGTTTTATTAAGAGTGATAATTCAAAAGAAAAAATAAATAAAAAGAAGATGATTGGCATATTTTCTACATTATTTCCCATTTGTGGATTAATGGATTTGAATTCGGTACTAGTCAGTTTAGAAAATCTAAGAGCAAAAGTGGGCTCGATCCGGAATTTTACCGCAATATCTATTGCTCATGGGTCTCAGCTTCAAGGAGGTACCAAGCAGCAGATTGGATGAGGCAGATGGACAAGGGGGCATCAAGAACCCTGCCCAAAGAACCCTCAGAGGAAGAGTTTTACCGTGCTCTAAGAAATGGCCTCATTCTCTGCAATGTCCTCAATAAAGTCAACCCTGGTGCTGTTCTCAAGGTACTTGCTTCTTCAGACCCTTCATTTCGTGTCAGTAATTGCCAAGTGCACAAACTTTTTTACTTGATAGAAGCTTTCAGTGTCAGCGTTAAGTTATTAGCATTCTTGAATGAAACTGATGTTCTATTTCTACAATGACAAAAGGTACATGCTGGCTTCTGGGTGCATTATTCTTGTCAGGACCTGAAAATTTCTATAATTTTAGATACGAGTTAACAATATTCTGTTGGGATAATTGCAATAAGGATATTGATTGTTCAATATAATAATAGTAGTGGCTTTGATTCGTCTCCGGAATTGAAATAGGTGGTGGACAATCCAATTCTCACAGTGCAGTCTACGGAAGGAGCAGCGCAGTCTGCTATTCAGTACTTTGAGAACATGAGGAATTTTTTAGTGGCTGTTAAAGATATGAAGCTTTTGACTTTTGAAGCATCTGATCTGGAGAAGGTATGAAATCTTCCCTAAATCTACAATGTAGAAAGGTTTATGTGCACTGGAATTTGCTAATCAAGTTCTAGCCTTCCACGTCTCTTCTAGTCTAAGTGTAATTCAGAGTTCAGACAATAACGGTGGAATTCTATACTGTTACATCTGTTGCTCCATATTTGCTGTCCCCTGCCTTTGATAGTCAAGCTTTTTTGTGTTTGAAATCTTGGATACAGGGAGGCTCGTCGAGTAAGGTTGTAGACTGCATTCTCTGTTTGAAAGGATATTATGAATGGAAGCAGGCTGGTGGAATTGGTGTGTGGAGATATGGAGGGCTGGTTAAGATCGAATCATTCCAGAAGGGATCGCCATCTCTGGTTGGCAGCGAAAGTGCTGATGAGTCTGTTGATGAATCTGAATCATCACAATATGAACAAGTATTAGAGTTTCTTCATCTTTCTAGTGAGGTCTCAATTGAAGAAACCAAAACTGCCAATGCTATGGCCTTTCTTTTCGATCATTTTGGACTCAGACTTCTACAAGCTTACCTTCAGGAGTTCAATGGGATCAAAGAGCTTCCTTTGAATGGAATGGTAGGTAAGACCCTTTCGAGTTTTTGTTACATATGTATACAATTATGTTAAGCAGACCTAACTACAAGGGACCTAATATGGGAATGAAATCCGACAATGGGAATCGAAAACCAGTCAGTTTGATTCTATACTATCACTGAAAGGAATCTGATTTGATTATAAGGGTAAAAAATCGCAGGTAATAGATTCTTTGCTCAGAAAGGCAGTTAAAGATTTCTCGGCGTTGGTTATTTCTCAGGGCACACAGGTAATAAGGAGTATTCTTTCCCAGATCCATCTAAAAATGATCTCCTAAGATCAATATATTCTTGATCCAGTGTTCCTGCAAAGTAATATAGTCTCCTTTTACCACTACTTGCAGCTTGGACTATTTCTGAAGAAATTATTGGAGGGTGATATCGGTTCCCTATCGAAAAATGAATTCTTAGAAGCCATTTCCCAATATCTTAGACAAAGAACTAGTTTGGCTTCAAGTGATTTCTCCAAGTTTTGCATCTGTGGTGGCGAAAGAGAAACCATTCAGCATACTGTTAGCAACTCTTCCGATCACGAAGAAGTAATTGATCTTCATCAGAAACAGCTTGAGGTTTGAATGTCAGCCCATCAGAAGTTTTCTCCCTGGTCTTTATATCGACAGCAATCTACTTATACTACATAATATGTTTTTGTTTATATTCACATGATTGTTACTTTCAGGATCTGAGGTTTTATTACAAAGAAACGAGGCGACAAGTGAAACAAATTCAAGCAGACTGGGAAGAAGAAGTCAGCAGTCTTGGTGAGAATACTAGGATTTGCAATAATATTCACTGAATTTTCCTCGTCTATTTAGAATGGTTTGTTAGACTCTTAAACATTTTGATTTTGTCGTCTCAGAACAACATATCAGGGATCTTGAAGTAGCATCTTCTTCTTATCACCAAGTTTTAGAGGAAAATCGCCAACTTTACAATCAAGTACAAGACCTTAAGGGTGACTGCTTCTTATGACCTGTTCTAAATAAATTAAAACTTTATGCATTTTATGAAATAATGACATCTCTTTTTTGAGCAGGAACAATTAGGGTCTATTGTAGAGTCAGACCCTTCTTGCGGGGGCAATCGAACGGGCAATCTACTGTGGACTACATCGGAGAAAATGGAAATATCATGATTGCTAATCCTCTTAAGAATGGGAAAGAAGCAAGAAAGGTGTTCACCTTCAACAAAGTATTTGGAACGAATGTTACTCAAGGTATGATCTCATTCTTGTAGCTGAATTGTGAGATGGTGGTCGGTCTCACAAGGTTCTGTAACTCTTCATCTGCAGATCAAATATATGCGGACACTCAACCATTGGTCCGGTCAGTTCTAGATGGTTATAATGTTTGCATCTTTGCATATGGACAAACCGGATCAGGGAAGACATTTACAATGGTACGCCATTGATTTTTTGTTCTTAGCTAGCAATATTCTCAACATATCAATTATGCAATACAATCAAGTATGTCTGAATTTGACAGAGTGGCCCTGATTTGACTTCTGAACAAACATGGGGTGTGAACTATCGAGCTCTCCGCGACTTATTTCAGATTTCAAAGACAAGGGGAGATGTCATTAAGTATGAAGTTGGAGTTCAAATGGTAGAAATATATAATGAACAAGTGAGAGACCTGTTAGTCAGTGATGGCTCCAACAGAAGATATCCTTCAAAATTGACTTTAACAGCATGATGACTGTTTATTAAAATTTTATAAACTGTCAGCTAAATTTCTTAGTTGAGGAGTTGATTTTACCTTAACCATTCGTACATTAGACATCCGCAACAACTCCCAGTTGAATGGGCTTAATGTGCCTGACGCAAGCTGGATTCCAGTTTCAAGTACACAAGATGTTCTTGATCTAATGAAAATCGGTCAACGAAATCGTGCTGTCGGTGCAACTGCTTTAAACGAACGAAGCAGTCGATCTCATAGGTAGAAACATTTATTTCTAGCAGAATTTAAAATTCACTCTTCAAGTATCGGTTGTAATAGTTCTTTTTTCTGCAGTGTGTTGACAGTTCATGTCTATGGAAAAGAATTAGTTTCAGGATCAATTCTTAAAGGCTGCCTACATCTAGTGGATCTAGCTGGGAGTGAAAGAGTGGATAAATCAGAAGCTGTTGGTGAGAGATTGAAAGAGGCTCAATATATTAATCGATCTCTCTCCGCTTTGGGAGATGTCATCTCTGCTCTTGCACAGAAGAGTCCACATGTTCCCTATAGAAACAGCAAACTTACACAAATTCTGCAGGATTCTTTAGGTGCTCATATGATCATGAGAAGTAATTAATCTTTTCCTTTCAAATATTTTTCCTACTAATATCTTCTTTATCTTTCTTTCAATATTTAGGTGGGCATGCTAAAACACTAATGTTTGTACATATAAACCCTGAACTTAATTCTATCGGGGAAACAATTAGCACGCTGAAGTTTGCTGAGAGAGTTTCATCTATTGAACTTGGGGCAGCTAGATCGAACAAAGAAACTGGCGAAATACGAGAGCTGAAAGAAGAGGTTTAATTTTCTTCTCTCATTTGTGCTTTCTTTGCATGACTTATTTTAATTTTGGTGGAAATTCATTTGATCTTTTCTCCTTGTCTAGATATCAAACCTCAAAGAGGCATTGGAGAGGAAGGAAACTGAAATCGAGCAAATCAAAGGTGCTAGTACTAGAAGCACGGCAGAATCTCAAAGAACAAGAGCAGTTTCTCCTTTCTATGTGCCAAGACATGGTGCCAGTGCCACCTTAAAACCCGAGACATCTCATAGGCCAATTGATGATACTAGAACCTCAGAGGTAAAGCCAAACAAGAGACAATTTCATTTTCTGCGATCTTCGGGCTGTTTCTATTCTTAATGAATATCATGAGGGGTTGATTTTGATTTTCAGACTAGAAGCTGTTCTTCGGGTAAGCAAAGGAGATCAAGTTTTCCTTCTTCATTCACAGACAAGGAAACATTACCAAGGATTCCTTTCCTAGGCGAAGAGAGGCTAGCAAGCTCCACAAAACCTAGATCGCCATCCCCTCCTGTTAAGAGATCAATCTCAACAGATAGAGGAGCCCTCGGTAGAAGCAGGGTCAAGGAGAGGGTTGAGAATCAACCAGTTGCAAGAGTACCCTTTCCAGCTAGAGTTCCGGTCAACAAATCCATTGCCGCAATTCCGGTGTTCCCATCAACAGATAACAGCTCAAAAAGTCCATATATAGGCTCACAAGAAGCACTGAAGCAGGATAACATCTCTAAAGCATTGTATAACCTCCAAAAGGTTAGCCCCAGGAAATTTTACCCTGAACACGAAGAGGAGCAGTTTAGGCAAGCTCTTAATATAAGACAAGGAGGCATTAGAAAAGGAAAAAATGAAACCAAAGCTAAGGCGAAGCATCAAATGCCAGCAATGTTCCACGAGGTTGATGTTGGGACAACAATGCTCCCTGATATAAATGCCGGTGAAAAGATAGAGGAGCCCCGAAAGAGTGACTTTTCTGATCCAGAAAATGAGCATTTGTTTCCCATGTCTCCGACAGTAGGTGGTTTAATGGTGAAGAAACTTCAGAGGAGCTTCTCAAAGAGCTCGTGGAATCTTGAACCAAGGTATGATTCAAACTGTTCTTTTTATCACAGAGAAGTTTTTCTTCCTTTATCCGTAAATATTTGTATATCTATTTATGTTGGTGTTAACATTATTATAAATGTCAATGATGTGCAGAGTTGTGGAACCCTTGTTGGCCGGAAAACATGAAAACAAACCTCCAAATAATGTAATTCATAGCGCGAAAGAAGGCGGAAACACATCCGTGCCTGAATTCAGGAGGAGTCGATCTAGTCCTCGTGGAAAGCTTACGATTTTACCTTGAGACTAGACAGTATATAGCAACGAATATACTTCCACAAATATTTCCACACGTTGTATAGAGACTGTTCTTGTTTGGATACTGGCTGCATTCATCTTTCAAGAGATTTTAAGGCTGGCAGTCCAGATGACTGCCTTTCCACATATCCTAGCTACACTATGGAAAATTTTCATGTAATTTACAGGTCATGTTACCTTTGCTCAGCACTAGTGGATCTACAGTTTCAACGTCTTCAGATGATTACATGCACTGATCATTCTATAGCATCAAGGATTTTATAATTCATGGATCACCAATTCTATAGATATACCATCTGTCTGCAAATAAAAATATTTCTCTGATCTAATTACAGTGAATCTAAAAATCTAAAAATGTGGAAATCGAGTATATCTATAGACAAACGCAAATATGATGGATTTGATCCACAAAGTGCATTCATTGAAAGCGAGAAATGTGGAAATCTAAACATCTTGACTGGTAAATTTTTGAAAGCTTAAGACAAACGCAAGAACACTTGAATTCCATGGTTTCAACGCGCTTTCACGTTCATAAGGGCTTTGAGAAATACCACTGCTTGAATGTTCTATTCAGAGCTTGGCTACAAAAAGTGTGTTGTGGACTTGTGGTCTATTTCTTATTAGAATTTCGCTGCCGAACATTATTAAATTAATAGATCGAGTAAATGGCTATAGGTTTATTGATTCTCAAGCAATCTCGAATATATTCTTTATAATCTAATGAAGAAATAAAAAACTACACTTTCCTGGCTAACTAGATTCAATTATCTATAACCAAACATCGAAAATGAAAATCATCATGGCATGAATTCTATGAATTAATATTCTTGTGACTGTTAAAATTTATTAATTACTGATACAATATTTAGTTAAGATATTATTTAAATTTAATATTTTTTTTATATCGACATTATTAATATGAATTAACCATTGATTTTCAGGGGCAGAGAATATTAGTCCTCTCTAGCTAGCTTTACCACTCTCTACTAGGGCTAGCACAAACAAATAAAGCTCGAATATATGCAAAAAGGAAATATTCTTCCTTATTAAACATTATCAACAGTAAAGGAAACACTGGGCGATTCCTAGCAAAAACACATGCCTGTGCAGGAAAGATACCAAAACAGGAAAAAATCTCCGGCCACCCTAACGAAGGTGTCTCTCTCTCTATATAAGCATGTGCTCATAATTAAGATGCTGTGAAACCCACATCTTTCCTCCTCACACACACATATTTGGTGCCCTAGCTAGTGAAGTTACGTACGTGTGCATGTCAATGGAAGCCAGCGCTGCTGCTCTCTGGGTTGAAAGAATCGCTTTCCTTTTGTTATCCTGCATTACCAGCATCGAAAGCCGCGGCATCCTTTTTGGGGCCGTGCTTGGTCTCCTGGCAGCATCTAATCTCCTGTATAGGTGTGCCATGGAAGAAAAAGCTACTACTGCCGTAAAGTTGGAGAAGCTCCACAAAAATGGAAACAATTCTGACTCGAGGGTTAGTTCTTGATCCTTACCATACTTGAAAGTTAATTAATTTACTGTTTTTAATGTCAATATATATATATGGCAAAATTTAAGAGTAATTATGAATTTTTACTTTTTTAAAATTATCTAAAGAACTAACTTAATATTGATTAGTGTATAAATTGATCTGAAAATACTTGCTTGTTTAATCATAACATTTTACTTGCTTGTTTAGATCTTGTTTCTTTTATGCAGTTGAGTTTTCTTACTGATAATATACTTTCTGCAGATCAATATCGAGCAATCTGATGTCAAGAGCAGCATCAACAAAGAAAAGAAAGCAGTTGCTGAGGATGAACTGAACAACAAAGCTACCTCCTGTGAAGGAGGAGAGGATTCAACCATGAAGTCTAAACTTATTGAAATACTGAAGAAAGCTACAGATAATTGTGATGCAGAAAAGCTTTCAAACAACTGGCATGAAATGGTGGTGAGCAAATTGGAAGATGAACTCAAGAAACACCGAGCACTTGGTGAAGAAGAACTGATCAGGAAAGCAAGAGGAGGATGCGAGGAAGAATTCAAGAGGAAGCTGAAAATCAAGGAGGAAGAACTGGAAGCCAAGCATGATGAGGAGAGACGCCAATGGGAGAAAGAGAGGAAGGTTTTGAAAGAGAAGTATGAAATGATGCGATGGACATAGGCAGGTTACCATAAAGTCATGCTAAGTTCTACGCATAATGTTTTGCTCTTGCTCTAGTGGTCTCCGAAAAGTTGTATGATGGCCGATTTTTACTATATAGTATCTCCTAGCCAATTTAATATTACTAATTTGATTAAATTCTAATATAAAAGAAAATGATGATTATATTATGAATATTTTTTTTCTTATATCGTGAAATTTATTTGTATAATCACAAATTTTAACTATATAGCATCACCCAACCACACACATAATATAATAAGTGTGATAAATTGTTTTGTAAAGTATGTTTTTTTTAAATATATTAAAATAATTAATATATATTATTTTAAAAAAAATTACTTTTAACATCAATATATCAAAATAATATATAGAAATATTATAGTGTCCAATTCTCTAGAATGGTTTTGAAAAAGTTTTAATTTATATATCTCAACTATGAAAATTATGTTGAGGTTTTCATTATTTTTTTGGATAAATGAAATCTTATTTACATTATTCTTTTTATTCATTTATTTTATTAACTTTTAATCTTAAAATCAAAGGAGAATATTGTTTCATTATTATAATGTATTATTTGGTAATACATGGTATTTAAAAAAAATTATATTTAATTAAAATTATATCAAAATAATTTCTGTTTTTTACATCAGTACTATAAATTTATCAAAAAATATCTAAAGAATATTAATTATTAAATTAAAATAAATTTATCCACAATTCTCTTAGTATGTACTTAAATTTTTTTATACTAAAATTCTCTAGTCATAACCATAAAAACCTAAATTCTACAAGCAAAAACCGTTGTCTTTAAAAAATATTTCAACACAAAAATATCAAATTAATAAATAAATAAATACTACAAAATATATTCTAAAAACAACTGTGCGTTTTATCAAAAAAAATGTTAAAAATAAAAAATTTATTTTTAATTTATTTTTAAATAAAAAACAATTTTAATAAACAGTCTAATTCCAAAATATTATCGCAAAATCTATTTATATCCTCTTCTCCATTTTATTCTCTCTTTAAACCTCTGCATCACTCTCATCGTTCTTCAACAATGTCTTCCACTTCTCTTCGCTTATTGACCACAAAAATTCCAAATTCTCTTCACTCAACCAAGGCCGTAGCCTCCTCCTTAAAATCCACGAATCTTTCCTTTTTTATCTTCTCAAAACCTGTTTCTTTCCAAAGAATTCCTACGAAGACTCAACCTTTACGTGCTTCTTCACCATCAAGTTCTATGTCCTTGCAACCCATTGAAGAACTACCTCCAAAGCTTCAAGAAATCATCAAGCTCTTTCAGTCAGTACAAGAACCGAAAGCTAAGTATGAGCAGTTGCTTTTTTATGGCAAGAATTTGAAACCACTTGATAGTGAGTTTAAAACCAGGGAGAATAAGGTTGAAGGCTGTGTTTCTCAAGTTTGGGTTAGGGCTTATTTGGATTTGGAGAAGAATGTTGTGTTTGAAGCTGATTCTGATTCGGTTTTAACTAAGGGTCTTGCTGCTTTGCTTGTTCAAGGGCTTTCGGGCCGGCCAGTCGAGGAAGTTTTGAGGGTTTCACCTGATTTTGTTGTGCTTCTTGGGTTGCAGCAGAGTTTGACACCGTCCAGGAATAATGGTTTTTTGAATATGTTGAAGTTGATGCAGAAGAAAGCACTTGGATTGTATTTGGAGGCTGGAAAGGGAAACGGGATTGTTGAAAGTTCGAAGCTCGGTGGTGGTAATGGTGATAACGACGGTAAGATTGAAGATTTGGGATCAAATGGTGATGTTGGTTTTGAATCTTCTGGTAACAATTTTGTTAAGGGCTTGAGTTTTGATGGAAAAACTGATGGTGGTGAGAGTTTGGGATCGGAGGGAAGTGAAAGGGGATCGAATTCATTGGAATTAGGGAGTAGGGGAATAAGGATTAGGGAGAAATTAGAGAAGGAGCTTAGTCCTGTTGAATTGGAAGTGGATGATATTTCATATCAGCATGCTGGGCATGGTGGTGTGAGAGGGAGTGATGGAGAGACGCATTTTAATGTGAAGGTTGTGTCAAAGGAGTTTGAAGGGAAGAGCTTGGTGAAGAGGCATAGGCTGATTTATAATTTGTTGCAAGGGGAGTTGCAGAGTGGATTACATGCGTTGTCTATTGTAGCGAAGACACCGGATGAAGTTGGTGAGAGGTGAAGATGGGATGCAAATAGAGGTTCATTTTTCTTCTTTCATTTTGATTCTTCAGCTGAGTTCTAAATATTGTTTCTAGCTTTCAGTTGTTAAGGACAATGCGATTAGTCAGAAAGTTTAAATTGTACTAATAATGATCTTTGAAATGATTGAATCAGTTCCATATTTTTGAAATATTCAATGAATTTTGTTTACATGAGCTGGTTTTGATTTGTTTTCAGTACATGCTGCTGCAAATGCCATTGATTGAGTTTTGATAGTTAATATTCGGCTTTAGATATTGTTATTTTATGAACAGGGAGATCAGCATGGGAAGACCTTGTGGTCCTTCTTTATTGAGTTCTGACAATAACTTTGTTAAGTGCTTTGCATCCACTAAAGATATGTGAATTCCTATGGCGAATTGGTGAGGATTTTTCAAATTTGAGAGAATAACCTGCTTTAATTTACTTGATCAAAGGTGGTTTAGTACAGTACTTTTATTGAAGTAAGTATCTGAATATCAAACTTCTCAATCTAATTCGCTCCATGTGCTTTATCCTTTCCTCTTGCATAATTTAATATGGCTTTTTGAGAAGTTATTTATGCTAGTTCCCTTCATATGTTACCTCATCAAAAAGTTGGCAAGAAAAATTACCAACACTAAAATATAAATTGAAATATTATCTGTGTTTGCTGAGCTTAAGGTTTCAAAATAACATCATTAGGGCTTAGACATTTACAAACTCTAAGAATTCCGTTTGATCCCCAGCACAAAGCTTATCAGACATTGTCTTAATAACAAAAACTCTAGCTAGGCATCAATCTGAACAAACCAGGAATAGAAAAATTAAGAATTTCTTCCTCTTCATCTCTTTGTTCTGCAACTTCGGGCAACAATAACACCAGTGGGTGGGCCGGTCATCTCTATCTCACACCTTCCATGTAACCAGTACGAATAATGGAGCAGACCCATGTTTGCTCTCACTTTAAAAGTTCCTCTTATGTTGTAGTTTACCTTGTTACTCTGCACCTGCTTTTGAAGTTCCACAGCAAGATTCTGTGGCAAATAGACCAAGCTTGATATGATATGAACTGATTCCAATCTTGTTTCCCTACTTCTTTGTGTGAAAGGCTGAAGAGCTTGAGTTCCTACAAGTCTGTCAGAAAAGTAGAGCTCAATATCCACATGCTCAAATCTTACATCAGTTTTCTGATTTGGGTTGGAGAAATTTGCAAGGAAGGTAAGATCCCCATTGAAATACTCTGGTGAATCGAAGTATATGCTATTTAGATTTGCATTGGGTATGTCAAACACTGGGTTTCTTGGCTTAATGACGAGGTAGATGATCAAAGTTGCTATTCCAAAGACGATCAGAACAAGGCTGAATATTAGGCATAGGATTGCACCACACCATATAACTGGATTGGTATGGCGAGGTCGAGGATGTTTGAATATTGGTGGCTTGCTTAATTTCTTGCTGTCAGAATTTGATGTCTCTGCTGAAGAACTTTGTGGATTTCTGGCTTGCTTTGATATAACAATCTGATTGAGAGAGACTGGAAAGCTTCGCTTTTCTGGTGGTGGAGCTGCTTCTGCAGGCAGCGGCGAGGGTGGTGGAGGAGGGAGTGAAAGCATCTCTAGGATTTTTAAAGGGAAAAACTTATAAAGCAAGTTTTGTTGGAGAAGATGGAGATTAAAATTGTTGCTTCAAAGTATATTAGGATGTGAAGTAAGTAAAGTTTAGGCTTGTGGGCCAACATTCTTTTTTTTGAGATTGGAGAAAGGATGGGTGTGTGGATTTAAAGTTGGAAAATCACAGATGTTTTGATTTGAATTGCCTTTTGCTTTTGAATATGCACTGCTTCTGTATAAGAAATCGCTAAAGAAATGGTCAGGCAAAAGGTTCAAGTTTCTAAATTGTTTATTCTAGTGCTTTTGTATTTTGGACCCTTTAAGTCGGTGACCTATGGTTCAAAATCCTACCGATCCAATGGCTGTGATTTGGTTATATTAAATTTAAGATAATAATGCAATATGATAACAGCCATGGACTGGAAAGTTAGACTGCATTAAGAAAACATTGAGTGGAAAGTTAAATGATAAATGTCGTGATCTGACCAGGAAGTGTTATGGAAAATGAACTAGAAAACACTTTCCAGTGTTTGTTTATGTTATGGAAAATGATCTGAAAAATAATTTATTAATAAATTAATTTTTTTTTCAAGTTTATTAAAATAATGAGGAACAAATCTTATAAATTAAAAAGTTGAATGAGAATGAAATTGAAAAAAAATATAATTTCATAAATTATTTCAAATAAAATAAATAATAATCAAAATAATAGAGATCAAATCTAAAAATTTTTTTTAAAAAAATAAAAATTGAATAAATTAAAATAATAATAATTAAAATTTCATAAATTATTTCAAATAAAATAAGTAACAATAAAAAAAATGAGGACCAAATTTGATAGATAAAAAATTTCAATAAAAAAATGATAAGAAAAAAGCAAATAACAATTATAAAAATAAGAACCAAAATTAATATAAAAATTAAATTTTAAGAGATGGAATTGAAAAATAAATATTCAAAACAAATTATATATAGCAATCAAAAGTTTGAGGTTCAAATTTGATATAATCAGCAAATAATGACATTTCTAAATTTTTCACAACTTCCGGAAAGTGTTTTCTGCCCAAATTTTCCGGAAAACACTTTCTTGAAAACCAAACCAAATTCTTCTTTGACTGGAAAGTGTTTTCTATTGACCGGAAAGTGTTTTCCGTTGACCAACTTTCCAGAAGACAAACAAACACAAGAAAGTTTGGAAATTGATTTCCCAGAAAGTGAATTCCAGGAAATAAACGGAGCCTATAAAAACAAAAACATTGAGTGGAAAGTTAAATGATAAATGTCGTGATCTGACCAAGATAATGAAATCAAAATAATGGCTTCTTCAGGTGGACCAAGTGGGACAGCATTGGTGAGTGGTATTTTGATAGCGCTGATTGTCATATTTATTTGCATGTGAAGATTATTTGGGTGCAGGTCTGAGAACTTATTTCAAATGGCAAGGTTACATACCAGGAGGGTTTGCATCCAAAAAGTGAATTTTGCTCAGCTTCCCTTTATTTAGCCTAGGCCACAAGCCCATGGCGAATGTGTTGTTCTCTGATACATTTACCATGGGCTTATATGACCTGTCACAAATTTGGACTTGGAACAGAATAGCAGCTTCAGGTGACAGGTGCTCCTCCTGTAGTAGTTTTTAGTCAAATTAATGATCATTGCTTCAAGCCGCTGTAGGAGAAGCAGTGTCCCCCATAAAGCAGAAAACTTGCGTCCTTTTCCTTCCTAAACTACCCTTCTTTAGTCCATCTCTAAAGATACCCTTCTTTAGCCCAACATCACCAGTTCACAACTCTACTAAAGTTGGACTGCAGTGACAATTCATCCTTCTGGCCTAATGCTGATCATACACTGAATTTCTCTAAAAAAGTCAGACTGTCTTTACTAAAGAGAGTCCAATAATGGCTGATAAACAGGCAGTGAAACAGGTGGATATTGGAAAAGGAAAAGACAAGGAGAAATGGGTGAAACACTATTCATCACAACATCATATACTGTTAGTTGGTGAAGGTGATCTCTCTTTCTCTTGGTGCTTAGCTCGCTCTTTTGGCTCTGGCTATAAGATTGTTGCCTCCTCTCTTGACTCCTACGGTAATCTCTCTTTAGACCATTCTATGCTCTTTTATGCATTTGTAAAATATATTTGGTACTGTTTATGCATTAAAGATTGTTAATTTCTTACGCAGTTGATTACTTTTCTTAATTATTTATCCCCCGAGTATCAAACAGAGAGGCTTTATGGTTAATGAAATATAATGATTTTTTGTTACTGTAGTTGATAAGAGTATTGAAATGCTTCTGGACAAAATCTAAGCTATAGACCCTTTCTGTCATTGCAGTTTCATGTCATCTTGTGCTTGTTCTTGAGATAATGTGCTTTATACGATTTGTTTTCATTTTTTCCCTCCTCCTCTATTAGATGACGTGATCCAGAAGTACAAGAAAGCAAAATCAAATTTGGAATCCTTAAAGGAGTTAGGAGCATCTACATTACATGGAGTGGATGCAACAAAAATGAAGCATCACTTATCTTTGAGGATGCAGAAGTTTGATCGGATCATATTCAACTTTCCTCACGCAGGTTTTTATTTAAAGGAAGACAATAACATTATGATTGAGTAAGCTATTTTCCTCCGGTACTCATCTTATTGGTGGAGTGACTATCTTTATTATAATGTGATTCGTTTCTATTCTTTGGGGCTTATACGGAATGGTCATTTACTTGAAAGTTTACATATTTGGCAATCTTACAGCTGTACTAAAGCTTAATAGCTGCTCTATATGCAATACAAGCATAAATATGTAAGATTTATTATACCCAACAGAGGCGAACCATCAAGTTTAAGACTTGATGGAGATGAATTATAGCTTTTCAATGCTAAAATTTCAACACTGTTGCTACATGTTCATTCTTGAAAGGACTGTACTGCTTAATCTAATATATAGAAGGGAGATTTCTTTCAAATGGTTAGATGTCATATGGACAAGTAACTGACAGTGCATTAGATTTAGATGGATGTTGAACACGTAGCAACTGTGAATGGTATAACATGTTCCTTGGAACATGAGAGTATCCTTATCCTTTGATATCTATAGTTGTTTGATCCAATAAATCACAAGATAACTGGACATACTAGTTACTGTTACCTGTCCCTGGCATTATTTTTCAGTATGCATAAGGAGCTTGTAGAAAAATTCTTTGAGAATGCAAATGACATGCTACAAGCTAATGGGGAAATTCATGTAACCCACAAAACATCTCCTCCATTCTGCCACTGGAACATTTTGGAACTTGCTCGGAGAAATTATTTAGGATTTATTGGGCGTGATGATTTTAAGATAGAAGACTATCCAGGTTACAGAAACAAGAGAGGAGAAGGTGATAGATGCGACATGCATTTCCCTTTGGGAGAGTGTAGTACTTTCAAGTTCACATCCTCCCATACCCTCAAAAGATCTCAGCAGTTACAGGGTAATCCAATGGAAATACAGAAACGTCAGAAAATCACATTTGATCAAGGAATTCCAACAAATTTCATCATGAATTCAAAATACTTCTCAGACCACAGGCTGACATTTTTGGCTGTTGATTTCGTGGAAGGTGCTAGTCACTCATTTGGAACATGTAGCAGAGGTTTTACGCGCCGGAGCAACTCTGTTAATGAAGTCCCAATGTCTGAGCTTGTAAGGCATATGGTAAGATCCCCTGAAGTTTTCATGCATGAAAATCTATATAAATTCCACGGACTAAAGAGAATTAATCAACCTTTCAGCAATGTGGACTCATTATCACAGCATCGAGAGATTGTACGCAGATATGGTCAACATCCAGAGGGAAGAAGGGGGCTTGTTTAATGTTTATAGGGAGACTAGAGCACCTCTTTGCACATGATTGCCTGAATATGTGAATAAGAAATGCCAGAGTAGTGGTAAAACCAGCCTTACGCTCTCGGTTTTATTAATTAGTGTTTGTAACTCTGGCATTAGAAGATTAAGATGTGTATATATATATGCAGTTACCACCTCGTACTTTTGGGAAACTATGTCTATAAGCTTTTAATGGTTTCAATTAATTATGGTGTGATGCTGCATTTTTCTTTCTATTCCATTCCAGTTTTCAGTGCATCATGTTTAAAGTTACGCGTGCTTGATCAACTGGATAGCAGAGGGAACTTTCATCGCACATCCGAGTTGTTGAAAAATGAAATCATGGATAGTTTGTAAACAGAACGTTGTTTATACCTTCACTAGCTAATTGCCCCCGCGTGTTGCCGCAGATATTTTTGTGTATATAATTAAATATACAACGATAAATTTATATGATATAAATAAATAAAAGTTACAGATTAGAAGATAAAATGTATGAAATTTTGAGTTTAGTTTGTTATGCAAGTATAGATTACATCTTTTAGAATATAGGTATTGCGTCATAAATGATCACAAAAGAGTGCGAACTAACATTAGAAAAAAGATCAAAATATTTTTACCCAGATAGTAACATTATAAAAATCATTTAATACAAAGAGGAAATGAAAATAATAATAATAAAAGAGAAAAGGAAGCAATATTAATTTAAAATATTATAACAATAGCAACATCGGAGTCTTAATTATATGTAAAATTCAATATAATAAAATAGCTCAACACACCTTATAATAAAAATAGCAAAATCACAGCCTTAAAATATAAAATTATCATTGCTTTTACTATTAAAACAATAAAAATTATTAAATTATCCTGGAAAAAAAAACTTAAAAATATTAAATTATTATTATTATTATTATTATTATTATGTTAATAATGAAAGAAATAAAAATAAATGAAAGACTAAAAATTTCCTAGAAACTTTAACAAAAGATTAAAAAAACAACAACTATTATTGCTATTATTGTCAAAAAAATAAAAATTATCTGAAAGACTAAAAATATTTAAGAAACTTTAACAAAAGATAAAAAAAAAAAAAAAAATTATTATTGCTATTATTGGCAAAAAAAAAATATTATCAAATTATCAGGAGAAAAAAAAACAGAAGAGTAAGAAAGAAAAATAATTAAATTAAATTATTATTATTATTATTATTGTTATTATTATTATTATTGTGTTAAATACATTTATATATACATGGATAAAAGTTGGGATTATTCTAGAAATATAAAAAAACTAAAAGTATAAGGGTTGAAATGAAAATCAAATATAAAGGGATTAAATGCACAAATTAATCCTCTACTGTGCTTGACCTTGTTTCTTCCTCGAGATGGTATGCACGTTATCTCTTTTCTTCGGTTCCCCTTTCAGTCAGGCGCAGTCACGGCAATTTTCTCTGCCTGGGTTCGGCAGTTTGGGGTGAGTTTCAAGCGGGCAAAGTTCAGGGAAAGAAAAAGGTTATAAAAACGAATGCACATAAAGCAAAAAAGCTTGACATCTTTGGATATATATTTACCTATCTAATCTCATTAGTTGTTGGATAAAAAGAATCTTATCTCACTGTGCTGCTGGCTAATCTTGTTTCTTCCTCGAGATGGTATGCACGTTATCTCTTTTCTTTGATTCCCCTTTCAGTCAGGCGCAGTCACGGCAATTTTCTCTGCCTGGGTTCGGCAGTTTGGGGTGAGTTTCAAGCGGGCAAAGTTCAGGGAAAGAATAATTAAACAAAAAATATTGAAATACAAACTTGAGTGGTAATGCTTATATTTATTATAATGGAACAACAACAAAGTATATAATTTTAGTTAAGTGTCCTTTTGAAAGTGCACTGGTTTCTGTTTTTTATTGTTTCTTACAAGTATTTATTTCTTGTTTAAAAATATATTGAACTATTTTTTATTGGATTTCTTTAAAATACTATAAAAAAATATCAATTTAATTTTTATTTCAAGACAAATATACTTTTAAATAACAAAAATCACAACACACTCAAACATAAAGTAAGTTTTCTTATTTTTACTCATCAGGAAATTATTAGCTACTCTCCACAGGAGAGCATGTCTAGCTAGCAGCAACGTCATAGCCCCTTCTTTGAAACCACCACAAAACAAAACAGCAGACTTTGTGATTTGTGCTTTTGAAAGACTGTTAGTTGTTTTAGCTTTAAACGAGATACATCGCCCGCGCGCTGCGGCGGGCCAATGTATTAAATTTTTTGAAATTATAAAAAACAATTCAAATCAATTAAAGTTGAGGTTTTTTTTTAGCAAACCGATTATTGTTAGGTTGTTTTGCTAATTGTTTTATAGGTGAATAACAAAACTGGAATTGATAGAATCAATTAAAAAATAGATTTGTTTGTTATAACAATTTATTTTATTGTTGGATCTATTTTAACTGTTTGGAATTTGTTTATTTTTTTTATAGTAGACTAATTGATTGTTGTGAATTTTTTTAAGAGAAAAATTATAATCAATAAAATTCATTGAAGATGAATTATTTGATCTATACAACAATTTTTAGGAAATCATTGCATACGTGTTGTGGCGAGTTTTTGGATTGAATGTATTAGAGATATAAAGAGACATGAAGTTACATGAGTTTAAATTTTTTTTTTTTTTTGTAGCATAACAATTAGGCTATTATGAATGAAACAAACTGGAACCAAAAATTTGAAAGAGTCTAGGTGCTATGCGAGAGAACATTAATATAATTAGAGTAGTTAAAATGTTTCATTAATCATTCTTTAACTCCAAAATAGCAAATATAATGGTTTAGAAATTAAAGAGTTGGAAGCACAATAAAAAAAAATCGATTAACTTATCGCAACAAAATGGTGCTATAAAAATGTCATGGAGTAACATTGTTCTTCAAGAGAAGATGTTGGAACAACGTATGGCAGCATGCAAAAGGGGTGGAAATGATGTTCATCGGAAAGTCCTGCCAATGAAAAGATAATAAATATTGATAGCAAAGAAATGAGGGAAAATAAAGGGTGTTTGAAAAATAGAAAATAAACTTGAAAGCAAACATCTATTGAATTGAAATTATGATTCCAAACACTTTGCCTTGTTTTTGTTTATTGAAAAAGTATGTTTTTTGTTTGAGATAATGTTGGTGCACCCTTGGGATGAAGCTAAATTTTTTAATAAAATCATAAATAAAGATTTTTAGAATTCGGTATATGAAGTGTTTGGTAAAAAAATTATAAGTGATGTATATAATAGCAAATAGTGTAAGTGATGTTCTTTGTCGCAAGAGGTTTTGCATATATTCGGTGAAATGAGATAATTCAAAAGTGAATTAAACTCACCTAATCATGATGCAATTTAGGTGGACATTGACGCTTCATTGGTGGATCATCTGCCTTAGAAATGGTTGAAGCATTGCGATCGAGCGATATGATTATATTTGGAGTTCCTGATATTGCATCAATTGCAGAGCTGTGAATCCAAAATAAATGAATAAGATATGCGTTCACCATTTACAAAGGAAAAAATATAAATGATATTGCTGAGATGGAAAGATGAATATTTGGAAGAAAGAAAGAAACATGTGACCTTTTAAGAGGTATTTCATCTTCAAATAGTAGTTGTCTCTTAGTTTGTGATGGTGAAGGTGTAACAACGTGTGCTCTGGATGGGGGAATAGGTGCTGGTGTAATTGGGTCTAATATAAGGTCCTCTTTAGAGGAAGATGAGGTAGCTTGATTTATAAGAGGAACCTTAATCTGATGAAGCTCAACCTCAATAGGCTGGTGTGGAGATTCAACATTTATAATGTCATCAAAGACATTGGTAACAATGATATCACAGCGGTTGACAACTGAGCGAAAAGCTCCAAATCGTAGTTGAAAAATTTTTTGTTTATGTAATTTTTCAATCATGGGAGGTGGGATAGAATCAGTAAACCCTTTGTCATAAACATAACTATGGGCAGAGGAGCCAAAGAAATTTTCAGCAACTTTCCCAACCATCAGAAATGTTGTCACATCATTACCATCAGTCACAATGCAATCAACTTTAAACCTAAGAAAAAGGTAAAAATGATACCATTAAATATAAGGAATAAGTTAGAAGATGTAAAGAAAATTCACAATTTAATTTTGGACATGAAACGAAGAGAATATTTTTTCTAACCATGGAATCGGCGTTACTTCATTATGTTCAATGCATCTAAAAATTGTGCCTTTGTCAGAGATTGATTTTGTGCATACAGGGCAACTATGATACCACCAACCTCTATGAAGATCATAGTCGGCTATTGAGGCCTTGCATGTAAATCTCTGGCTCTAAAAATTCAGTATTAAAAATTAAAATTAGATGTAAATATATATTATCGAAGATTTATGAAAATGTCAAATCAAAGCTCAAGAGCTAAAGAAAAGTGGAGATTATTATTGAGATACCTTGTATTGATATGGATCCATACAAAGAATTTCTTTGATTGTCTTCCTGTTTTCATTCAATTGTTGGTCCATAGTTTGAGCACTCATTGAAGATGGGAGTTGATGAACCTCAACCGGTAGATCCTTATAACTGATAATAAAAATAGCTTGGCATGAACAAATCAAATAATAATATTTGATGATATAAGCAAATCAGGGAAAAAAAGCTTACTGATGTTTATATGGAAGGACTTCTGGAATTTCTGGGTTGAAGTACCATAAGGATGCAACAGTGCTGGCAAGATTTGGTTTGCCTAAAAGTAAAAACAAATATATTGATTGAAATCATTTGAAAATCATGGCAAAATACATGATATCAATGGTGTGAAAATATATAATATAAAAAACAAATAAATAATAAAAATAAAGACGTGTAACAATATAGGGAATGGTAATAATAAGAAGAAGAAGATAGAAAAGTTTAAGGGAACTAAATTTAAAGTGGAAATAAGAATTATTATAGCTTAGAGGGCAATGTCCAGTAAGACAAACCTTTGAACTCAGTAACTCGAAAGGCAGCAAAAACAATTATAATTGGATTTGCTTCCTTCTGTAAATCAGAATCATCAAATCTTTTTGCAATGTCTCCCCAAAGAGTCACCCTAAGTTCATCACCTCTGCATAAAAATTGAAATTTAAAAGATAATGTATTAAGTTGTTAAAGAAATGAGAACAATGAAACAAACCTGATATTTTCAATGATAAACTCTCTTTTATCTGTTATATCTTGACCTCTAACCAAAATCTGCTCAAGTGGTTGAATAGCTTTCAATCGACCGAGCACATCTAAAGTTTAAAATAAAAAAGAGGTAAATGGTTAAAATAACAAACCAACCAGGGTTGCTTATACAAAGTAATTGTAATGTATAAAGAAAGTTTTTTGCTCAAACCTGTGAGCACTCCTGATCGTTTTCCTTTAGTCAACATATGCGCAAAGTCGATGAAGTTAAAATAATAGCGTGGCACAGAGGGTGTTAGTGGATCAAGCTTTGTAACCTTGGTGTCATACTTAAGATCAATTATTGCTTCGTGAGCAACAACAGAGTTTGTGTATTTGTTTTCGAAGGTGTAGAATCCATTGATTTGATAATAATCCCCTTCAATGATAGAAGCAGCATATGATTGTATGTTCTTGCCTTTAGCGGATGCTTGTATTGCGTTACCCTGTTAGATCAGAATGAAAAGCATTCTTAATGAGATTTAAAAAATCTAGCACAAAGATATAAAGTGCAAAATGTTTAGTAGACAATTTTGTTTTTAAGCACAATTCTTTTGTCTGCAAAGAAATAAATCATTTCATAATTGTAAAAATTATGAATATTGTTTTCAAATTGTTAATTCTAGCATAAAAGCTCATTAATTCAACCAATTAGGGTTTGAACTTTGTCTTAAGTGTCTTTGTTGACTTTGTTCAATAATGACATGTTTTATACTCATTTGCTAATAACACATAGGTGAGTTATATTATAAATAGCAAGCATGAAAAAATTGTTGAAAAAACAATGGTGCAAAATATAAGCTTACTGTGGCATCGATGAAGAGGCAATTAAAACTGCTTGTTTGCCCATTGATCTTTGGAATCCAAACACGACAAACTCTTCCACAAAAGGATGTATAGAAGTTGTATTTCTTAATGTTTTGGACAGATAACGCCATGACCTTGACAATTGAGATAACAATAACAAAAAAGAATTAATGATTATAAACTAAGCAGAAATTTAGGGCATAATGTATCAACAATCACAAAAAACTATAATGCCATATAAGGATACTTAGTATCTTACAAAAGAAGGAGGAAGGTTGGTCAATAAGGTAGCACACAATGAATAAAGAAACACTTCCAAATGCAAATTTTAATGATCTGTAAAAGATTGATGAGTAAACAATGAGTAAGTATTTATTTAATTTATTTAATAGTGAAAAAAACAATAAAACATTCAATAGTGAAAAAAACAATAAAACCTTTTGTAAGAGCACTTATAATGTCCTTGTAGACAATATTTTTTGCATAAGTGGAAGGGCGGCCTTCATTATCACATGAAATAATCTTCAAACCCTTTTTTGAAGTGACTCTTGAGAGAGCGACATAAAGTTGGCCATGGGTGAAAACTTGCTCTTTAAGAAATACACCGACAATTTTCAATGATTGGCCTTGACTTTTATTTATTGTCATAGCATAGCATGGTCTCAATGGAAATTGACGTCTTTTAATTGTAAAAGGACATCTGACTTCATTGATTGGAAAGATAATTCTTGGTATGAAAACTTTATTGCCAATGTTAGACCCGGTTATAATCTGTGCTTGAATAACTCTTGATGAAAGTTGTGTCACTATAAGTCTAGTCCCATTACATAGACCAGTAGATGGGCTGATATTCCTAAGCAGCATAACTGGCGCTCCAATTTTTAGAGCAAGTGCATGGGATGGGACACCATTGAATTCAAGCTGGTTTATGTATTCTATTGGATATAAAGAGTTGGCATTGTCATTATCTCCTGAGGATGTTGAAATAGAATCGACGCTAAGGTAGATGTGCTTTTCGCCAGGGGTGATGCGAAGCACAAAATCATTGATTTCATCAACAGTTGTGTTCTTTGTTGTCACAATAGCTCTTTCTCTAAAATAACAGGGGTCTATGTGAGCTTTATAAATATCAGGATAAATTGTTGAGACCATGGTTGAAATTAGATCACATGAAGTTTGAAGGAGTAGATCCGAAGGAATACTGACAAAACAATCATCCGATCCATCGAGCGAAGGTAGATTAGATATGTCACCATCACCAACGCTTAAAATCCATTTTGAAAAGTCATTAATTTCAGCCTTTTCTTCAGATGTTAGGCCATTTGTAGAGAGACGCATGTTTTCTTCAAGAGTCAATACAGTAAATTTAGGCCATAAAGTTGAGCTGGTTAAAGAAGCATTGATTATTTGTTCTTTTGTTCCACCGGGAATAACTGGTAAAATTTGACGAAAATCACCACCAAGCAGAATTGTTTTTCCACCGAATGGGAGGTCTCTGGAAGAATTGTCACAATGTGAAAGGACATCACGCATTGAACGATCAAGGGCTTCAAAGCAATGCTTATTATTCATTGGAGCTTCATCCCAAACTATAAGAGAGGTTTTTTGAAGAAGGCTCGAAAGATGAGTATTCTTCTTGATGGCACATGTTGATGATTCATCAATAGCAAGTGGGATTTTGAACCTTGAATGTGCTGTACGACCTCCTGGAAGCAGAAGAGATGCAATACCAGATGATGCTACTGCAAGGACAATTAATCCCTCGGATCTGATACGGTTGATTATTGTATGCCATAAAAAAGTTTTTCCAGTTCCTCCATGGCCATGCACAAAGATTAAAGCCTGTTTTTTATTAAAGATTGCTTCAACCACCGAGTCATAAATAACTCTTTGTCCATTGTTGAGAGAAGCAAAATTCAATGAGTGCTGATTTCTAAGGTCGGCTAGATCATAATTAAGCTCTTCTCTTAGAAGCTTGTTTGTAATTTCAGCCAATAATTGTCCATCAGGCATCGGCAAGTCATGATCTTGAAGTGTTGTTGCGGAAGCATTGAAAAGTTGTTCAAGCTCATATAACACATAATTTCTAAGTTGATGATCCGGCAGAATGAGATTTGGCATGTTAAAAGATGTCTTCAACTTATATAGGATGTCATCATGCATTGAATGCCAAAAATTATTGAACAAAGATAAAGGGTCAGCAACTTCACAGAATAAAATAATACTGACAAAAAGCTGTCTAAGTTGAGGGGATGATGCGGTTGCAATCGCTTCAGAGAAAGCTTCAGACCATTCTTTATCATCCCCTAAAAGACCATACGCTTTGCAAGCAAGTTGAAATGTTGGATAAACAATCCCACCAACCTTTCTTAAATCTGCAAAACTTGTTGACCCTTTAAGATGGTTTAAAAGTAGCCTTAAAAAATACAGTTCTCCGGCAGCAGGATGCACATATGTTATACGCCCAAGGCTAAACCCTTTTGATCTGACAACCCATTCTTTCTGCCCGCAATCCCAAACATATTTGCTTGGAAAATCTGAGTAACATAGCTCTCTTGCATCAGAATCTTTTTTATTGCATTCAAACCATTCAGTAAGCATTGTTTTATTGATATTTGGCCTTCTAAGAACAGATTGAAGAGATTCATCACCAGAGAAAACAATATTCTGCTGATAAGGCAAATGAATCTGAAGTCTTTCAACTGAAGGATTTCTTGAATGGATTGGAAATTGAAAAAGTCGCCAAACAGCTTCATAAGGGCATATAAAACGACAATTAAGATATGCTTGGACTTCATCATTTATATCATGCTGGAGTACAACGCGACACCTGTCCGGCCCTTTGTTGACATATTTGAACAGATACTTGATGAGCATTGACTGACAGCACACCTCAACATTTATATGTGCGTTGTAACGCATCAAAAGTTCTTTATTGTATGGGACAATATAGTCATTTCGTATCATAATTCCATTCTTCAAGACAAAATTATCACGGAATTCACGTCGTCTATAATAAACAAATCCATTCTCAGAAAAAATAGTTGAGCTCCTGAATTTCTTTGGAAATGACTTTGTACATACACCCCCTGACATGCATTGTGCATTTGACCTTGCAGCACCACATGGACCATGTATCATGAACTTAGAGACAATTTCATGACATAAGGGATCAAGATTTTTATCTGGCAACTCAGCTGAAACAATTGAGTCAACATCATCTGCAGTTTTGCATTTGAATTCAGAGGCAAGCCAAATCAAGATATGTGTATGCGGTAGTCCCCTTTTTTGGAACTCAATTGCACAGACATCTATGAAATTGTGAAATATAGTTAAATATGATATTCTGAAAAAAATAACATAATAAAAAGAAGCAATTGAAACGATTGTATTACCAGCAATTGTTTTGCCGAAAGGAACACCAGATTTTATGAACTTTAACATATCAAGAAGCTTTGTTCTAAAAACTCGTGCAATTATATCAGGCTTGTCTTCATGCTTATAAGCTCTATCTTTGTGAAGCTCTCGTTGGATTTCAGGCCAGTTTGTGTTGCATGTGAATGTAATAAAAAGATCAGGATTTCCATATGCTCTACAAATTGCCATGGCATCTTGGTAATTATTAATCATGTATCGTGGGCTGCCAGTTAAAGAAGAGGGTAGAATAATTTTTCCAGTTGATGATCCGTTAACATCCCCTCTAAGCACTGCTTCATTGATGTTATGATAGAGATCCGATCGAAGATCATTTTGGTTCATTCTAATATAATCAAGTCTGTCTTCTTCAACAGTAGCAAAAGCATCAACTAAAAACTGTTGGTAAAGACGGCCACCTTTTGTTATAGTATCTTCCCCATATTCTCTCTCATGAAGAAGATAAGCATAAAATTCTCTCATTGATACTTTTTGACGTTTGTTGGAACCATGATTATCATGATTTGCAAAGCTAATATTATTTCGATAACCATCTTCACCAAATGGAAATAGAAGAGGATATTGCAACGCCATAAATTTTGGATGTAGCTTAGAAATTCTTTGCAAAGTCTTTGACTGAGCTTCTATAATTATATCTCTCTCTGACCGATATTCACCAATGTCCCCAACAATTAAGCCGCCTATATCATCTGAAGATGGATCATTATATTGTCTAGTGTCATTATTTCTTTGACCAAGTAATCGTAGTTTATATCCAGGGTTTGTAGACTCCGAAAGTTTCTGTGATGCATGGCGGAATAAGCTAACCAAACAATTAGTTGAGGCAAGCATGTGAATGAGATCATTAACAATAGTCTCATCCAAGGATGAAGAAGAGTCCGATCGCGGAAATTGTGCCAAACGATTTGAAACCTCGTTTGCAATATCATAAATATAAAGCTGAGCAAATTTTGGACCATCCTCTCCAGAAGGTAATAGAGATCCCATAAGATGATGACAATGGCCATTGATCTTAAAAACATATGGGCCAGACTGGTGATTCACTGATTGATCTATGTTGGCTCCCATTGATGTGAAAGCAAACATTGAGTTGTAGGCACGAATATTGGTGCGAAATTTTTTAGAAGTTTCACCAAATATAGGGTTTAAAAGGTCATCAAGAAGTTGTGGTGTTGGTAATGGTCGAGGAAGCTTAATTTTTCCACTAAGACAACATAGAGTGAATTTTGGATTCGATTTAGCAGAGCGTGCAAGTCTCTCGTCAAGCCAAAAAAGAGCTTTGCAATGACAACATTTGAATGTTTTGTTCCCAAAGTCAATGTACTCATCGAAAGTTCCTGGGAACAAAAATTGTGTAAGAAAGCGGCAATATATATATATATATATATATATATATATATATATATATATATATATATATATATATATATATTTGGAAAGCAAATAAAATAAATTGAGAGCAAACTTTTTCTCTTTCTTTGATAAGAAGCTTGCCCAATTGTCAGTTGTCCATCCATCAAAGATATAAGATCATGGTTGACATAGGTGGAGTTAGTTGCACCAATATCTTGTGCGAACAATAGAGATGATGATTGCAATGAGCAAGATTGATTGTTTGTAAAAGCGAAAGAATGTTGATCATGCTGATTGAGGGAGCACGTTGATGGTTGAGAACGTGAAGTCTCGCCTTGATATGATGGAAAGCGTTGGCCATCGGTAAAGTCACGATTAAGATTTGTGTTCAGTCTTGAAGACTGTGTTAGTGTACCAACTGAGCAGACATGAGTTCCATTTCCTAGTTCTGATGTATTACATGGAGAATCTTGTTCATTATCAATTGCATGTGATCTTTGTAAGCGTTGTCGTCGGCTAGTCATGTTTGTATAAATTTAAGCTGGAGGATCAAAACATTGAAAAATAGACTCAATATATATATATATATATATATATATATATTTGGAAAGCAAATAAAATAAATTGAGAGCAAACTTTTTCTCTTTCTTTGATAAGAAGCTTGCCCAATTGTCAGTTGTCCATCCATCAAAGATATAAGATCATGGTTGACATAGGTGGAGTTAGTTGCACCAATATCTTGTGCGAACAATAGAGATGATGATTGCAATGAGCAAGATTGATTGTTTGTAAAAGCGAAAGAATGTTGATCATGCTGATTGAGGGAGCACGTTGATGGTTGAGAACGTGAAGTCTCGCCTTGATATGATGGAAAGCGTTGGCCATCGGTAAAGTCACGATTAAGATTTGTGTTCAGTCTTGAAGACTGTGTTAGTGTACCAACTGAGCAGACATGAGTTCCATTTCCTAGTTCTGATGTATTACATGGAGAATCTTGTTCATTATCAATTGCATGTGATCTTTGTAAGCGTTGTCGTCGGCTAGTCATGTTTGTATAAATTTAAGCTGGAGGATCAAAACATTGAAAAATAGACTCATAGAAAATGGAATAGAAAATTAATGCCTTCTATAAGGAACCAAAATATAATGGAAAGTGGAGTTACACAAACATTTTTTTTAATATATATCATTAAATATTTTGCTTGTTTATTATCCATTTTGTTATGGCATTAATTGTTCAATCTAAATAAAGTTATTAATAAACTCCTTGCAAATGCATAACAATGGTTCAATCCCTTGTGCATCCAAATGAAATTGGGTACTAACCAAAGTATTTTCCCGTTAAAAATAGCTATAAATACATTTGATAGCAAGATAATTTTTTTTTCTTTTCTAAAGTGAACCAAATTAGACCCAATAAAATCAGCAGAAAAAGAAAAAAAAATGGAAGCACATGTATGTAAAAAGAGGTGGATATACAACCGAAGGGAAAAAAAAAAAACAAAAGCACTGCATAAGTAATTAAAGCAGAATCTGTGTAATTTGGAAAAAAAGAATGAATGTCAATGTATAAGTAGTGTGTCAAATGGACCACAAAAAAATATAGAAAAACAACATAAAAAAAACAATGACACATAAAATAACTAACCTCAATAACAATACAACCAGCAGTGGGCACGACACCTAACTTGATGCAAAATATGGCACAGGCGTAATATTAAGAAGTCGAGACACTGCATGACATAATATTTTGTTAACGAAAAAATAGAGAATCATAAAAAAAAAGCTAGTAAGGAAAAAAAGATACTCAACAAACTATTTGAATTATCAAATAATATAGAAAATGCAAAATACTTCTATGTGTTTGCTCTCAATAGTTTTGTTTCGAATAGATAAGAGTTCAAACAACGAACACAATCACCTAGAAGTTTGGAAAACATTTGATTGATGGAGACATTTGTTTTTACCATTGCTAAGTCAGTTTCAAATATTTTATCAATAATTAAATTGGCATATGGTAAAAATATAATCGATAAAATTTAGGAAAGATGAGTTATTTGCTTCCTGAAGTAAAGTGATTAATTGTTAGGCATGTTATAGTTGTCCGGGGAAACGATTCACCAGCCAAGATAAAATTATCATATGAAAAAAAATTATACCAAGGTCTTTTTTTTGCCAACGCAGTTGCAACAGGAAGTTTATAAGCAAAAGGTAAGACAAATATTTGGCAAGCAAAAAACAATGCATAAAAATTGAATAACATGCATTGTAATATTTTTTTAAAGCAAACTGATTAATTGCTAAACATGTTAGTTGTTGTCTCGGCCAATAATTAACCAGCAACAGGTGAATAATAATCATAGGGTAATTTTTCTAATACCAAGGATCTTTTTTCATTAATGCAATTCCAATTGGAGGTTTATAGGACAAAAGTGAAAAACATATTTGGCAAGTAAACAACAATGCATAAAGATTACATGAGATTCATGGTGATATTTTTTCAGCAAACTATTTGATCGTCTGTCTATTTTAAAAACTTGTTAAATTATTTAATAACACCATTTCTATCTTTCCACATTAGCTAATCGACTATTTTTTCATGATGTTTTAAGAGGTGAGCGAATAATTAATTTTTTTTTTTTATGAGTATGCCACCAAGTGTTTATTGATAACTTGATCAAATTCAATATAAAAGGTTGTTGCAATATGCGACCAATGCATCTTATCTTTTGTTTCAACAATCTAAATTAGAAGCCAACTCTTAAGATAATAATTATCTATAATTGATTAGTTACCATAACAAACAATGTTTTTTACATAAAGGACTTTTGGAAAATGCAAGTCCAGGAGCAAATTATTGGTATACACTGGGAAATATTGTGTTTTTTTTTCCTTGCATAATACAACCCGAATGACATTTTTTTGTTTAGTCAATCAGTAATCCAAACTTCTTTATGCTCTTTTTAATTGCAATGAAAACTCTTCATTAAACCATCAAAATAACTTTGCACACCTTATTTTTCTTTAAACTCTTGAAAGTCTATAAGCCAACTTATGAAAGCCTATTTTCCTCACAACTCTATTTTCCTAATTGTTTGCTACAAAACAAAGGATCCAATAATAATATTTTTTGTTTAATACTTTGAAATAATCTAATGTTTTTTATTGTCGATAAGTTAAGTGATTTTTTTTCTTGTTAGTTCGTTTGCAAAAATGTTTTTCTCTTTGGGAATATGCAAAAAAAAAAATTATTGCTTGTGCAACAATAGTGAAATATTTTTCTTTTTAGGAGTATTCAACATTTATTATTATTATTATTATCTATATAGCAACGGCGACGATAATTCCCATTATTGATAATAATAATAGTTACATCAAGATAAATTTCATCAATGAATTTTTTTTATAGATAAAAAAAATCAACGATATGCTCTTGTTGTTTAATTATTATAGATGTTCTATGTGGGATATCCCTTATGTACTAAGAGGCGTTATATTGGATTCCCTTGCACTTTATTATATATACCCAGCGAGATAGACTAAGTATAGCCACATTGCAGAAATTTTGATTATTTTAAGAGACTTCTCTAATTAAGATATTCTTGAACGATATAATATAGCGACAATAGGTTAAAAAATTAACATAAAAAATAAACAAATAACAGGTACAATTATTAAATTGTGGTGAAATGATTCCATCCTTGTTCTTGATGTTCAATGAAAAGCTAATTCTACCAGCAACAACATTTTTTTTGTAGGATTTCATTTTCTATGGGAAGACCAATCGAGATTATTTTATCTTGAAATTTTACATATCTAATTGACAATTAAATTGCAAAAAAAATATCAAAATTTATAAGAGAAGACTAAGTTGTAGTTCTTCACATTATGTTTGTCCATCCCTGCAATGTTTTTGCTATGCCATTGTTGCACAATTTTTTTATTTCTATATAATTACAATAGGTTAAAAAAATTAATATAATAAATAAGTATATAATAGGAACATTTATTAAATTGAGATGAAATTATTCTTTTCTTGTTCTTGATGTTCAATGAAAGGCAAATTCGACCAGCAATAATAACATTTTTGCAGCACTTCATTTTATGTGCATAAACCAATCAAGATTATTCTATCTCAAAATTTTACATATCTCATTGACAATTAAATTTCAAAATAATAAAAAATAATATGAAAGTTATAAGAGAAGACTAAGATGTAATTTTTCACCATAACACTATGTTTGTCCATCCCTGCTATGTTTATGCTTTGCCATTATTGCATAATTTGTTTATTTTTGTTTTGGTTGATTGGACTCAAGTTATTGATGGAAGGCTTGGTGCACAATCGTTTCAACCAATTCATCTCCGTTATATATATATATATATATATATATATATATATATATATATATATATATATATATATATATATATATATATACATCATAACTCATCTTATACCAATATCTTCCACACTTTTTTTCCAAGCAATCTTACCAACCCTCAAGTTATGCTCATGAAAGGTCATTGACCACTCAATTCTGTTGTTGCTTTCGTTCAACCCTTGGAATTATCATGAATGAACGAAACAATAATTTAAGAATCGATAAAGGAATTCATAAACCCTTGGAATTTAAGCATTTGCATGATGTGGCTGCAATTGTTTTTTTTTTTTTCATACGACAGGTGGTTTCATGCCGTGTTGAAATTCCATAACCACAGTTACAACACACATTTTCAGCAGCAGGCATCAAGAATGTTTTGCCACAGTGAAAATCTCAAATCTGTGATTTATATTATTTTCTCTAGTATTATCTATATTTTTTTTCTTGGATGAGATGAAAAATTTTCTACCCAACTACACCAAAAACCTATTGAGCTCAGAAATGAACCTATTGAGTTGGAAAATACGGCGGCTATGCATTAATGAGTGCATTAAAAGAGCTCCGACAAATGAACCTATTAATTAACCAAGAGTTGGAAAATATGGTTTCGAGAAATGAACCCATCAATGACTGCACATCAATGAAACACATTAATGAAACTTCTGGAAAAGAACATGCATTAAACACTGACACCAATTAAAGAAAAAACAAAGGTTGCTAGAAAGAATTCTAAAACATTGCAAACCCTGCGCGAAACCATTGAAAAAACTGTTCCAATCCACAGTAGATTGAGTGTGAATGAACAGTTATTAAACAGGTAACCTAGCTTCAACAAAAAAATACAGCATAAACAAAAAGCTAAAATTAGCAGCAACCAAAACGCAGCATACAAAAGGCAACACAATATAGCTTAATTTTAACAACACCATAATCTCTCAGCTGAAATATAAAAGGAAAAATAAAAAAAAATAACTGATGGATAAAAATCAGCAACCACAGTTAAACCCAATTAAAGGAAAGCAACCAAAAGGAAAAAAGCAGACAACAACAAAAAGAAATTGATAGAAACAAACTGACATTGCAACATGAATCAGCCAAGCAACATAATTTGGACAACAAAAAGATGCACACCGATAAGAACTAATTAGCCATAAAAAAAGAACTAACCTTAGCAGTAGCAACAAACTGGCAGCGTCAAAGATGAACCAACCGAAATCATAAAATTCCTTGACAACATCAAAAGTCAAAAAACATCTGCACATAACAACACGGCAAAGAATCGATTTAAAAATCCAACAAAGGTAGCATAAAAGAAGAGAAAAAAGAGTAAAAATAGTATACCAAACCTTAAGGTAAACACCAAACTAAAACAAAGAAGAAAATCGAAGTTGATGAAAAACACAAAAAAAGCTGGGAATTGTCAACTGAATGAAAAGAAGTAATCTGCACAAAAAAATAAACAAAATAATTTAAATAAAAAACAATAACAAAGAAAGACAGCAAAGCAATTACAGAAACTACAAACCTTAGAGCTTGCACGATTGAACCCCAACAAAACAAAGGAAATTACACTGCCAAAAGATGTAAATCGTGTATTTAAATGAAATGAAGATATTACATCCAGAGCTGACGCGAGAATCAATACTCTGCCAAATGTCAGTACACCGTCAAAATAAATTACACATCATGTATTTAAATGAAATGAAGGCATTACATCAGAGCTGATGCGACCATCAATACCCTGCTAAAAATCAGTACACCGTCAATATAATTAGGTATCAAAAGGCTACTCAATATTCCCTTAATAGTCTCGCGCAAAGGGAAAGAAACGATGCATGCTGCAACAAATTACACTGAACTGCGCAGCACTAAGAGAGAGATGAAAAACAAACATGTATTAATAACACATTAAATATGAATGCGCATTAATGGAATGTATTAAGAGAGCCGCGAAAAACAAACATGCATTAATGATACATTAAATGCGGCTCTGCATTAATTAAATGCATTAAAAGAGTTCCGAGATATGAAATTATGACACATTAAATGTGGCTGTGCATTAATGCGGCTGTGCATTAATGAGTGCATTAAAAGAGCTCAGAAATAAACCTATTGAGTTGGAAAATACGGCGGCTGTGCATTAATGAGTGCATTAAAAGAGCTCCGAGAAATGAACCTATTAATTAACTAAGTGTGCATTAATGCGGCTGTGCATTAATGAGTGCATTAAAAGAGCTCAGAAATGAACCTATTGAGTTGGAAAATACGGCGGCTATGCATTAATGAGTGCATTAAAAGAGCTCCGACAAATGAACCTATTAATTAACCAAGAGTTGGAAAATATGGTTTCGAGAAATGAACCCATCAATGACTGCACATCAATGAAACACATTAATGAAACTTCTGGAAAAGAACATGCATTAAACACTGACACCAATTAAAGAAAAAACAAAGGTTGCTAGAAAGAATTCTAAAACATTGCAAACCCTGCGCGAAACCATTGAAAAAACTGTTCCAATCCACAGTAGATTGAGTGTGAATGAACAGTTATTAAGCAACATGGCTTAGCTGTTTCTTTAATTATATGTAGGCATTGTTATCACGCGGGGTTTATCTATGATAAGACCTAGCTGATGGATCACGGCGAGAGAGAGAGAGAGAACACCCAAATATCACAGAGAGGAGTTGAAGCGCGCAGCGAGCACTTCATTACGCCAACGGTGGATAATCATATATATGGTATCCTTCCTCCAGCTCGAACCAAATCCAGAACTTGTCAACAAATTAACTCTTCTAAATAAAAACAAAAGGCAACTGAGAGGGTGTAGCTGAAGTCTAAAAGCTATAATTCGGATTGAAGATACGAGGTTTGTGGTCGCTCCCTGCACATATTTTGATCATTTTTCTTTGCTGCTCACCAAACTCTCTTCACTATGTTATGGTGAAATTCCAGTGCCAGAGAATGGAAACATGCAAGGCGATCTTTTACATAAATGGCATCATCGTATAGATTTGTCTTTTCATTGCACGTTGTGAATTGTAATGGATAAGCTTTCTTTCAGTCCTTTCAGTTTCTACGTTGATATATAGAATTCCCATTACATTTCATAGGAGTATTGTCTAGCTAATTCCTTGATAAATTATCCATATCAGTTCACTACACACAAAATAAAATACAAGAGAAAACAATTATTTATCCAATTCAGTCAAGTGTGGAAGCATTTTGTGGATGACACTTTCACAGTAAAGCACTCTTGTTCGGTCCTTATCAACATAGCTCAAATCCCAAACCCTGTTCACTTCAATGCAGATCGATGTCTGGGCTTGAGGTGCATCCCCGAAGGTTTAATCCTTTATTTTGCTTGCTACTCAAAACTGTATCTCTACTAGAACCATACTTTTTCACCTAGGATTAATTAGTTTCTCTATGAACCTTGTGCTGGGCCAAATGATCCATCACATGATTGCTTTCTCTCTGAATATACAAGAGAAAGCATAGGACACGTATTGGAGATGTCATTGATTATGACCCCATGATCATCCAAGTAATTGCATTGAACTTCATAATCAAATCCTTATAAGATGCATAACAACAATCAATATTTAAAAGAAGAGCTTTTTGAATAGTTTCATTGAACTTCTTCATTGACTGTGCAACAGGCAGTGAAGAAGAAAGGAGGAAACATGACTGAAGCGAGCAATGAGTTTCCATTGGGTTTGCTCTAGCAGTTTAATCGAGAGAGAGAAAGCGAGAGAGAGAGAGAGACGGGAAGGAAACTACGTGCTTTGCAATGTTTCTCAATCAACATCACCTCAAAAGTAAATTTCAGAATGTTAAATCCTTCCAAAGATCCCTCCTCCCCCGTACTGCTGTACATGGTGCAGGAAGAAAATCCAGAAATTGTGTGGGAAGAAAGACTTCTGCTATCGATTCTTATTATTCCAGTAAAATGAACGTGGGCATACTTACAGAGATTATATATAGAGATTATATATCCTTCCATGCAAGGAAAATCATCTGATTTGTATTTAGATGAACGTACAAGGACATAGGCTAGTCTTCATTCAAAAGTTGATTTGATTTCTCTGTGGATCCCATGACTATCGTTTCTATATCTGTTCAGCAACCATCTTGGCCTGAATTTGCTGCTGTGGAGCATCTTTAAATTTGTCCACCAGAAGGGGCAATCCTGTAGGCAGCATTGTCAGAATGCCTTATCAATCCACAGCAGCTTCGTTAGCCCTCCATGGACTCTCAAAATGCTTATCTGTTCGTGTTGTGCTAACAATTAAATCTAGTAGCGACATGCTACTGACTGAACTGAATATTGCAGTCCAAATTATGCAACCAAAACTATTTCCTTTTAAAAAAACAATACATGATAGTAAAATATAAATAATAATAATAATAAAAACATAAATTAACTTAGAAAAATTAAATTTTCTAAAGAGTCTCTGCATCAAAAACACAACTTTAAAAAGATAAATTTCAAAGGAAAAAAATGGAGGAAAGTAGTTTTTATGATGATTATGCTAATTTCCAAAACAGTATAAATTAATTCTAATCAAAGTAAGGGAAATAAATACTTTATTCCTTTCATCACTCCAATTTTACAGGAAAAATATATTAATTGTAATAAATAATTAGTAAATCTTGAAAATAAATATTTCTTTGATAGACAATTTAGATATAAAATGTCTTGATACATTCAACTGAATAAATCACCCTAAGGGAAATAAATAATTTAACCCTTTTTATTTTTTATGCTGGTCAAAACATAAGATATATAAATACAATAAATTCAATCAAACATAGCCATATCACAGCAGTATCAATCATTAAAGGGAAACATAAAATCAAAACCTCCCAATTTTGGTTACAGAATGAATGTTTTCCCTTCATGGCCGATATAATCAAATTCAAAATATGTTCTTGCTTCTAAATACAAGTATAAAAACAGAGGAAAAACAGAGACCCTTTACACTACTCATAATTTACTCATTCTAAAGCAATGAGGCTTTCAATTATCACATCTCCATTAATTCTTTCATTCTTTGTTTTTTCCCTTTTACAGCCACCAACTTATTCCATAGAAAAGGTGAGTAACCATGTTTTGGTTTTCCCTTTTTGTGATCATGTCATTCCTCTGCTTTTGATTCTTGAAAATGGTGCTCATCTCTTCTGTCTTCTTGAACTTTCAGTGACTTTTTGTACGATAAATCATTATCGGTTTTGAAAATACTCTTCCAATTTTATTATTTTCATTTTACATACTAAAGTCCCTTATATATATATATTGATCAGTGCAGTTAATGTTACAATTTTTCCCACGCAGTCTTATGTGGTGTATTTGGGATCACATTCACATGGTTTGGAGCCTACTCAAACCGATATCGACCGAGTCAAATATTCTCATTATGAATTGCTGGGACTGTTTACTGAAAGGTGTGTGCATATAAAAGTTTTTTTTTCCTTCAATTGTCTTAAAGTTGCTTATTTGTTGAAAATCTTGACTTGACAGCAAAGAGAAGGCAAAGGAAAAAATCTTTTACTCTTACACTAACAGCATAAATGGTTTTGCCGCTGTCCTTGAAGAGGAAGAGGCATCATCACTTTCCAGTAAGAATCTCAAGTCATACATTCTTGTATTTCATTGTTATATTACTGATTAATTAATAACAAAAAGAAGACGAATCCTTCAACACTGTTTCCTCTGTTTTTCCCCTTGTTTGATTGTATTGTTGATATTTCAGGATACCTGTCTCTGCTAATCGTTTCTTAATATGTTGTCAATCAATGCAGAACACCCAGATGTGATATCAGTTCTCTTGAACAAAGCAAGGAAACTGCATACGACACATTCGTGGGACTTTCTTGGATTAGAGAAAGATGGGGTAGTTCCTCCATCCTCACTTTGGAAGAAAGCAAGATACGGTGAGGATGTAATCATTGGTAACCTCGACACTGGTGAGCACTTGTAATTATTAAGAAACTAATTTCGGTCACTGGGGCAGTTAAAATGATTGAAACTTAATCATTTGCATTAGTTTTTGTCATGGTTATCCACTGCAAGAAAGATTCTGATGTTTTGAAATTTGAAACTTGTTAGCAGTCTTGTGATCTTTTGTTCCCCTCTCTTTGGAGTTTTAGACATTTAGAATATGTAAGTGGTAGGGTCAGTAGCAAAATAAAGTTTGATTATCCGTACTAGCTTTTGCTACCTTTCTGCGTCGTATGGAAATGCATATGCTACTGCTGCTTTGCCAGTTGCAATATAATGTCATGCCATTATATTGTGCTAGGCGTTTGGCCTGAGTCGAAGAGCTTTGGTGATGAAGGACTGGGTCCAGTTCCATCAAAGTGGAGAGGAATCTGTCAGAATGACACCAGAGAAGGTGTTCCTTGCAACAGGTCCATGTTCTTTTCCACTTGCTAACAATTTTCTGTTGCAATATTTGGCGTAGTCAAGGGTAGTATTGCCTTATCAGACTGAAGTTTTCTTGCTTTTCTGTCTAAGAGTTGACATGATCATGCTCAAGTGATTACTGATTAGTTCCATCAAATCTCCATCTTCCTGTTGTCATTGTTGTTAATTCAACTTGGTCATGATTAAGCACTGCATGTTAGATGTACATGCACTGAAGCATTATTTTAGTTGGATACTCATTTCTCTATTTTTTGAAATTCTTGTTTCCAATCTATCTGATATGTTTCTGAAATCGCCATTAACATAGATAGATAGATAGATTGATATACACATGGCCGTGGTGTCTGTCGACGCACCAACTCCACGTTGGATAACTTAGTTTGCAATTTTCCTTCATTCTTTCTTTGATTATCACTGTGCACCTGGACAAATCGAGCTCTAAAATTACAGGGCTTGAACCCCAGACCACATAGAAACTATGTAAAATCTTCCATGCTTAGTTGCGTCCTTGTTCCTATTTGGTGTGTTTGGTACTTAGAAAAAAATGTCTTGAAAAAATATCAAATTGATTTTTTTTAGTGTTTCCAATAATTTTAATATGTTCGATGTCAAAAATTAAAAATATATATATATATATAATTAATTTTATATATATTTTATTAAAAAAACACTTTTAAAAAATATACTCACAATATCAAAAACGTTTGCATGATTTCACGTTGGGAAAGGATTTTGACGTCACTCTCAAGGACCTAAACTTCCTGTTCACGACTTTGAAAATGTGATTTGCATTGCAAGTCATTACTGCATGTTATGTACATGGACTCGAATATGAAAGTTTTTATTCGTGTAAAAATGTGATTTCTGTTTCGAAGTTACAAATGGTTTTGCATCTCAGTAAAAGTCACCGTGGCAAACTAAGCTCTCAATCGTCTGCCAGTGCTAACTTGCAAGTACTGCTGTCATGCATTCGTGCATTTATTTGTTGGGGCTCAAATGATACACTAGATTTTACAAGTGCCTTGCAATATTCTCCCATATGGCATGCAAATTTTCATCTTTTGCCTTGCTATCTTGTCTCCTATGGCTGCCGAAAAATTAGGAAGCTGATTGGAGCCAGGTACTTTAACAAGGGTTATGGTTCAGAAGTTGGCCATCTCAACTCCAGCTTTCAAACTGCTCGCGATATTGAGGGCCATGGAACTCATACCCTATCAACCGCAGCTGGTAATTTTGTTCCAGGAGCTAATGTCTTTGGAAATGGCAATGGAACTGCCAAAGGCGGCTCACCTCGTGCCCGTGTAGCAGCTTACAAGGTATGCTGGCCACCTGTAGGTGTGAATGAGGGTGGGTGCTTTGACGCAGACATCTTAGCCGGCTTCGATGCTGCCATAAGTGATGGTGTTGACGTGCTCTCAGTTTCCCTGGGTGGGGCTGTCGATGAATATTCGGATGATGCTATTGCGATCGGTTCTTTCCATGCTTTCAAGAAAGGTATTACTGTGGTTGCCTCTGCTGGCAATTACGGACCAGAACCAGGAACAGTATCAAATGTGGCACCTTGGTTGATAACAGTTGGTGCCAGCACACTTGATCGTGCCTTCACAATCTATGTTGCACTTGGAAACAGGAAGCACCTCAAGGTAATTTTCGTTTTCCATTTCTATAATTCGATTTTTACCTTCTAGAAATTTTCGTAATCAACAAGGAACTCGAGGAGAAAGCTTCTTTGGCTAATTTCTCTGTTCTTTTAACAGCCTTTCAAGATGGATTTCTTACTAGTTCAGTATTAGCTAGGATCGATTTTCATAATATCGAATTACCTTTTAATTTACACAAGTTGAGTTTTTCTCTAACTAATCATCTTGTTCTCTTTGCTAGGGAGTAAGTCTTTCACAGAAGAGCTTGCCTGCCAGAAAATTCTATCCATTGATCAGTGGTGCATGGGCAAAGGCTTCTAATCAGTCTGAAGAAGATGCGTGAGTATTACCTCAAATCTATGGATGCTTGAAATATTTCAACACCAAACTTGTGAATCCCTAAACTTTTTGCTATAGCATTGCCCTATAATGGTAATTGCGTGAAATTTTGCAGCAACCTTTGCAAACCTGGAACACTTGATTCCAGAAAGGTTAAAGGGAAGATATTGGTATGCCTTCGAGGGGTAATTCCAAGAGTAGAAAAGGGACATGTAGCTCTTCTTGCTGGGGCTGTTGGGATGATTTTGGTTAATGATGAAGATTCTGGCGATGACATTCTTGCCGACGCTCATGTACTTCCAGCTGCGCACATCATCTCTACAGATGGTGAAGCTGTCTTTTCCTACCTCAATTCTACCAAGTAAGTTCTATCATATTAACCAGGAAATCTCTTTGAACCTGACAAATCAGATATTTTAGCGGGATCATATCTGCACGTAAATCAGGGACCCTTGGGCATATATCACCAATGTAAGGACAGAACTGGGAACAAAGCCAGCTCCATCTATGGCTTCTTTCTCATCTAGGGGGCCTAATATCCTTGAAGGATCAATCCTCAAGGTCTGTTTTAGTAATTCTTCGTTTTTAGTTTTTTTGGGTCAATCCGATTGTGCTATTGTATACAGTGATGAATGAACATGGCTTGGTCTATCTATTTCAGCCTGATATCACTGCTCCCGGTGTCCGTGTAATTGCTGCTTTCACTCTAGCAACAGGACCAACTGGTGGAGATTACGATAAGCGTAGGACTGCCTTCAACACTGAGTCTGGCACTTCAATGTCATGCCCTCATGTTTCTGGAATTGTTGGCCTTCTAAAATCGCTCCATCCAGATTGGACTCCTGCTGCTATCAGATCGGCTATCATGACAACTGGTAAAGAACAGTTTTCCTTATTCTCTTTATCTTTAGAGCTAGAAAATATGTTTTGGACATTGATTATTGTCTTGCTAATTGATTTCATCCACAGCAACAACAAGAGATAACAATGGGGATCCAATATTGGATTCGCCCAACACCAGGGCAACTCCATTTGCATACGGTGCAGGACATGTGCAGCCAAACCGCGCAGCAGATCCTGGTCTAGTTTATGATCTCACTGTTAGTGATTTCTTGAACTATTTATGCAGCCGTGGCTACACTGCAAAAGACCTAAAACTATTCACAGATAAGCCATACAATTGTCCAAAGTCGTTCAGTTTGACAGACCTCAACTATCCTTCAATCTCAGTTGGTAATCTTAATGACACCATAACAGTTACTCGAAGAGTTAAAAATGTTGGTTCTCCTGGAAAATACTATATCCATGTCAGGGAACCAACTGGAGTGTTAGTTTCGGTTGAGCCTGGCAACTTAGAGTTTAAGAAACTAGGTGAGGAGAAGACATTTAAGGTTACCTTCAAACTTGCACCAAAATGGAAGCTTTCACGTGATGTATTTGGGATATTGACATGGTCAGATGGTAAGCATTTTGTCAGGAGTCCTCTGGTGGTGAGGTCTTACTAGAGTAATTGAAATAGCAGCTCCATTTAAGTTGATTTCTGTTCAGAGCCCCTATTATCTGTGTAGAAACCTGATTGATCAATTCTTTGGATGATGGAAGCTTCTTTTTTTCCCTGAAAGAAAAGATGTCTCCATGTAATCACATTTCTACTTCCTAATAACAAGAGTTTGCACTTAAACAAGATTTTTCACTCTTGTTTTTGTTTTTGTTATTCCTCCTGACAAAATCAAAAACCAAGAAGCTTGGTGCTCCCCTTTGTGAGGTTACAGTACTAGAATATTCCTAAACCCTTACCCTGAAAGCATGCATATCAAGGGAAACATTTGCAATGAATTCATGATGTCACAAGTATGGTTGGGACCTTTTCTTAGCTCAGTTCCTAACAATTCAAAACTGGTTATTTTATGTACAGTGGTTTTGATAGTTATGATCATTACTAATTTACAAATTAGAAGTCAAGATGAATGAATAAACCTTAAAAAGATAAATAAAATGTTGGAAATTTCAAATTTGGTGCTTGGATCACTCATTTTCCATTAAAGGTAAAAAAAATCCAAAACTTTAGAAGCACAAATTTGTTGGAAATTTGTCTTAATCAACATGATTTAAACAAATTATAAGAGAATAAAAAACTAATCTCAAATAACTCATGATTCTCCTACTCCAAGTCTAAAGCTTATATTCATATTAGTGAGAGTACTCGGTTACATAATTTTTTGTTCAAAAACCTTGTTTAAAATATTGGGTTTTTTAATATCATATTTGCAACGAAAACAATAAAGCAAAATTATTTGGAAGTCCCTAAAATCCTATTAGATGGATTTAGATTTGCTTAGAGATTTATTACATGAAGATCTTATTTTCTTAAGCTTTGAATATTCTTTAAAGGTTAAGTTATTGTCAACCACAAATCGTCTAATGATTGAGCCTCCAATAATAATTCACATGAACCACTAGTAATAAATTTTCTACATCCCTATTTAAGAGAGCAGGATTGTTATGCCTAATGTGTTAGCTATCTATTATGTGACTTGCATAGATTTCATGTGTAATAAACAATTATCCAGAAATAAAAGGCATAACTTATTATTTATTGAGAAATATAAAAAAGAAAACCTTGTAAATTAGCAAAATTTCAGTTTTTCCTATGAATAATATTCATATATTAATTCATAAAAATTTCATAAATGAACTTAATCAATTCCTTACTTGATTTTTCTAGGTCTAAAAATATGATTCATGTATTAATGAAATATATTTTAATCAAGTCATACTTAATCAAATCATCCTAATTTAATTTTGACTAATGACTTTTAATATGTGACCCATTAGGTTTCTAATATGTTGGCCTAAATACAAATTATAGTTCTAATAAAATAGAATCAAATAAACTAAACAATTTACTAACAATGTAAATATTACTAAAATCATTAGTTGTTTGACTTAACTTTTCAGTAATCATTTTCTTAGTGTAATTAATATTATTTCATGAATAATGTCTTGATTTAATATTAAAGCATGAAGTATGTCTAACATGTTAAATAATATTTGTTCTCTATATAATAGTCATTGATTATTTACATAAAATTTAAAGCTCTTTTCAAATCTCATTCTACCTTGACCAATGAGTTTTCAATCAATACTATTTGAGAAAAGATGGAACCTTTTTCCTAGTTCATGTAGGGTGACGAATCTTCTCTCAATCACTTAGGTACTTTCATATAATTCATATTATATTTAATATTTACCTTTATATTACCTCAATTAAGATAACATGTAACAAGATCAAAGAATAACGTTGTTTTTTACAAGATAAATTAGTGATTTCAAATCCATAACATATTTACACAACCGCCACGTGAGTATTTTTATAGACATAAGTGACCTCTCTATTTGGGGTTCTTATATGGATCGGTTTAATGTGCATGTCTTATAACAAACACCTACATGTTAGTTTTAAGTATCATTTATACCTCAGTTTATAAGAACAATCAATTCATTTCATAAATAAAAGAACATCAACTAGAAATGTTTTAGGAACAATACTTGGATGTTATAAGAATTGTATAATTATAACAATTTTAAAATTTTCTTTGCAAAGCATTTTTGCTCCATGGACTTTATTTTTAATCTAGATTCATAAAGCAAATATTATATTTATTTATGTAATATTATATGAATATTAAAAATAAATTAATCTTTTATTAATAAAAAATATGTTTTTATATGAATATAATAATATCATAGGTATCCAATTGATCGACTACAAATCATATTAAACTAATATAAAGGTGCATCTAAACTAAATTAAGGTTATTGGAATCTTTAAAGTTATATTGTAAGCATTTTAATTAAAAAAATAAAAATAATTTTTTTTTAAGAACAATTAATTTATCATTGACAATAATAAAAGACTTATTAGTACTTCAACAAGTAAATACAACATGTTAGAACATAAGCCATGAACTACTCTTATGGTGGTGCTAATATGGATTCAAAGATTTGTTGAGGTCTTGTTGGATATTTAATATATCTTACAAATTCAAGACTTGATATATTATTTTTAGTAAATATTATTTCAAGATTTATGGAAGATCAAAGTAAACTCCATCTTGCAGCCGTAAAAAAAGATCTTATGATATGTTCAAAGGATAAAGAACCATGGAATTATATAAAAGAAACAAGAAGATAATAATTTGATTCGGTTTTTAGATAGTGATTGGGTTAGAAGTTATGATGATAGTGTGTGTGTGTGTGTGTGTGTGTGTGTGTGTGTGTGTGTGTGTGTATGTATGTATGTATGTATGTATGTATGTATGTATTATGTTTGGCAACAAATGTAATCTTATGGTGTTCAAGAAAACAAAATTCTATAGCATTGTCTTTAGTTGAGGTAGAATATATTGCTGCAAATGAAGCAATTTGTCAAACAATTTGATTAGGAAGAATCCTTTATGATTTATGGAAAAAAATCCTTAATCATAGTGTTATATTATATAACAACATGTTACCTATTACAATGAACAAAAATCAAGATTTTAATACAAGATAAAAATATGTTGAATTAAAGCATCATTTTATCAGCGATATGGTTAGAAAAAAGGAGGGAAGTCTTGATTTTATCAATACAAATGATCAACCTACTAATGCGTTCACTAAAATAGTGATAAATTTCAGCAATTCAAGAAAATTACAAATGAAAAGGGTGTGTTAAGGTATACTTTGTAATTTTTAAAGTCATTTAAGGAGTCAAAATCTCTTGTAATTTCTCTAGAATAAAAAAATTGGTGTGTTCCTTGTTTTAATCAATTTTTCAATGTTATATAATGTCTCTCATTTCTGTTTTGTAATGAGAGAAACAATGATAAAAGAATTTATTGGTATTGAACTGCAACTTTACCATTAATTTTTATACAAAAAAATGTGTGTGTGTGTGTGTGTGTGTGTATGTTTTGTTTTGTTTTTTTGCAATTATATCCAACAGTTTCACCTAAACATAAAATTCTTATATATTTTTTTAAACTCTTCACTCTTTGTAACCATATCAAAATATTTTAATTAAAAATTAAATTTTCTTATACTATTGATAGCTATTGAGTTATTAGATGGGTTATCTCTTGTTTCAAATAGTTCTAATTTAAAAATTGATAGAACACTACTTGTTGTGTTTAAGAAGAAACTTTAAATTGATCTTTATTTTAGAAATTAATTCTTCTTACTCCATTTATAGCTTGCTCTCAAACTATAATATTATGTTAGTTTTTCGTTAGGCTAAATCCTAACAAATTAATACTAAAGAGAAATAAAAGAGAAGAGGAGGAGAAGGATTTGATACAGAAGTTTTACTTCATTCATTACCAAGCTTACAATGGCAATGAGAGAACAATTCCTTATGTTCTTTCTCTTCTTTTCTTCTTTATCTTTCATACTTTTACTTATACTTCATGTAGGGCAAGGCTCGTCCATCTTTTTGCTAGTTCATATTTAATTGTTGTTAGGTGTAAAGTTCATTATAGAATTGATGACTTTTCTTTCTTGTAGTCTTATATAGTTTATATGGAGAAAGTCTTCATCTAGCTCATTACAAACACAATTTGATGTTCAAAGATTAACAATGTTAAACTTTGATCTACTAGGATCACTCTTAAACAAGTTTACATTGTTGAAAAGTTATGAAAACTCTTTGGTTTTGAAATATTCCTTCATTAGGGGCTATATTTCTTATGCAAAAAAGAGCAGCTCAAGTGGCACCCTTGGAAGGCAGGGATCGCATTTTTTTTTTTTTTTATCTTGTTCAATTCAAGGTTGATTTGATGATTATATGTTTTTATTTCCCTAACTATCCCTACTTGGATTCAATAAAAATAATAGATTTATTTTATCCAACTTTAAAAGTATTTCTTTCAAACTCTAATTTAATTTATTTTAACTTTAATAATTAAAAATATATATATTCTAAAACTAAAAAAAAATCACAAATTTTAATACTCACAGGGCACACATAAAAACTAGTTTGGACCTATAAGTTAAGCCTAAAATAGGTCCAAGCCCACTTAGAAAAAAAAAACAATGGAGGCTGATGCTTTGTTAGCAAACATACCAGTGAGCTTTTACCACGTGGTGGTGGTGTTCTTTCTACACTCAAAAACCCTAATTTTGAACCCACAAAGTTTCAAGCTTTGCAGCCACAGGGATAAAGTTTGCAGGAGACTGCGTTTAAAAGGTAAATCTCTTCTTCTAGTTTTTCGTACTGTTTTTTAAATGGGATTTTCTTAAAAAGAAAAATGATAAATTCTGAGGAGTTCGGGTTTTTCTAAAATTTTTTATCATTATGGTTGATGGGAAAAATCAAATCTTTCTATGGAATTGAAAGGTTTGTTTGGCTGGAATGATATCTTAAATGTGTTTATGAGGTTTTTTATGTTTGTATCTATTCTTCTGGTTGAGGATTGTTTATGTTTCTTTATCAATCAGTCTGGTTGATAGCAAAATCTAAGCTTTCTATGGAAAGATGATAACTTTATTTGAAGGGTTTGTTTTTCGGATTCCTATCCTAATTTTTCGAGGTTTTAATAAATGAAAATTTGAGTATTGCTTATATATTTAACCGTTAATACTAGATTACCCCTTGTGTATTGTTTCTGTTTTTTCAAGATTTTGTCTCAACTTGTCTCGTATCTAATATCTCAAGTTTTGATATTCTGTAAATTCAATGTTTTCATGTGAATGTTAAATTTGTGGTGTTGAAGCAAATTGAATAGTTGTGTTTATGCTTATTCAGTTTGTTTTCAAAAATCATACTTTTATGTATTTTATTTTGAAGCAGAATTAGGTGCAGTCAGAATGCAGTCCAGCAAAGCCCCTGCATCAATGGAAATTGAAACCTGTGAACACAAGTCTCAGGGAACTTTGCCTGCAAAACCAAATTTTGAGCCTTTGAAGGCTCACGAGATGTCTGATGGTCGAGTTCAGTTTAGAAAAGTCTCGGTTCCACCGCATCGGTATTCACCCCTGAAGAAAGCATGGATGGAAATCTACACTCCAATATATGAGCAAATGAAGATTGATGTCCGAATGAATCTCAAAGCTAGGAAGGTTGAATTGAAAACTAGATCAGACACGCCCGACATTAGTAACCTACAAAAGTGTGCTGATTTTGTGCATGCATTTATGCTAGGCTTTGACGTGATAGATGCTATTGCTCTTCTGCGTTTGGATGAGCTATATGTTGAATCTTTTGAAATCAAAGATGTTAAAACTCTTCGAGGTGAGCATTTGTCTCGGGCCATTGGGAGACTGTCAGGTAAAGGTGGCAAAACAAAGTTTGCCATTGAGAACGCTACCAAGACAAGGATTGTGATTGCTGACACCAAGATTCACATATTAGGATCTTTTCAAAATATCAAAGTTGCAAGGGATTCTCTTTGCAGCCTCATTTTAGGGTCTCCTGCTGGAAAGGTATACTCAAAACTTAGACAAGTCACTGCTAGATTGGCAGAGAGATTCTGATCAATTTTGTTTGTGTTGCTTTGCGAATTGAGATTACACGCTATTTTTGTATTGTTGAGTGCCAGAGTGTAATTTGGCATGAAATTTTGTGCGGAGATGTGTCAGCTCTCAAAAAACATTTTGTGCGGAGATGTGTCAGCTCTCAAAAAACATTCACTATAAAGGAATTAATTTCTCATTTGTACTTGGTAATGGATTTGGCGTACTGGCAAAGTGCGCTGTTCAATTTAAGCAGCCTCATGGTGCGTGCTGCTCAATGCTCATATGGCATCTTTTAAAACCATAAATCACCAAGTATTGATGCATTGTTACCCGGGTGCTCTTTGATCAGCGATTTTGCTCTTACATGGAGAAATTTAATTCAGGCAATGCATGGTAGCTTATGTGTATCTAATAGGGTCATGCTGTCAACTGAAAGGCACCATGGCCATGGTAATGGTGATAATGCATGATAGTGAAATTACGTGGAAATGCCAAAACTCCAAGCGAAAATCACTTTGACTCCTGTCGTTTTTGTTAAACCAATCGCATTCTTGATAAAGGTCTCTTTGGCACAGTTATTGTGGTTGAGGTTGAGAAAAAGCAGTTTCATAAAAAGGGTTTTTAGCTACGGTTCAAAACTGAAATTGAAATGTTTGGTTAAAATTATTGTTGAGTTTGAGGTTTAATAAAAAACAGTTTTGAGTGTTTGGTTACCATGTTTTTTATATTGCTGTCAACTTGTAAAATTACTTTAAAAGACATACAAATATATTTTTTTAAATATTGTAGATTTAATTATCATAATAATAAAATATAATTAATAATTCAAGTAAATTACATAATTTTTAATTTTTTAAAAATATGAATTTTATATTTTTTATAAAAATCGGACTGGGCCTGACCAAAATAAATGGGTCAGCCTAGCCAAGTGGGGCCAAAAGGCCCACCCCTACTTGACTTGGGCTGGGCCGAGAGGAGCCCAGCCTAAGTGTTAAGACTTCTCTATAACACAAACCAGTGCGTTTTAAGGAATTCAAAACATTGCATGTTCATCGTCATTGTTCATAGTTACTGTTCATCGACTGTGACGAGAGGGTCAACGGCCAGTACTGACGGGTAAAGGAGGCCGAGGTGGTTCTTTCTGTGGTGGTGGCGTTGGAAATGGTGTTGTGTAGTAGTCGGGAAGAGGGTCTGAAGTTTGTAGCTGATGCCGCTGGTGCTCTCTGCGACAGGGCTTACTGCGGCTACTGGAGGTCACAACGGAGCTTGTGGCGTGCAGGAGAAGCTAACAGTGATGAGGGGGATGGTGGTGGTGCCAAGAGCTGGTGATGACTGTGGAGAGAGAGGGTAGCGACGGTGACTGTGTAGAGAGAGAGATCGTCGACTATGTTGGGGAAGAGAGAGAGATCGACGATGACTGTTGGTTTGTTACAAAAATTTCATGCACTCGTTATTGAAGCTATGTTAATGCTCAGAAAAATTCAAGAAAATTGCATTTTTTTTTGTGTCAATCCCATGCATAATTTGCGGCTGAGTTTTTTGAAAAGCATCCTAGTATTGTTTTTCATTACCTGTGGCTGCAATGCAATTTAAGGTAGGACCCACTGCTAAATTTTAAGTGCATGTTTAGTTATAATCACGTTTGGCTCTACGGTGAGCCTCAACCACAGGCCACACCGCAGAGCCAAACACCCACTAAGTACATCCAGTTAGATACCAGTCAAAACCACTTCGGTGCAAATAATTTCACCTAGAATGCTCGGCAAGAAACAAATTCATCTTGAAGGATGCACAATGTGATTTTTCATTCCGGTAAGTTGAGGATATCCAGAAACTGAAAACGATTAGATCTTGTAAAGTCATCTCTACCGTTTGAATAAGATTTTAAAAAATAATCTTTCAGCCGTTTGCCCTAATCCTACCAGGGTCGCGCAAACCCGCATTGAATTTCTACTAATAAACCTAACGGAAGAACGTTCTTCTGGGGCTGATGTAAACGAACGGCAATTGCCTGTAAAAGAAATACAAGTTTGAAAACCAAGAGAATCAAGATTCTGGGGCATCTGAGAGAGAATCAAACTGAATTCGGGTACATCTGACAAGTCTAATTCCCATTTGAATTGCAAGAGTTGTTTGTGGGTATAAGATAGTAGAATGAATTTGGTACACAGTTTCTTCAACTTGTAAGTCACTGGATACCTAAAATGAATATTATTCCCACAATGAATAATAATTTTTGAAAGAATGAGTAATTGTTATTCAGCCGCCAAAAAGAAACCCCGCAGCCTGTTCTTCATTTCCATCAAATAATTTAAGGGCTTGTATAACTGCCTCTCTTCCAAACCCCAGCTCAACAAGCTTTGCAACTTTGGCTTCGAAGTCAGACCCCTGGCAGTAAATATGTGAGAACTTTATTGACATTCAAATTGGCTGAAAGAGTGAATATGTTACAAATATTGAAGCATAATGCGGGATCAACTTGAGATATTGAAGGAATCCAACTGTTCAAGTAAAGCTTAGACTAAATTTCCCACGGGAAGAAAAATGGCGATACCTGTGTCACACTGCTGTGTGCGACCCCTGTGGAACACAACAGGATGAAAGAAAAGAATTAGATACCATCTGGAAATCAAATTCATGGACAACCTCGGTATTTTAAAACAAGAGCTATAATGATTAAACCACAGCTATTTACAATGGCATAATTTATGAACCAACATCCACCTGGATTACATATGATCAAACCAGTATTATATTGAAAATAAAAGCAGAATGCTAGACAATATCATATATCATATCACGAACTAACCAGAAGATTGACCCATGGAAGGCAGATCATTCTTCTTCTCTGCTTTTCCTGATGTCACCTGATAACATCAAGAGGATCAATGCCAAAACTTTAGCTTTCACATTAGCAAGAAATAAAATCATATTTTATGTTTGAGATGACCATATAAAATTCCAAGGCTTTTTCTTCTGTAAAGCTCCAAGATATTGCTTGAAAAACAGGAATGCAATGTTAACTCTTAAAGTGTTTCTCTTTTATAAAGCCCGTAGCAAAATACATCAATACCTTAAAGAGCTTCAGTACACTAGCAGAAAAATCCTTGGATACAAGTATAGTGTTCATTTCAGAAACTACCCAAAATTGAAGTACCAACAGGCTCAAACAGTAGGGGATTTCTTTAGTGTTTGAAAACAATTCATAGAATCACAGAGTAAATAGCACATACCATTAACAAGGATCTGTTTCAGTAATAGCATATAACTGAAGATAAGACTCACCGGGTTTCCTGAGCTGGATGCTTCTTTTGAATACCTCTCTTCATCAAGAAAACGAGGTGGAATGTCCCTTTCTGAAACAACAACACTTTAATTATCAAATGAAAAAAGAATTGATCATGACTTGAATGCTTTCCCAGATTACCAAAAGAAATCAAGCATATCAAAGAATACGGTCATCATTTCAAATAACAAGCAAATGCAGAAGACGGAAGAACCTTGTAAAAAAGGTACAGAAACTTCACCACCACCCATTCTCAGAACATTCTCCTTTAAATCAATAATACACTGCATGAACAGGCTAAATTAAAACAAATTCATCCAGACAAACTTTCAACAGTGAAATGTCCATATAGCTATCAAATAGAAGACAAAGTGCTGGTGCTACCTGGTGCTTGCGAAGCATATCAAGCCCAAAGAGGAATTCCATATTAGGAGAATCCAGTACCATGAAGGAACAAGGATAAAATATATTCCCAATCTAGATGAACAAACAGAAGAGAACAAAGAAATTAGCTTCACCTTTAAGTACAATGAGTTGAGAGTGACAGTAACACACAGTAAACAAAAAAGTACAAGAAACATTCTTCAGTTAAACAGAGGGGAACACACAAGACATGATGGTATAAAGAAAAATGGGAGTGTTAAGTGATTAAAAATAAATAAATAAAAAGCTTCATGCACATCAAGGTATGCATGCTCAAGAATCTAGAACAATTATAAAGACAGTACAATTTTTTGGAGAAAACTAATGGAAATATGCATGGAGACAGAAGTGTCAGAGGTCAATTACCGAAATCAAAATGAAAATCCCAAAGAAGACAGGATAAAGAGTGCACATTGGTCAAGTATCGATGTATACACAGGCAGCTGGTATTAGATTAAGAATAGATAAATAGCTCTTTCTCACTCATTTCTCTCAGAAAATAATAAAGGTCGTTTGTTTTGCCTGTGCAAGATGGTGTTGAAACAGCCATATACAGAGGCAAGTGCCTAAGCAAATAACACATACATTTAAGCAAGCATGTAGCAACACTGAATGGCACTAAGTAAAAATTGCATTTATGACCACACATGTGAGACTTTAACCAAGAAATATTTCCCCAGTGATGTACCTTGATTGGAGCTACATGAATACGACCCAATATCTCTGATTGTCCAACTCCATGGGCAATGCCTTTATAACGTTGATCTAGAAGCCTTAACAATCTGAACAGACAAGCCAATAACAAAACAGGTTGTCCTCCATGTTAATATCTAGCAAACATGTGAACTGTAACATCAACATCACTAAAGAAAAAGTAGTGCAAGGAAGCATTAAATTAACATATGTTAATGCTAATTAGAGAGAAATGCAAGCAGTAGAAACCAACTTGCTATTTGAGAGATAGGTTGATAAGAACCAACTTAAAGGACTTGGTAGGCCTATATTTCATGCTTATAGATCAAACCATATAACCTCAAAAGTTGACCAATAGTTAAATGAACAAACACACAAGAATAGCACATACCCACATCGCTCAGCACAGCTTTTTGATATTATTGTGGATTGAGCACCACTATCAACGAATGCCTGAAACAAAAAGAAAAATACGCGTGTCTAAAATTTTTGACTGAGCATAATCACATCAGCTCAATGCTGGCAAGAAAAAACTGAATGAACTGTGGAGAAAATTTTGGTGATGGTCCTAGTCCTATGATGAAAATAACAAGAGAAACAAACCAAAATCATGATTATGTTGAAAGAATACATGGACTGTAAATCAAACAGTATGTATTGAAAGACATTACAAACGACTGTCTCTACCTTTAAAGGGACACCGTTAACTTCCATATCAACATACAGCATAATCTGAAAGGTGAAAGATGAAATTTCAAACCAATAATCAAACTTTGATTGTAGAACATAAGGTTGAAAAGCATACATACCACTCTGGCAAAAGCTTCAGGGTTGTATTCCAAGGCCGCTGCCCAGTTCTCGTCGATTCCTTTCTGCATTTGGAGTTAGCAGGAGTGACAAACATCAAAAAAGACTCAGAAAAAGGCACCTGGTAAAAAATTGCACGCCCATGATAATATCAATTGTGAAAGCCTTTGAGTGGAAACTAGATACAGAAACCTATATTTCTTTATAACAGCCCTAAAAGAGAATTATCCTAAAAGAAATGAAAGCAGCCGACACCAGTCATGTTCTTGCATACCATTAAAAAAAAAAAAGAAGGAAAAACTCATTCTTGACTTCTTATTAGTTGCACAATCACTGGTGCCAATATAATACAAAAGGATACAGATGCCAAAAAAACATTTAATAACAATTAAGGAATTAAAGAATACTCACCTGACGAATGGCAGCTTCAATTTTTTTCTGTGCCTCCACATCAAAGGGATCTGCTTCAAGGAGGGCCTACAGCACAAACCAGACAGAATATGGAATGAACAGAAGTACATATGGAATGTTTTCTTAAGATAAAAGGGCATGATACAATAGATAAGGTAGTTGACCGTCAGTCAAAGCTAAGCACTCACAAACTCCTCTTCTTGTTGACGATGTAATTCAGATCTTTGACGATGGCGTTGCCTTAGAAGGTCCTGGAGTTTGTTGAGATCATTTCCAAGAATAACTTGGGCAAGTTCAGGATCAGCCTGTTGAGTTCAATATAAAATCATAGCTTCAGAACAATAAAACTTTCAATAGAGAAGTAACTTATCAGATTGCAGGACTTTTCTCATCTGAACTAAAACATAAAAATCAAATGAAATTGCACAAGTCTCCTGATTTAGAGGGGTGAAGAAAAACTGAACAAAAAAAATCATCCGTCTTACCTGAAATAGTTGAGCCATTGTATTAGAATCATTTCGAAGTTGCTGCTGGAAAGCTCCAGGGTTAACAGCAGATCCATCAAGATTTAAGCCCGAATTATTGGAGGGGGCACTGAAACAAATTTGCAATTCTTATCGGTTTGCATGAAAGTTTCAATCCCGAAACAATTTACACAAGTATACTGATGTTAGGATCACCAATGCCCATATTGAACAAATGGATGCATAACTAAGATATCAAACTACAGAAACTAAACCAACATTTCAAATTACATGAGTCACAAGAGCAGTACATCTGAAAGTCACCAAACAACAAGAAAACCTAACCATAAGCCAAAACTCAAGAAAAACAAGACAGGTCAATACGAATGAGCAACTTAAAAGGTAAAATAATCAGAGATAAAACTGCATATACCTACGAGCAGCAGCATTAGAGACCATCATGACCAAATCCTCATCCTTAACGCCAAATGCACTCAATTTCTCATTATTTCTCATCTCCCTCCCATTATATAGCAGCTTCTGCTGCTGGAGAGGCACCTTTGTCTACTCTCACACCAAAAACAAAGCAAAATCAATACTTCACAAGCAAACCCATATTTGCACAATTATCACACTTCAATTAACACTATAAAATTCTTAGTCCTGCGTAAAACTAGGGTGAAATAGATTCAAAAAGGGGAAAGATTGAACCCTTGAGTGCTCTAATCAGTAATAACAATGACGATCCAAAAGTTTTCTATAATTACACTTCACAAAAGAACCAGACAACAATAAATGAATTACTTTGACTTGGGTCTTTCAAAACATAAAAAGAAAAAAAAACGAGCAACTAGATTTCTCTAGCAATTCAAATAAGAGAAGGAGGGGAAAAAGAATCTTTCACCTCAACTTCAAGTAAAGCTTTCACATTCTCAACCTGCAATCAGAATTACACAAATGAATAACTTAAGTGAAAGAAAAAACAAATGGGGTTTAAAGATAAATAGTTACGGATTCATGAGGATCAACTTCAAGAGATATGATCTGTTCATCTGCTGTCATTACAGTAATTCTCATCTTTCTTGTTGTTTTTCTTTGAAAGGATAGGACTGGATCACTTTGTTGTTTTTTCTCTTCTGGGTTTCTGAGGTTTGTGCTTGTTTATATAGAGTGAGTGTTTGAATTTAAGGTTGTAAGGACGTATTGGTATATCCTAGAGGAGAAGGAGGGTTTTTCGTTGACCAGAGGAGAGCTGGGTTTTGGGATACTCTCTTTATCTTTCTGACTCTATTTTACAAAAACAAAAAATTATATCTCTATCTTTATTTCTTTAATTAAATACATTTTTGTATTTACTTCTTATATGTTTACTATACACCACCTTAATGCTTTGGATAAACCTTAATTTACTCCTTAACTTGCATGCTCAATTTCATAGGACGTGAAATCTCTAAATTTTATGGTTTAATATCAAATTTTAAAAAAAAAAATGTTGTTTTTTTGGCATAAAATAGGCAAATTAGATGGAAAATATTAACAAAACAATTGCGGACATGATCATATTGAGAGATGAGGGAAAATTTGGACCCAATTGATGAAAAATTATAGATTTGAAACATAGTTGAGAATGACATTTAAGATTATGGACTAATTTGGCTTCAAAGATTTTTACTTCCCTCCTCTCTAGCAGCAAGCCATGGAAGGAAGGGGATTTGAACTCAGACTGTTTTTTAGTAAGAAGAGAACTAGGTTCATGTTTAGAACAGACATTGCAGCAGTAGCTATGAAGACAGACTGCTAACAACGCACAGAGAAGATAATGGTTGCCACAATAAATGGTGATTTTTAAAATTGCAGCTGTAAATCTGTCCACAGACTCAAAAGAATCCATGTTCTTGCTTGTTCATGCCAGCACCCAGCTTCTCAAGTCATAACTGGCTAGGTGTTGGCAGCAAAGGAAGCCTTTCCAGATTCATGCAAAATTTACCTCGTCGATCCTGACCTCACTATAAGACAGACTCGCGCTGGATTCCCACGTAACATATTCTCAGATTCCTGCTGTGCATGCGTGATCAGTTTTGTGTTGAGTTTATTAAAAGGAAGGGAAAATAGAACGACCAACTAGTTGGAAGTGAATGAAATTTGCTCAAATAATTGATTCCGGAGAAAACAATTTGTGAAAAACACATTAAATTATTGAGTTCATGTTTAGAATCACGAAAGATATTGTTTTATAAAGTGAATCTTATTTGAGAATTAACATGCATAATATTTTTTATTTTTTAATATTTATTTTTGATATGGTTGCATTAAACAATTTATATATATATAATTTGAAGCTAAAAATTCAAAAATTCTCAAAGGTATAATTGAATCGCAGTACCAAATTAATATCATCTAATTTATTTTAATCTTATAATAAGAACTTAAGTAAGAATAACTCAGTCTTCATTGATAGATATATGATTAGACTGTAGAAATATCCTCGGATTACATTAATAGGTCATCAATTAACTCAATCCTTAAATGTTTTTGAATAATTTAAAAACCGCATCATGAATTCACACTGATCAGGGGGAGCATACAAGTACCACCATAGCTTTCTAACCTAACTTGGTAAAAAACTGTGCCTTGCATTCTTGCTGGATTAGGTATACTACTTCAATCCGGTATACCTAATTTTGGCCACATGCATGCAGCTGCATGCCTTTGCCATCGACGAATTCGAATCTCGGCCTGTTTCTGAGTGTTTTTTAAGTAATTTTTACGTATTAAAATAATGTTTATTTTATTTTATTTTATGTTAAAAAAAAGAGACGTATGCTGGTTTCTATGGAGCGGTACAGTATGCAAGCCCAAACCACAGATTTCTGGTTAATCATCATATATCAGAGCTTTGCTTTAAAATCTTAGTTTAGAAGAAGCTAAATCATGAATGCAAAAGCTATGACGATACCAATCACACTCTGATCAGTTGAACCTGAACAGTCACAGCTCCAATCAGCACCATAAACAATTGGAAATATTTTTGAGATAGAATTCAATTGAAGTAAAATTACTGTCATTGACATGCAGGCCAGATCAAGAAACTGGAATTCAATAAAAAAAATACCAACAGATAATCACATCACACACTCCTACAACAATTTCGACCCAAGAAGAAAACCCTTCACATCAGCAGAACAGAGAGGTTTTCTTAGCCCTAGAAAGGGCCAGGAGGAGGAGCTGGGAAACCCAAGAAAGGCCTTGAAGCTTTACCACCACCACAAAGTGATCCAATAGCATTGGGATCACAAACATCAAGATGATCCTTCACCTTGTGAAACCCATTCTTGAAAACTCCAAAGCCAAACGACAAACCAATCAGGATGACCACTAGAATGACACAAGTGCAGAGCATGCAGATTCTACCTCCACAACACATCTTTTCTTGAAGAGGGTTTTCTTGGTTTCTTCTTTGCTGCAGAAACAAGGCAGTTGTGTGCGTGTATATAAAAGAGAGAGGGAGAGTGGTGGGGTGGTTTGTTTTGGGATCATGAAAACGTGAAAGCAATGTGGTGTGGTGTGGTGTGGTGTGGTGTGGTGGGTTTGGACGTTATGTGACGAGTCGTGTTCCCTTCAAAGGAAAGCAATAAAGAGTGAGAATTCTCTTGATGTGTTTATTGAGATTACAGAAAGTTTAATGTGTTTCGCACCTTTTCTACGAGGTGAGGAGTCCTGATTTGTTGTGATATCATGACCTCCTTAACATGGCTGGTTAATTACGCGATTGGTGTTACGGGGATAAATTTAAGATTCTTGGGCTGTTTTGTATATTCAAAGTAGAATTTTGGGGTTTTGGATTGGTTTGCCTTGGGCCCCTAAACCATAGTTATAATCCATGGTTTAGGGTTTATTGCTTGTTAATATAAATACAAAGTTCATTCAGTTCATGAACACAGTACTGCGAGAGTGGATGGCTTCCCCTACAATATAACAGCTGACCTAAGCCTCTGGGAGGAGCATCCTGAAGCTCATGCATCTTACGACCAGGATTAGCTCCACTGTCTACAACAAGATTATTGAATCTGCTGAGAATATAGCTCTGACGCCAGAGACTCACCCTCGCGTACTGAAGCAATTAGCTAGAATATGTAGCAGAGTCAGTCTCCAAGTCCACCTTACTAAAGCCTCTGTTCTATGCCATAGATAATCCATGCAAAAGATGTTGTCCATGCAAAAGATGTTGTCTAAAGCCTAAGGTGTAGAAGATAATTTTATTTTAAATTCATAATATCAATACATTTATCAACAAAAACAAAAGAATCGTTCAAAGCTTTCTCTGTATAACCTTCTCCAATTTTCCTTCAAAACTCAAAACCCTTTTCCCTCCTCCCTGGTCCCATCTTCTCATCATTGCATCTCTAAATCATCACAAATTCTCCATGCCCCTCACCCCCATCACCACCTCCACCATACCAAAACCCTTCACCTCCTCTTCCTCCCAGCCTCGTGGTTCTTCCACCCCCATAAACCCCTTCCCCCTCTTATCATCCCTCCGCTGGGACCCGACACTTCACTCACTACCCCAACTTCCCTTTTCCCTTCCCACCCCAACAACAATCCCAACCCTCTTACCCTCCCCAACAAAACCCAAACAACCCACCACCTCTTGCTAACATGCACCCCAACGTTCCCTCTCTTATCCGACGCCCCCTCTCACCCCAAACCAACAACTCCAAGACCGTTCTGGTGCCGAAATCATGGCCCTCCTCCGCCCCTTCTCAAAATCATGGATGATCTGCAATTGTCCGCGGTTAGTTTCATGCTGCCTGTTTCCCCAATATTTACACTCACTATTTATTTATTTATTTATTTATCTATCTATCTTGTGTTAAATGCAGGACTCAATCAACTCAGTATCGTCATTGACAAAAACCTTGAGTATGGAGTTGGCTGATGTTCAAAGACAGCTGTTAGCTATTGCCACAAACTCAGGTGCAACAAATCCACTGGCCACACAACCTAGCAACGGACCGTTGGCTAGCTTCCACGAGAAGGTCTGTTTGTGTTTCGTGATCTTTAACTATTTCAGCTGCCCTTTAACTGTCAAAAACCATTTGATTTCATGGAAGTAGTTCTAGGCATTTCCCCTTGATTATTCAGGTTGAAACACATTTGGATCCAACGAAAAAGCTAAAAAGATTAATATCTGAATGCAAATACGATGAGGCTTTCATTTTTGCGCGACAAAGAAGTGACGTGGCTATTAATTGTATCCTGGATGTGTAGTCAGGTATTCCTCATTCTATCTACTGGTCCTGGTACTTCTGCAATGGAAGATGTGTAATTTTTTTGCTCTCGCTTACCGGTCGTTTCCCCAGCTAACCTGCTGGGCTTCTGGTTCACATCTTCTCAACTTTGAAATGGACTTGAGAAGAGCTGGTCGTGTTTTTTTTCCAGGTTGATTTGCAGGGCATCATGTCTCTGCATCCTCTTCCTCTAGGCCAGGGAGGGCGTATTGCTCTCTCTGCTACAGCAGCTGGCCTGTGATATAAACAATGATACTCCCCGAAAGCTTGAGTGGATGACAGCGGTTGCTGCCACTGCCAACTGACCGAATGATTGTATTATACGCCCGGCCAATTGCTGAGCAAGTCGTTGAGATTGTGAACCATGCAAGGACCTCATCTGCCATTAGTGGTGCCGAGCTTGCAAGCATCCGCGTTCTCATTCATGTCATTAATTACTTGCTGGTGACCTGTACACGATGATCCCATTGTCAACCACTGTGCAAAATACATGACAGAGTTTTGAAGTAGGAGAAACTTTGTACAAATGTCTGGTGGTGTTCATATATTTAATGTCTTAGATCTTCTCTGTTTTTTCTTCTCCCTGTTTGTACAAGTTATTAAATGAGGAGTGGTTTTAGTTTATAGAGGCAAAATGATACCCTCTTTTTTACCTGTGAATTCACCGCAAGATGCTTCAAGATTCCCCCTTTTCACCTAGGTTTTCGCAAGTAGACTTGACAACTTATAAACCCTAAACCCGATTCGATCGGTTAGCTTCATGCTCAACCCAGAGATTAAGATTTATAATTTTTGCCTTGGATTAACTTCCACTTTACTTCCTAGTCTTGGACTGATGGTTTATTATTAGATCGATTCAACACATCGAGTAAAGTTCTCATCTTGCTGGGCATTAAACCAAATCTAAATCAGATGTTGAGTCTTTTTGAATAGATGGTTTTGTTAGATCGATCCACTTATCTGATGAAAAAATAAAAGTCTATTGGATCGACACACCGATGGAGTGAAAAGACACAACCTCCAGTCGTGTAGCAACCATTCGAATAGATCAGAATTTAACTTGAATCCATGATCCATGGAGATTCCATTATAATAATATGATCCAAGAAAAAACATTTGATAAAATTATCAAACATTTAAATACTCTAACGTAATGAAAAATATTTACTCTTCTTTTTTTTTTGTCATTTCGTTAAGAAAAAAAAACGAAATCTACCGCCTTACACATTGCCACAGTAGTGACATGTTTACACTGTAAGTTGAAAGAAGAAAAATCCTAAACTATAAGATTCGATGAACCTGGTCAGTTTTCCATTCTCCTTACCAGCACTGATCTGTTTCCCATCTTCGGGTCGTATAATACCCGCCCGAATACCCAGCCGCTCTCCTGTAAAAACACCTCGCCGCTGCCGATAAAGACAAGTCATAAACCGCTCTAGCTGCCGGATCGGACAACGTCTCATAAGCACTATTAATCTCAATGAAGTCTCCACCGTCCGATTCCTCATCATGATCATGACTCGAAATAGCATCAGGATGGTAAATCTTCGCAAGACTCCTATACGCTGACTTGATCTCCACTTGCGACGCAGCTGGATTCACCCGGAGTATATCGTAAAGACTCAGCGTTGAATACCTTGAGTCGACTCGGGTGTCGGGAAACGTTGAGACCGAGGCTTTGATTTCAATCCTCCGACGAGAACGACCGGCGGTTGTTCTAATCTGTGAAAAAAGGAAAGGCTTTTGAACTGTATTAGAGGTTGCCGCTGCCGTAATAACGGAGGCCGCAGCGGTTAGAGGGGAAGAAGAGAACGCAGTGTTCATCGGATGAGAAGGTCTCAGGGACAAGATGGTAATAAGAGAAGATGATTTAGAAGCGAAGTGGTGAGCAAGATAGGTGGAGAGGAGAAAAGACTTTATATATACATAGAGAGAAAAGTCAAAATAAATAAATAATAAAAAAGATTTATTAAATAATTATTGGGAGAAAAGAAAACAGTGTGAGTGCGGGGGCAGATGTCTGTTTTGCAGGAGATTTTTTAGGGGCAGTTTGCTTTGCTGGCATGGGATTTATTATTTATTTATTTTATTATTATATAATAAAGATCTTCTAGAAGAAAGAGTGTATTCCATTTTCTATTTTCCTTTTTTATTTCCCCTCTCTTCTTGGCTTTTTGAAGCCATTTGGAACTTCTAAATTATGGGGTTTGGCTACTAATTTGGAAGCGGCTTGGCTTGGCTTGGTGATTTTTTTGGCTGCCATTTCTTTCCCTGGGGAAATACATATGGTATTAAATCAAAGGAATTATAAGAGAGATGAGAGTTTAATGATATAGTATAAAAAATGATGTTAATGGAAATACAATTTGATGCAATGATCTCACATGACATTTAAAATTACTTGTTGTGTAATTACATGGTATTTTTTTTATCAAAATTATTATAAATTCATGGATACCTAAACTATATTATATTTTTTTTAGGGATAAAATATTGATTATACATGATAAAATTACATAATAATAGTAACTATGAGATGAATCCAACCGGGCCTACATTGTGTCGTATATAATGTATACATCTCATGAATATCTTTATAAATATTCTAGATATTTATATTGATATTCCTTAAAATATTTATTTTAAAAATCTATATATTTAAATCTTTCTAAAACCATAAAAAGAAGGAGGCTAAAGGTCAAAACTCGTCTCTATATTTTATATCTTCAGATAATACAAGACTTAACACGAGTCCGAATACAACACATGTCCAATACAGAATATAAACATGATTTAAGAAATATTAAAATCTATAAAATACTCATTTTTCTCATACAGATACTATATTAACTTGAGCTTTAAAGTGTGTTTGGTATTTTAGTAACAGTAATGTTTTGAAGTATTTTTTATTAAAAAATATATTAAAATAATTTTATTTTTTATTTTTTAGATTTTATTTATAACATCAACATATTCCAAAATCTGGTTGGTATGATATCTGAAATCATTATGTTTTAATGTAAATAATATGATATTATCTTTATTTATTAAACTGCTTAATACCGAAATTTGGTTGGTATGATATTTGAAATCATTATGTTTTAATGTAAATAATATGATATTCTCTTTATTTATTAAGCTGCTTAATCGGCTGGCTCAGGCTGGCGCAGCCGAGAGAAGACCCTCCACTTTTCCATGGATCACGCCTTTGACATCTGGCACGTGCCAATGTTTCTAGAAGACAAGTCGACCTCCAGAATCCCTCTCCCTCTCCATCTTTTATTGATTTGTTTCTGCCCCTAGATCTGGTTCCGAGCCCCATCAAATCCAACGGCAGACATCACTTGAATTGTTAGGCACTTGTGAAGTCCTTCTAGAAGCATTGTTCCGCGTGCAAGTCCGTGGTGATCAGCTCTAATAAGCCACGGTCATTACAGTCGTTTTGTATAAATTTAATTTTTTTTTAAATAAATATATTTTGGTGTTTTTAGATTATTTTGATGTGTTGATTTCAAAAATAATTTTTAAAAAATAAAAAAATATTATTTTAATATATTTCAGCACAAAAAATACTTTGAAAAACTACTACCACAACCATATTCTTAAACACCCTCTAAAACAGAAACGGCATGAGGTTTGGCACGTGCCAAGGCTTCTAGAACGCCTTCTTTTGAGAGGATTTGTTTTCCTATGAAATAAATTATTAAATTAAAAAAAGTGATTTATTTTTCATTAAATATACTAAATTTACAATTCTTCCCAGTCTAACGTACTGATATTTTTCTCAGAGCTTTCAATCAACTGCTTGGACATTACTTTAATTTTCATTCATTTGACGACATATTATTTATCTTTGAAGTATTGTCTGTAATTAATTTTTATTTATTTAAATTAAGCCCATACACTTTTATTTTATTTTTATTTTGACACCCCAATTTTTCACTTGTTTCAATCAAGTATTATAATCAAATTCCTATTTTTTATGCGAATTTATTGGTATGATTATTATTAAGGAACCATCTCACCTACAAGTTTAAACCTGTAAGTGAAGCCACGAAATATGATTTATATTATTCTCTAATACACACCCTCGAGCGAAAGCTCTTTGGGCTTGAAACTTGTACAGACCCACATTACCTAATGTTTTATTTTTATCAAATATAATGAGGGTGGTGAGATTCGAATTCGTGACCGCTGGATCAACAAAACTCTGATATCATATCAAAGAACCATCTCTTCTAAAAGTTTAAGCTTGTAAATGAGGCACTAGAATATGATTTATATTATTCTCTAATAATTATGACCTCTAATTACGAGATAAAGATATTTTCTATAGTTCCTTTTATAATTAATAAGCTAAAAATAATTCATTGTAAAAAGAGTAGGAGCATATATGTCCATAATCAAACCCTAATCTGGTTTGATCATGGCATATCATGGAAAGAGTTGAAAGAGATGGCCAACCATAAAAGTCCCACAGGAAAGTTAAATTAATTAATTTAAAAGCTTCATGAAACTTGATTTTTCCACTGACAGTGACTTTGCATTAACATGGAAAGAAGAAGAAGAAGAAGAAGAAGAAGTGATTGTTTCATTTAAGTGGTTAATAATATACAAGAAAATAATATTAATTTATTTATCCTTTTGGTCAACACTTGGCGCATGCACCTCTCCACAAATACGTGGTTAAATCATTTGTTAATTTGCTGCGATGGAAAATAATTGCTGGAGTCTAGTGGACACAAGCTTCATTTTCAAGCGACTGATCGTGGTAATGCTGCCGTGGCGAAATGAACTAGGATTGGACCTCCAGCTATTAGATTAATAGATCGATCCTTCATTTTAACATGAATAATCCACTGTTGATGAGGTAGATAAATATCAATAGTTAATATTTAAAATTAAAATCTGAATTGGTCAAGAGAGTTTTTTCTCCTCATACTACGTGGACAGGGCGAGGGCCGTAGTTATCTTTATTGTTATTAAAATTACGAGTCAACTCATCAAATCTTGTCAACTCGGATAGAAAAATTGATTTTTATCAAATTTAATCAAACTCGATTAAAATCATATAAAATTGTAAAATCAGACCGTATCAGTCTCTGATTTTACAATTCTATTGCCGCTTTAAAAATTACATTGGCGCTCCCCCACCATTGACGCACCCCCCTCTCTGCATATATATATTATCTCTCTCTTTCTCTTATATATTATGGAATCATTATTGAAAATTAGTAATATTAACTTTAAAATTTATGCTTCAAATTTTTGAAAAAAAATATATTTTTTATTTTTTTACTTTAAATTAAAAAAATTGATGTTTTTAAATCATTTTCATGTCCTAATATCGAGATAATTTATTGGAGGTGGAGCTAGTAATGACAATATCGGTGTCGGTACCAATATTAGTAATGATAATCCTTTCAATAATAATCTTTGTTATGAATGTATTAAAAATAATGAGAAAAATGACGGTCATGAGACTGATTTTAGTTTATATAGCACATCAATAAAATATTTATTTTAAATTTGTTAGTTTTTACCTAATGAAATTCTATGGACATAATTATTTTGTAATATATTTTTATGTTATTTTGAAATATATATGAACCTTAACTAATGAAGTTTTATGACCATAATTATATTGTATTGTATTCGGAAATATTTCACTTACGATTTTATGATTTTTCTACCTACATGATTTTAACTATAACTTTATAATTTTTATACGAAAAAATTTATATATAATTTTATGATTTATGATATGATCTTATGATCTAATTTTTTAAAACCCCTTCCATATCATGTCAAAATTACAATTTTGACAACATAATTATCACAGCGGTCGAGCCAAACCTTAATGAACAACTAAGGAATGGTCTCCATGAAACGAATGAACCTAACCAGGATAATGTTTTAAGGTTAGCCTTTCAGTTACAATGAAGCGCTAGTTTGGTTCGATTCGTTGTGGAAACCGTGTGATCCCGCCGCTAAGAATGACGATGAATAATTCAGTTAAACTTGATTCATAATGACACGGCACTGCTGTTGGCCCACATCAATTTCATTGCAAAAGGAGGGGAGAAAATTAGGGAGCCACCTCACTGTCTCATTTATTTGGTCAATTAAAAAATAAAAATGATGGATATTGGCTTCTTACATTTTTTATTTTGTAAGACTAACATTAAATTGATTATTGAATTTCGTGTAAAGTCATTTAAAAAGTATATAGCTCGAGTTTCATAATCACACGTCTCTTGTCGTCGTCGTCTTCTTCTCCGAAACATAAAATCAATATATATATAGATTTATTTGATTCATTTATCTTCTCTTATATCTTTATTGCTTGGAGTGTACTGTATAGTCATGGTGCACCGTCAAGTTTTAATTAGTATTATTTATTCTATCATTAATTCATATAATTAGATAATAATATAAATTATATTCTAGAATATTATCTAATAGTCTAATATTTTAAGTGAAATAATTATTTGACATGGTATCAGAGTCTCATTGACCCAATAATAATGAATTTGAATCTCATCGCCCCATTTTATTTTATAAAATCAAGCACAAGTTAGTGTGAGACTGTACAAATTTCAAGCCCAAAAGACTTTTAGTTGAGGGAGTGTTAGAGAATAATATAAATTATATTTTAGAACCTCACATAATAACTTAAATTTTTAGATGAGATAGTGTTAGAGAATAATATAAATCATATTCTAGGACCTCACCTATCAGCTTAAGCTTTTAGGTGAGTTGGTTCCTTAAAATGGTATCAGAGCCTAAATTTTTAGATGAGATAGTGTTAGAGAATAATATAAATCATATTCTAGGACCTCACCTATCAGCTTAAGCTTTTAGGTGAGTTGGTTCCTTAACAGATAGTTCCTTGACAAGAATATTCTAATGTTATTTGATGAAAAATATGTAATATTAATAATAAAAAAAACTTGTAAGATATGAAATAAGGTATTTTCAGTTATAATAATTCATTAGTTATTATGAACATGTGTCCCGGTCAACTTGATGGTGGTTCGAAATCATGTCAAAACACACTGATTATTCCTTGAAAAGACTGATTATTACACAAGGAGCGTGTAATTGTAAGGCCCTGGGGTGCAAGCTATATATATAAATGCCTTTCCAACGCGGTTTCTTCACTCCAAATGGACATCTCTATCTGTATAGATCGATCACCAGCTCTAGGTGGGAGACATGAAGATCATTCTCCATCTTTTCATCACAGAAAACCTTTCCTATATGTCAGTCAATATTGAATACGATTTCCTACAGCAGAAATTAGTGAAGAGTTTCTTCCTTTGGCATGTTAGCAGTTTGTTAACTATGCCAATAACCATTGCGATGAGATCTTCATGAATCTGATTTGCAACCTGCGTATTGCAGTGACGAATTAGCTTCATTGCGTTTTGTTCCAGGCCAGGGTTCTTCAGATGGTGAAGACGGTCACTCTACGTGAAACTTCTGCCAAAGCAAGTTTATTTGCCAACCAACAACGGCTCCGAAGCTATTTTCCCCACACCGTCGAATGCCCATAATAAATCTTCTGCCATTGATGCTCGATCGATCAAGGATTCTTCCTTAATTTGGCATCAATCAAGTCTCCCACCAAAAGACATGCAGCCTCTTCACTCCTTATAACCCACTATCTTTCTAGCATAATAAGATAAATTATATTCTGGAACTTTAATTATAAGTTTAAATTTTTAAGTGAGATAGTTCCTTAACATCGTATTATAGTCTTATTGACCCAGCAGTCACAAGTTCGAGTATCATCATCCCCATTCTATTTTGATAAAAAATCAAGCACAAGGTAATGTGAGCTTGTGTAAATTTCAAGCCCAAAGAGCTTTCACTTGAGGGGGTGTGTTAAAAAATAATATAAATTATATTCTGGACATCACTTACAAACTTAAGTTTTTAGATGAGATAATTCCTTAACATCGTATTATAGTCTTATTGACCCAGCGGTCACAAGTTCGAGTATCATCATCCCCGTTCTATTTTGATAAAAAATCAAGCACAAGGTAATGTGAGCTTGTGCAAGTTTCAAGCTCAAAGAGTTTTCACTTGAGGGGGTTTGTTAAAAAATAATATAAATTATATTCTAGACCTCACTTACAAGCTTAAGTTTTTAGGTGAGATGATTCCTTAACGATCTCTATCTTAAATTAAGAAAAAAGAACATGCTTATATGGAATCTAGTCTTGCTCTCCAAGTCAAAAACCGCGAAATCTGCTCCTCCCATCTAAAAACTTTATTGAGCTTTAAAGTGTGTTCAGTATATAAATAATAACTATATTTTGAAGTATTTTTTTGTTTAAAAATATATTTAAATAATTTTATTTTTAATTTTTTAAAATTTATTTTTAACATTAACAAATGAAATATAGAAAATACCAAAATTTATTCTCTATATATGATATCTGAAATCATTACGCTTTAATGTAAATAAATAATATGATATTCTCTTTATTTATTGAACTGCTTTAATCGGCTGGCTCAGGCTGGCGCAGCCGAGAGAACACCCTCCACTTTTCCATTAGATCACGCCTTTGACATCACGTGCCAATGTTTCTAGAAGACAAGTCGGCCTACAGAATCCCTCTCTCTCTCCCTCCATCTTTTCTTGATTTGTTTCTGCCCCTAGATCTGGTTCCGAGCCCCATCAAATCCAACGGCAGACATCACGCGAATTGTTAGGCACTTGAGAAGTCCTTCTAGAAGTATTTGCTCCGTGTGCGAGTCTCTGGTGATAAGCTCAAAGCCACGGCAACTGGGGATTCACAGTCACTTGAAAGAGGGAAACGGCATGAGGTTTGGCACGTGACAAGGCTTCTAGAACGCCTTCTTTCGAGAGGATTTGTTTTCCCATGAAATAAATTATTATATTAATAAAATGTTGTGAGTATCTTTAATTTTTATTCATTTGATGACATATTATTTATCTTCGAAGTATTGTCTGTAATTATTTTTTTTTATTTAAATTAAGTACATATACTTTTATTCTTATTTTGATGCACCCATTTTTCTTTAGTTTCAATCAAGTATTATAATCAAATTCCCATTTTTATGCAAATTTCTTGGTATGATTACCTCTAATTTAATGTTATTTTAAATAAGATTCTATCATTTTTATCTATTTTAGAAAAGTTTTTTTTTTTTTTATTCGAAAGAACCTCATCCCTTGAAAAACATATTTTATAGGTCTAAGTAAATAGGTAAAACTGTAGTTATCCCAGATTCTTAGAAGAGATACATAGTCTTATTTAAACTCGAGATCTACTGTGCAGATCTCCAATTATTTACCATCACGTCATGTTTTTTTGAAGACATGAGAGCATAACTTGATGAAATGAAATATTTTTGTTATTTATTTATCGTGGCCTTCAACTCTCAATGAAAGAGCTTGATTTTTCTATAGTGCCTTTTATAATTAAGAAGCTAAAAAAGCATTGATCGTAAATATACACCCATAACCAAACCCTAATTTGGTTTGATCATGGCATATCATAGAAGAAGTTGAAAGCGATGGCCAACCATAAAAGTCTCAACGGAAAGCTAATTAATTTGAAAGCCTCATGAAACTTGGTTTGTCCACTGATAGTGACTCTGCACTATTAATTGTTGGGTTTTACCACTTCCATGGAAGAAAGAAGAAGAAGAAGAAGAAGAAGAAGAAGAAGAAGTGATTGTTTTATTTAACTGGTTAATATACAATAAAATAAAGTTAATTTAAGTCAACACTAATTAGTGCATGCACCCCTCAACAAATTGAACGGTTAAAACATTTGTTAATTTTCAAATAATCGTTGGAGTCTAGTGCACACTAGTTCCATTTTCAATCGTAATTATTTCGAGAATATGATTGAAATTATTTTTTAAAATATTTTTAATTTAAAAATATATTAAAATAATATTAGTTTATTTTTAAAAAATTATTTTTTATATCAACACATCAAAATAATATAAAAATATTAAAATAAATTTAATTTAAAATAAAAAAATACAGTGCCAAACATATAACCATTAATATTTATTTAAAAAAAAATCACTGATTTTGAGCCGATGGGATTTGTATTGAGTTTGTCAGATTAAAATTTAATAGCTAATATTTAAAATTAAAATTTGAAGAGGTCAAGAGAGTTTGTTTTTTCCTCGTCGTATGCAGACAGGGCGAGGGCCATAGTTATCGCATGCGTGGAGCCAAACCTTAATAAACAACCGACGAATAGTCTACATGAAACTAATTAACTTAACCAGGATAATGTTTTCAAGGATAGCCCTCCAGCTGGTTTGGTTTGATTGGTTGTGTATTCACGATCAAAGTGGAAATTGTGTGATCTCGCCGCTAATGATGATTCAATAAGCGAACTTGATTGATGATGACACGGCACTTTCATTGGCTGGCATCAATTTCATAGAAAAAAGGGGGAGAGAGAGTGATGATTCCCTGGAGCCACCTCACCGTCTCGTTTATTTGGTCAATTAAAAAATCAAAAGGATCGATATTGTCGTGGCACGAGCAAGGTTTTTTAATACTCACCGAAATAATAAAAATAATCGAGGGGGTGCATGGTGTTTTTTTTTTCTTCCTCCTTGATAGGGAAATAATCAATTAATAATTCATTATGGATTTATTTGATTAATTGATCTTCTCTTAAATCTTTATTGCTTGGAGTGCACTGCATATATAGTCATGGTGTACCATTAAGTTTTAGTATTATTTACTAGTTAATTACCCGTATTACGTTGCGGGCCGAACAAACCCCTCCTTGACTAAGCTACATGTGCTTGTTTGTTTCTTGTTGTGCAAAAATAACTAAAAAAACATTAAGATTGTGAATTGAACGACCTGAACCGACCCAAACCAAACCGAAAACTGAACAATACTATTGTAATTTACAGTGATCTATCTTACAAGTTAAAGTAACCGACCCATAATCTCTTTTGGTATATAGTATAATTATATCATTCACTCACCAGTTTCAAGATATTCTAATGTTATTGGATGAAAAATATGTATTATCAATAATAAAAAAACTTGTAAGATATAATAATTTATTAGTTACTATACATACATACATACATGCATATTTGAATCTTATGAACCTTGTGGTTTGTAATTACTCACAGATTTTGGATGTATAATTAGTAGACACTTTGGTAGAAATACTTTGTGGTTCTAGCTAGTTGTTCTCAAATATATTATATATGCTACAATCGAAGATTTTTCATGGATAGAGTTTAATTATATTTATTTTCTAACTAAATAATATTAAAAAAAGAAAAACGCACAGGGTTTGAATAGTAGTGGCGCCAACTTTGACATGCATGGCAGATTGTGATTTTGATTCAAGCCTGGTCCGTCAAATTAGGCAGTCGTTCTTTCGTTCTGGGCTCAAATGGTAGTACTCGTTTTTTACTGCCTAAAGTTAAATTAATCAGACGATCGATCAACCTGACATTTACATTTCACCATGCTTTTGCTTACAGATAGTTAGTTTGAAATTATAAAATGCAGACAAAGATGTAATTAACCACAAAATGTTTTGAACTTAATTTGGTTGCAGGAGTTGTCCTATGTTATACTTCATGTTCCAACAAGCAACAAATATCTTTTAAAACATTATATGATATTCAAGTGGGAATATATATATACAAGAAAAACAGCATTTGTTCATGATGCTAATTCTTCTGTTTGCTCCTCTAGACTGGGAATATGTTTGATTATCGATCCCTGTTGATCCTTCATGGTACTGGATTCTCCTGAGATGGAATTCCTCTCTGAGCCCGATATGCTTGGCAAGCACGCAACAGTTAGCATCATATGTGACGGCTATCTAATTAAGGATATATATGTTGCTACAGTTGACTACTGAATTCCTTAAAGGTATCTATGTATCTTGGTTGTGAAACAGAAACGAGGAGCTTCACAGAAAAGAAATTAAATCCACGCCTGAGAGTTAACATTGCATGCATTATTCTTGTATTTCCGGCAATATCTAGCTAGGTGCTTTACAGAAGAAAAAACCTCGGAATGCCATCTCAGACATAAAACATATGATTTTACTAACTGATGCTGATGGTTTGCAGAATGATCCACTGTCCATAAGACAATCTTCAGGATCAGTTCTTGTGATATATATTCCCTTGAATGAAAGTTAAGTCGAATAAATGAATGAAAGTTACTCTTGAATGATTATTTATATATTTGCAGGTGAAGATCTCTTATCGAGCATTTTTCGAAACACAAGGAGGAGTCGTGTAATTGTGAAGCCTTGTGGTCCAAGCTATGTAGACGCGGTTTCTTCACTCCAAGTCACTGAAGGGACAACTCTGTATAGATCGATCACCAGCTCTAGGTGGGAATATTTGAATACCTGCTAGACATGAAGATCACTGTACATTTAAGTTCTGTTATTTTATTTATTTATTTATTTAGTGATTGATCCGTACAAAGTATTATTTAACAATTAGAGAACAGGGAAAGATACTTTCACCATTGTTGTATTTCCTTCTTTGGATAGAATTAGCTCTGCTAATAACCGTTGCACTGATGAATTAGCTTGATTGCATTTTGTTTCAAGGTTCTTAAGATGGTGAAGACGGTCACTCTACGTGAAAACTCAGCCTAGTTTATTTGCCAAGCAACAACTACTCCAAAGCTATATCCCCCACACCGTCGAATGCCCAAGATAAATCTTCTGCCATTGATGCTCGATCAAGGATTCTTCATTTGGCATAAATCAATCTCCCATCAACTACGTACATCAAAAGACAGCTTCTTAACTCCTAAGAACCCACAACCTCTACCTTGAATTAAGAAAAAAGAACAAGCCTTGTATGGAATCTAGCCTTGCTCTCCATGTCAAAACCCCCAAAATCTGCTCCTCTCATCTAAAAACTTTCCCATTCGAGATCACAATTTCAGGAAGAACTAAGCAACATCCTGAGCATATATAGTGAGTGAGAGTGTTTTAAATTAACACTTCATTAAGTGCTTGGAAACCAGGTCCAAAAACGTGTTTGGATTCAATGGCAGAGCAGCCAAGATTAACATGAGGAGGCTTTCACTATTACCAGCAAATACATGACGAGTCTAAATATGTTCTCCTGTTTATGTTCCTAGGTGTTGTCATGCTATAGATATGTTCTCATACTTTCAAGCCTCAGGCTGTCAAACCTCTGCATGACTCTTGCGCTCCATTTCAAGCAACCCGAAAAACAGAACTGTGCCTCCTGAAGCATTCCATCAAATCATCAATAAATATATGGAAATGGGTTTACATAATTCCGGGATGCGAAAACGAAACACGTACACCTTGAATCGCCATGTGTTTAAGAACAATGCTTGGCACCCAAGCTTGTCTCTGTCTCACAAGGATTGGCCCTCTCCACCTCAAACCATACTTTGAATCCAGCTAGACAATATCGTTCGTTACTCCCAATAATTAAGTTCTTGACAACTAATGAATCTCCATTGGACTCAAACACCATGGCAACTTGGAAGGTCGAAAGAGTCTATACTTGATCGTTTTCAGATCAACTCGAGTAGCTCGTCAGGGAGATTAATTAGACCATTGTGGTTTATACAGGTGCTTGAAACTTTAAGGCTATATATGTCCTTTTTGGTCACTACATCTAGTCCTCTTTCATCGGTGGAGATGAGTCTCCTCATTCTTGATTAGTTTTGGACTCACGATATTCCAGACTCCAACATTTTCTCTAACTCTTTGCAGAAGCTTCAGATTTTTCGTTCTTAAATATGTAATGGGCTTGAAGGTGGAGCAATAGGCCCAATTGGTAAGGTTAGAACATTTGGACGAGCCCATTCGCTACTGAAGAAATTGCTTAATCAAGGTTTCGGGGTGTGGGGAGGTGGAAATTTGGATAATTTAAAACGTGCCATAAGACTCACATAAAATCTTGCCCTGTAAACATGGTAAAAAAAACGATTGGCAATTTGGCACGAAGAATTTATCGTTTCTCTATACACGTGTCACTATTCACCACAATAATATATTTACTATTTTATTCTTCCAATAAAAAACCAATAAAGTTGACAGTAATATTGATTATTAGTAAGATTAATCGGAGATAATTTGATTATGTCATCTTTTAAATACAAAATATAAAAACCATATTACTTTTAAAATCATTTTTAAAAAATTGACACGGAACCGATACGTGTTTTTATTCTCTACATGTATAATGTAAAAATGATGTTACCTTTATAAGAATAGAGGCTGTCTTTAAAAGACGTGATGTTGTGGTAAAGAACTTGAGATCTAGGTTTCAGGTTAAAATTATAAATTAAGAAATAATTCTTTAGTTTAGAAATATTATTTTGACTCTTCAATATATCTCTCCACTTGGAGCTATAAAAATGAAGAATAAAAATAAATTATTTTTGTTTTTTTAGCTCTCTCAATGGAATTATTTTTAGAGTATGAGATAATTAGAATTTTATTTATTTAATCTGTATTTATAAATAGTGTATAAATAACAAGTTGAATGGAGGTTATTTCCAAATGGATATGATCATTTGACGAACATAAATATTATTTATATATATAGAATAAAACGTTGAAAGGGGTGATTTGATCATTTGACAAACATATTATATATATATATATATATATATATATATATATATAAACGGCGTGCCACATTTACTGTGGCTTTTTTTACTGTAGCCCGTGACTCAGGTGCACTGTGGACTCGCAATTTGTCTCGGTGCACCGCGGGTGTATGTCTATCTTTTTTTTTTGTCTTTTCCGCCTGTGCACAGTGCCTTGCCGATTATAGCCCCCGTAAAAGACAAAATAGTGCACAGTAGAAGGGCTCTCTCGGTTTTTCCAACATTTTTTGCACAGTGTGAAGACGAAAAAGGGCGCATAAAACGACAAAATAGCTAACAGGATACGGGGGCAGGTCCGTCCTTTCCCATCCGGTATTTTCGTAATTATGGGTAGGGTAAGGGGCGTATCGGTCATTGTCCCATTATTTTATTATATTTACGCGCGGTGGCTTGCGCGTCGCCGGTCCGCGCCAGCGGGGTTCCCCGCTTACGCGCCTTTCAGGAGGCGCGTGCGCCTTCTTCCCGGCGTAAAAAATTTCCTTCCGCCGTGCCAGAAGCTGCGCCTGACGGTCCTCTATCCTCAGTCGCGGCGCGTTCCGACCACCGATGTCCGGTTAAGGCGCTTCGGGCGGTTTTCTCTCCGACGTCCCTTTTCTCTCTCCTGCCGCCCCCAAATTCAGATCAGGCCCTGATGTTTGTGTGAAGTTCCAATCGGTCCCTGAGGTTTTGATTCCGTTTTTATTACTGATTTATTCAAATTAAAGTTTTATTGTTTTCAATTGTGCCCTTCAATTAAAACTGATTATATAAGAAAGTTTTATTTCAGTCCTTATACTTTTGATTTTGTTTTTATTTTTTATTCCTTCAATTATTCCAGTACGGAAGTTTTGATTTCTTTGATTTGGTCCTCCAATTGAAATTGGTTATATATACAAAGTTTGATTTCAGTCCCTCTTCTTCTGATTTTTTATAAAATGGCAGCAGTTTGCATTATTTATTTTTGGTCCTCCAATTTTTATTTTATTGAATTTTATCCTTTAATTGGAATTAATTTAATATATGTTATTTTTCATTTAGGCCCCTATTCTTTTAATTTTTTATTTTATATTAATTCATTTTTTCCCTTTTTTTTATTGATTGATTTTTTTATTGTTTTTTATACAAATATTTTGCTTTTTTGTAATAATTTTTAATGGCAATTTAATTATTTGAATTGTTTTTTTATTAATATTGCTCATTTTTTCTCTTTGTTCATTTCTTTTGTTTTTTGCTTCTTTTTTTTTTCTTCGAATTGGGTGATTTTTATGATGTGACTATTTATGCAATGATCATGATAATTTCAATTGTTATTTTTTTAATGGTTTTTCCAGATCGTTTTATTATTGAGGTTGTTTTGACAGTAAAGTTGATAATAATTTTAACTGTTATAGTAATGATAATAACAATCACATAAGGACAAATTTTCAATTTATGTATTCATCTTTATGTGATAGAAAATTACAACTCATTTTATACTGGTTATTTCATTGAAACCTACTAAATAAATAAATTTATATTCATTTAAAATTTATATCTTTTATACAAAACTTGCTCTTCATAAAAATTATATACAGATTTATTATTTTTTCTAAATTTATGCTATGATAAAAAAAATCATACATAATAAATATTTTTTTACATTAAAAAAAATGTGATTTCGCCCGTTACAAGGTGCGGGTGCCATGGCTGGATGTTTTCTTTTATTTTTATTTGTTCTTTAGATTAGATGATTTTTATAATTTTACTATTTTAAAAATATGATTAAATCTTTTTATTTTTTTTAAATTTTACTTAAATTTAAATTTATATCGGTTATCATTTTAGAAGCAATATTACTCTATTTTTCCCTTTTTTCTTTTTTTTTTCTTTTTCTTCAGTTGTTCTTTAGATTAAATGATTGTTATGATTTTATTATGTATGCAGTAATGATGATAATTTTAGTTATTTTTTTTATTGTTTTTTTTTATAAAAATCTTTTGCTTTTTTTTATTTTATTTTTCAAAGCAATTTGATTATTTTGATTGTTTTGTCGGTAATGTTAGTAACAATTTTAGCTTTTATAGCAATGATAATGACAATAATGTCATGATGAATTTTCAATCTATTCTTTCGTCTTTCTACTGATAGAAAATTAACAATTTATTTTTGTAAATTTTATTATTGTAGGTATTTTCACAATTGATATTTGATTTTTGTTTTATTTAAATTGAATTATAAATTGAACTAATCTTAACACAGTGAACTGAATAATTCAGATATCCGAGTTTTCTTGCTTTTTTTTTATTATGATGATAAATTCATGCTGGTTATTTCATTTAAAACTACTAAACAGATAAATTTATATCGATTTTAAATTCATATATTTTATAGAAAACTTGCACTTGACATGAATTCTGTACATATTTATTATTTTAGCTAAATTTATATTATAATAAAAAAATACATATAATTAATATTTTTTACATTGAAAAAAAAATTGTGCCGCCCGCGGCGAAGCGCGGGGGCATGTCTAGTATATATATATATAGTAAAAAAGTAAATGATAAACATGGCCTTTCAAACAGCATTCGTGACATCTCGTCATGATCTTTCCTTGTTTTGAAGTTGATTTGGTTAGAAGATATTTGGCCTTTTGTGGTTGATTTTTAGTGCTCTTTCTGACAAATGAGCAGGCTGTCGGTGGGCAAAACATCCTGTGCTCCCATGGCCGCATAGAAAGAGGTTTGGATTTTATGTCCTAAAAATCTACCAATTTATCTCAGCTTTTATGAGATCAACCGCATCTTCCCATCGCCACAGGTTTCTCTGATGCCTTACCCTATGTACGAATAATAGCTACAGACTATATATTATAAATAAAATCAACTGGCTCATGGCATTGCACGACTGTGACTCTTTTTTGTCTTGCAGTAGCTCGTACGACATGTGATGTTCTACTTTTACCATGAAATCTGTGCCCGTGCTTGTATATACGTGCCGTCAGTTTTTAGTTCAACTCGACAAAAAAAAAACAAAACATGGTATTGATTTTTTAAGTATTGAAATAGTAAATGGTTGATTTATAAATTTGTAATTAAGATCATGGGTTAACAATATATAAAGCAAATATTATTTTATGTAATATTAAACCATAAAATTAGAAATAAAATTCAACTAAAAAAATCAAGCTGGCCCGAGTTCTCCTTCCTAATTTGCAATTCAAATAATGAGATGATTTGAATATAAAAAAAATTAAAATTCAATTTTCAATCAACTTTATATTGAACGATAAAATTAAAAAACAACAATTCAATCTGGTTATCCCACAAAACTCGTCACTCGGATCATGATTACTCTAAAAAAAAAGATCAATAAATAATTATGATTATAAAATCTAATTCTCAATCAACTCATTGTTGAAAGATGAAGTTGATAGAAAAATAATTGTAAGAAAACAAGAGAAGAGAACCCAAGTCAACACTCGTAAAACTCGACATCCAGGGTATAAAACTGAGATAACTTCTTAGAAAACAAATTGAAATAAACCATGAAATCAAATATCTACTAAATCTCTTGTTAGAGGATGAAATTAAAAACTACAATAAAATTCTCATTTTCTCAAGGACTAAAGTGTAAAATACCTTGATATTTCTCATTGCTATGTCAATGGTTTTTAATATATTATTAGCTCATTGTCACGCAAAGTTTCTTCAAGGAAAAAAAAGACAAGACAAAATGTCTAGGCAAAAACATATATTTTTGATTGACAAGTGGGATAATAAAAAAAAATTGAAAATCCAAATCTTGAATTAATTAAATATTAAAGAATTAACAGGTTGGAAATAAGTTTTGATCAGGTCAACTCAAGTTGACCATTCAGGTTGAAAATATTAAAAACAAAATATCATTTCATCTCACAAGAATCCCATGAAAATCTCAACTTTTTTTAACAAAATTATAACCGGACATCATATTAATACTATATTTCGAGTTTACCTTCTAATTTTGAGTAATCATGAGATAATATTATATAAAACAAATAAAAAAATTTAAGTTCAATTTTCGATCGATTTCACACTGAATGATAAAATTAAAAAAATAAATTCAATCTAGTTATCCTATAAAACTCGTCACCCGAATCATGATTACTCCAAAGAAAGAAGATCAAGAAATAATTATAATTAAAAAAATTAATTCTTAATCAATTCAATATTAAAAGATGAAGTTGATAAAAAATAATTGTAAGAAAAACAAGAAAAGAAAACCCAAGTCAACATTCACAAAACTCAACATCTAGGTTATAAAACAAAGATAACTCCTTAGAAATTAAATCAAAATAAATCATGAAGTTGAATATCAATTAAATCTATGCAAAAAAACATTGGATCATTCATATTATTGGGTTGACATGCAAAAGTTGCGAGATAATCTTGAAAAAATAAATTAAAAATCCAAATCTTGGATTAATTAAATACTAAAAGATGAGGTGAAAAAAAATAGTTATCAAGTTGGGAAATAGTTTTTACCAAAGTGACATGCATTTTTCTATGTTCTAATCAGTCTCTCTCTCTCTCTCTCTCTCTCTCTCTAATTTCGACATGAAAACAGCAACAAAACTATAATCTTGCAATCTTCATTGGTTTTCCTTGAATCTCGGTCAATCAGAGCCTCAGAATCTACTCAGCTCCATCGACAGAAAGGTGAGCACATCGTCATGGTCCATTGTTTGTGGTGGCCAGCAAGCAAAAGCAAAGGCATTATTACTTGGGAGAGATGCAAATGCCTGAGTTCTTCTTTAGAAATGGAAATGCCACGTAATGGCTGACTCACAATCTCACTAACCTTCACGTACTTCCAGTTCCACCCCCTTCACACATCAGTCCCTGCTCTCTCCACGACGACCTGTCCTCACCACCTCCAATCTCATCTGTTCTCCCCCCATGATTTTATCAATTCATTATCTGTTTTAATTTAAAGTCACTACACATTACTTTGCCAGAGCTTATTCACGCGCACATATTTATCACCCTTGATTATTAATTTTCAAAAAGGTGGTGGGATTAGCTTTTGTAAGCCACATTTTAAGCTCTGCACTGCACTGCACTGCAGAAAGATAAACATGTTTTAGCTCAATTGCGAGGGAAGCAGAGTGATGGTGTCCAGAAGCAGAGGATCTCTTTGAAGCAACCTCGGAAAACAAGTCGCTTTCAACTAGCTTCGACAACCCACTTACTACCCATAACCCTTTCACATTCTATGTTCAATATTAACATAACGTTGATAATTAATGAAAAAATTACTATATGCACAGATAATAAACACGACTCATTATATCTCTATGATCATGCTTTTGTATTTTAAAGAAAACTTTGTTTGTGTTCAAAAGTGGTTTGTCCTTTTTAAAGGTCAATTATTCATTGAAGATTTGTTATGAGTTTTTTAATAAGCCGTAAGAATGATTATTTACCCCCACACTAGGGGAAAAAGAGCAAATAGCCAAGGATATTTATTTTATTTAATTAAGGTGAGCGTAAACTGATCCGAATATTTATATTTTAAAAATCATTTATTTTTTTATGTTTTTTTTTATATATAAAACTATGATTGATTTTTATGCCTACAAAATAAAAGGAATACAAGAAAAGGCAGAGGTTTGGGGGGGATTTCATCGATTCACATGGTTTTTTTGGTTGATACTACCAACATTTTATAAAGATGTGATGAACTTTTTACTTTCAATAATTGATTTCCTGATAAAAATAAAAATAAAATACAGGATGTACTTTTCACATGTTGGTGTGAGGGGGGGTGTTGATTTTTGGATCCAATATTAATATTTCATGTATTTTGATAATTATAATTAAATAAAAATAGACTAGTGATATACTTGGATGAGAGTAAGTTTAAATAGATTTTTATGAATATCACTTCATAAACATTAGGTATTGAATGAAAAAACTAATTTACAAGTTCAGGATATCCTCAATGAGCGTGATATGGTGATAGAAGGCTTGAGATTTGTCTTGTAAATTCTGGGTTCGAGTCAAGACGTGCTCACTTTGTAAGAGTTTAGGATGGAAAAAAAAAACTTAGTTTTTAAGTATTCGTTTTAATGCTTAAATATAAATCTTTTATATCATGCATTACAGCACAAATTAAAATAAATGCACTCACCTCACTTTTGCATGCATTTGAAAATGATTGATAAAATTGTTTTAAGAAATCATTAGGATTACAAATGATAAATTTGAAATTCTATATTAACTAGTTGGCCATTTGGTGATACCAAATGAACTTATTAATCGCTTGTTCATACACAATGAACACTTGGAAATTTACAGAAGCCACTCAACTTATTGGCTTCAACAATCTAAACTAGTAATCATTTCAGCTGTAAAATACAATAACACCTATAGATATCACTTCATTTTCAAGTGGGAAATATTAAAAAAAAAAATTATTATCATAATATGAAAGTAACTATTAATTCGTACTCCCAATTTTAATTAACAAAGTATAACAATGTGATTGGTTTGAATTATTTTTTATAGATCTACCATACATGACTATTTTTTTTTATTAAATGAGAAAATTAGAGCTTGAGTCTAAAATGACTTGAAAATATTGTTTATTATATTTTAAATTGATAAATTAATATTTTTAAATAATATTAATTGAAATTATTTTTAAATACAATTACAAATTTTAAATGATTGGTGTCATAGTTTTTAATCTTTGGTGAATAATATATATATTTTTTTACAATACAAGGAATTTGCAGCTTTCGGCAAGTTTGAAAATTTTAAATCGTGATCATAAAACCAACCGAAAATATAAATTTCATAATTAAGCTGCAATTTATGTTGCTATAATATCATGGTGTTATAATACTATCTTGAGTTGCATATATATATATATATATATATATATATATATATATATATATATATATATATATGAAAATAATTTTTATACATACATACATACATACATACATACATACATACATACATACATACATACATACATACATACATACATACATACATACATACATATACATACATACATATATATATATATATATATATATATATATATATATATATATATATGTATAAAGAAATTGATTATTTTCATCAAATATTTATTGATTATTAAAAATAAATACACTTTTCTTACAATGATACTACAATACCTCCTCTTAGATGGTTGCTCAGTTGGTTGAATAATTCCCGCCAAACAATAAGAGATATTTGTTTAATGTTTTTCCACAACTAGCGAAGCTAGCTAGCACAAAAAACAACGAGGGACTTCTTGCCATGTTTCAAGGAGTCCTTGGATTGCAATATTTGTATCTGGGACTCCTTGCAACGCTAAATTCCTACATCATCTTATTCTATAAATGACTCCCCCCACGTTAGAACCCTCAGTAACCAAAGCTGTGTGCTTTCTTGTTCTTGGTGTTGTGAGTGTGTTTTCGTTTTCGTTTTCTTTGTTATTTTAAGAGAAAGATGACAGTAGGGGCAGGGATATCAGTGGCAGAAAGGAAGTTGGTGGTGCTGGGGAATTGTGTGTTGACTGATGTTCATGACAACATTGAGATAACACCAGCTTCTGGAGGTGGTTTTATCAATGGAGCTTTCATTGGCGTCCGATCAGATCAAGTTGGTTGTCGAAGAGTCTTTCCTGTTGGAAAGCTCGAGTATGTCCCTTCTTCTTCTTTGTTATTGTTTTACTCTTCTCTGCAATTGCTGCTGAGAAAATTAGGAAAGACGAGTGAATGCAATTGTTTAGTTTTCTTTAATGTTCTTGTTGATGATAACATTGCATGCAAAAGAAGTGTCTTTTTTTCCCTCTGTTTGGACGATGAATTTGAGGTGTTTTTGATGATTTGTGATTTCACCATTAAGTAGGTGTTTGGACAATTGGAGAACAGGGAAAGATACTTTCACCATTGTTGTATTTCCTTCTTTGGATAGAATTAGCTCTGCTAATAACCATTGCGATGAGATCTTCATGAATCTTATTTGCAACGTGTTGCACTGATGAATTGACTTGGTTGCATTTTGTTTCAAGGTTCTTAAGATGGTGAAGACGGTCACTCTACGTGAAACCTCAACCTAGTTTGTTTGCCAAGCAACAACTACTCCAAAGCTATATCCCCCACACCGTCGAATGCCCAAGATAAATCTTCTGCCATTGATGCTCGATCAAGGATTCTTCCTTTGGCATCAATCAATCCCCCATCAACTACGTACATCAAAAGACAGCTTCTTAACTCCTAAGATCCCACAACCTCGACCTTAAATTAAGAGAAAAGAACAAGCCTTGTATGGAATCTAGTCTTGCTCTCCATGTCAAAAACCCCAAAATCTGCTCCTCTCATCTAAAAACTTTGCCATTCGAGATCACAATTTCAGGAAGAACTAAGCAACATCCTGAGCATATAAAGTGAGTGAGAGGGTTTTAAATTAACACTTCATTAGGGGCTTGGAAACCAGGTCCAAAAACGTGTTTGGATTCAATGGCAGAGCAGCCAAGATTAACATGAGGAGGCTTTCACTATTACCAGCAAATACATTACGAGTCTATAGATATGTTCTCCTGTTTATTCTCTTAGGTGTTGTCATGCTATAGATATGTTCTCATACTTTCAAGCCTCAGGCTGTCAAACTTCTGCATGACTCTTGCGCTCCATTTCAAGCAGCCCAAAAAACAGAACTGTGCCTCCTGAAGTATTCCATCAAATCATCAATAAAATATATGGAAATGGGCTTCCATAATTCCGGGATGCGAAAACGAAACACGTACACCTTGAATCGCCATGTGTTTAAGAACAATGCTTGGCCACCCGAGCTTGTCTCTTTCTCACAAGGATTGGCCCTCTCCACCTCAATCCATACTTTGAATCCAGCTAGACAATATCGTTCGTTACTCCCAATAATTAAGTTCTTGACAACTAATTAATCTCCATTTGACTCAAACACCATGGCAACTTGGAAGGTCGAAAGAGTGTATACTTGATCGTTTTCAGATCAACTCGATAGCTCGTCAGGGAGATTAATTAGACCATGGTGGTTTATATAGGTGCTTGAAACTTCAAGGCTATATATGTCCTGTTTGGTCACTACATCTAGTCCTCATTCATTGGCGGAGATAAGTCTCCTCATCCTTCATTAGTTTTGAACTGGCGATATTCCAGACTCGAACATTTTCTCTAACTCTTTGTAGAAGTTTCAGATTTTTCTTTCTTGAATTTGTAATGGGGTCGAAGTTGGAGCAATGGGCCCAATTTGTAGGGTTAGAACTCTCAACTTGATTAAATATATATAAGAATAATTCTTCATCTTAGAAATGGTATTTTAGCTCTTCAATATAACTCTTAATTTGAAGCTATTTTTTTAGCTTTTCTAATGAACTTGCTCTTTTAACCTGTGTTCATAAATAATGGCTAAAAGAGAATGGAGTTTGTTCAAATAAAAAAAATAGAGGTGATTTTTGAGTTATTAACAAGATGAATGGAGGTGATTTTGAAATTGATTTGATCACTTGACAAACATAAATATTATTAATTTATATAGAAGAAAACTTTGAAAGGGGTGATTTGATCATTTGACAAACATATTATTTATATATATATATATATATAGTAAAAAAGTAAATGATAAACATTGCCTTTCAAACAGCATTCATAACATCTCGTTATAATCTTTCCATTATATAGAAGATTTTTGGCTTTTTGTAGTTGATTTTTTGTGCTATTTCTGACAAGTGAGCAGGCCGTCGGTGAACAAAAAATCCTGTGCTCACATGGCCGCGTGGAAAGAGGTTTGGATTTATGTCCTAAAAATCTACTCAAGCAGGAATATATAGATTTATTATCATTTATCACAGCTTTTATGAGATCAACTGCATGTTCCCATCGCCACATGTTTTTCGGCGACCCATACCCTATGTACAAATAATGTCTACAAACTATATATTATAAATAAAATCAACTGGCTCATGTTATTGCACAACTGTGACTCTTTTTTGTCTTGTAGTAACTCGTGTGACATGTGATGTACGACTTTTACCATGAAATCTGCGCCGATGCTTGTATATACGGCCGTCACTTCTTACTTCAACTCAACCCATAAATATTAACATGGTATTGTTTTTTAAGTTTTCAAATCATAAAATATTAGATAGACTAAGATTAATTTATAAATTTACAATTGAGATAATGAGATAATAATATATAAAGTAAATACTATTTAATATGATATTGAAGGATAAAATTAAAATTAAAAATCAACTAAAAAAATCAAACCGACTCAAGTTTACCTTTTAATCTTGAGTCATGACATCAGCATATCCCCTAAAAATCAAATTTGTAACTCAAATCATGAGATGATCAAATATAAAATAAATGAAATTAAAGTTAAATTCTCAATTAGCAGCTTCATACTGAATGATAAAATTGAGAAAAAAAACAATTCAATCTGGTTATCTCATAAAACTTGTTACCCGCATCATGATTACTCTAAAAAAAAAGATCAAGAAATAATTATGGTTATGAAATCTAATTCTCAATCAACTCAATGCTAGAAGATGAAGTTGATAAGAAAATAATTGGAAAAAAAAATAAGAGAAGAGAACCCAAGTCAATATTTGCAAAACTCGACACCCAAATTATAAAACTGAGATAACTCTTTAGAAAACAAATCGAAATGAACCATGAAGTTAAATATCTACTAAACCTCTTGTTAGAGAGTGGAACAAAAAATTATAATAAAAACTCTCATTTTTTTAAGGACTAAAGTGTAAAATACCTTAATATTATAGTACTCATCGCTATGACAATGACTTTTAATATATTATTACCTCATTGTCACACAAAGTTTCTTTAAGGAAAAAAAAAAACAAATATCTAAAAATATATTGGATTATCCATTCAGATCATTTCAGTTGAAATGTAAAAATTATGGGTTAATTTTAAAAAATATTAAAAACCCAAGTCTTAAAAAATATAATTAATATAATAATTAACGGGTTAAAAATAAAATTTTAATTATTAACTCGAGTTGTGTAACCATTCATGTTGCAAATGATAAAAAAAAAATATCATTTCATATCGAATCCCATGAAATCTAAACTTTTTTTTTTTTTTAAATTATTACTCGACATCATATGCATTTTTCTTCTATGTGCTAATCAATCAATCTCTCTCTCTTTGATTTCGACATCAAAACAAACAACAACAACAACTTTAATCACGCAAGGCATGATTCTGCAATCTTCATTGGTTGAATCTCGGTCAATCACAGCCTCAGACTCCATTGACAAATCGTCATGGTCCATTGTTGGTGGTGGCCGGCAAGCAAAAGCAAAGGCTTAGAAATGGAAATGCCACGTAATGGCTGACTCACAATCTCACTAATCAGCTACACGTACTTGCAATCCCACCTCATTCACACATCAGTCTCTGCTTTCTCGACTATTTATCACCCTTAATTATTAATTTTCAAAAAGGTGGTGGAATTAGCTTTTGTAAGCCGCAGTATAAGCTCTGCACTGCACTGCAGAAAGATAAACATTGTTTTGCTCAATTGCGAGGGAAGGGAACTCGCTCCCGTGAAACAGAGTGATGATGTCCAGAAGCAGAGGATCTCTTTGAACCAACCTCGGAAAACAAGTCACTTTCAACGACCTTCGACAACCCACTCACTTTCAAAATATTTTTTGATTTTTTTTCTTTAAATAAAAATAATTTTAATACTTTTAGATTATTTTGATGGATAAATATCAAAAAATAATTTTTAAAAAATAAAAAAATATAATTATTCTATCAAACACTTCCAACTGTTTGCTTATTGAATTATCTATTCTATTACATGTGTTTCACAAAAAAATACTTTAATAAAAAAAACTATTCATCGTGACTGTAAAATTACGTTGTTGTACTTTAAAGAAAATCTTGTTCGTGCTGGTTTCGAAAGTGGCGTGTCTTTATTTAAAGGTGGTTTCAAAAGTGGCGTGTCTTTATTTAAAGGTCAATTATTCATTGAAGATTTGTTGCGAGTTGTTTTTATATGCCGTAAAAATAATTATTAACCCCCATAATAACAACAAGGAATGAACAATTAGGTATGTGGGGTCTTGGTCTAGTAGAGGAAAGGCTATTTCCAGTCTTGCCCTAGATAAAAGGTTATTTCCTTTGCATCAAGGTTCGAGTTTTTTTTTATGTATATTTATCATCCCTGCAGTATCATATCTATTTATTGGGCTTGTAGGATGTTTAGTGGGTTTGAGAATTAGTTATGATATATGCAAGTTAAGCCGATCTCCCTGATTATCAAAAAGAAGAATGAATAATTAGTCATTGGTATTTATTTCTTTATATTCGATACTTGTGTAAGCTGATCTTAACATTATAAAAAGAGTATTTTTTTTTTATATTTTCTATATATAAAATTATGATTGATTTTTATGCCTTTGGGATAAATAAAAAAAGAACAAAGGTTTAGGGGCAATTTCATCTTTTCACATGGGTTTTTTTATTGATGCTACAAACACTTTATCAAGGTGTCAGGGGCTTTGTACTCTCAATAATTGATTTCTTGTTAAAAAAAAACTATAGTTGGTGCGTGGGGTGTTGATTTTTGGATCACATATTAATACTCCATGTATTTTAATAATAATAATAATAATTAAATAAAAATAGACTAATGATATATTTAGATGCATGTAAGTTTAAATAGATCTTTATAAAGATCACATCATAAATATTAGGTATTGAATGAAAGAAACCATTTAATAGGTTTAGCTTGTCCTTAAAAGATGTGACATGGCGGAAAAGGACTTGAGATCTATCTTATATGTTTCAGGTTCGAGTCAAAGCGTGTTTATTTTATAAGAGTATAAAATAATTAGAATTTTACCAGTTTAACTTGAGCCTTCAATTAATGTCTAAAGGGAATGAAGTTTTCTAAATCTAAAAAAAAATGTTTGGGATGCAAAAAAAAATAATGACTTAATTTTTAAGTGTTCATTTCAATGCTTAAATATAAATATTTTATATCATATTTGATAGCACAAATTGAAATAAATGCACACACTTTACTTTGCATGCATTTGAAAATGATTGATAAAATTTTTATATATAAAGAAACTGATTGTTTTCATAAAATATTTATTGATTATTAAAAATAAATACACTTTTCTTACAGTGATACTACAATTCCTCCTCTTTGATGGTTGCTCAGTTGGTTGAATAATTCCCGCCAAACAAGAAGAGATATTTGTTTAATGTTTTTCCACAGTTAGCGAAGCTAGCTAGCACAAAAAACGACGAGGGACTTCTTGCCATGTTTCAAGGAGTCCTTGGATTGCAATATTTGTATCTGGGACTCCTTGCAACGCTAAATTCCTACATCATCTTATTCTATAAATGACTCCCCCACGTTAGAACCCTCAGTAACCAAAGCTGTGTGCTTTCTTGTTCTTGTTCTTGGTGTTGTGAGTGTGTTTTTGTTTTTGTTTTCGTTTTCTTTGTTATTTTAAGAGAAAGATGACAGTAGGGGCAGGGATATCAGTGGCAGAACGGAAGTTGGTGGTGTTGGGGAATTGTGTGTTGACTGATGTTCATGACAACATTGAGATAACACCAGCTTCTGGAGGTGGTTTTATCAATGGAGCTTTCATTGGCGTCCGATCAGATCAAGTTGGTTGTCGAAGAGTCTTTCCTGTTGGAAAGCTCGAGTATGTCCCTTCTTCTTCTTTGTTATTGTTTTACTCTTCTCTGCAATTGCTGCTGAGAAAATTAGGAAAGACGAGAGAATGCCAATTGTTTAGTTTTCTTTAATGTTCTTGGTGATGGTAACATTGCATGCAAAAGAAGTGTCTTTTTTCCCCTCTGTTTGGACGATGAATTTGAGGTCTTTTTGGTGATTTGTGATTTGTCGGCAAGAGTTAAATTTGCAATGAATGTTGTTGATATGCAGGGGATTGCGGTTTATGTGTGTTTTTCGATTCAAGATGTGGTGGATGACACAAAGGATGGGAAATTGTGGACAAGAAATTCCCTTCGAGACACAATTTTTGATTGTTGAAGCTCGAAATGGATCTCATTTTGACAACGGAGAGGAGCAATCTGCTTTATATACAGTTTTCTTGCCAATTCTTGAAGGAGATTTTAGGGCTGTTCTTCAAGGGAACGAGCACAATGAGCTGGAGATTTGCTTGGAAAGTGGTATGATAAAAGATGAATAAACTTCTTCTGGATATGATTTTACAGGTTTTCTTTTTGTTAATTGCTGGCGTATTTTGCAGGAGATCCTGCTGTCAAAAAATTTGAGGGGAGTCATTTAGTTTTTGTGGCAGCTGGTTCAGATCCCTTTGATGTCATCACAAATGCAGTGAAGTAAGTTTCATGAGTTACCTAATTTGTCAAGCTTTTATGCTTACTGTTCGGTACGGTATACAGCTTGAAGTGTTGCTTTATTTAGCAAATGCAACTGATATTTTTAGCGATGTATTAATACAGCATAGATTTGTGATGTTCAAAAACCTCGTTTATGGCTATTTTTTTTTTTATCGAATTGTGACTCAAATGTTCTTCATGCCTTACTTCAATGACCAAGTTGTATGTTGGATTGTACTCAGGGCCGTGGAATCCCATTTGCAAACATTTTCTCATCGTGAGAGGAAGAAGGTGACTACTTTTTTTTTATTTTCCAGAAGAAGATTAGTAGTATTTTCTGAAGTTCCTTTTTTGAGATTTTTTTTGCACTTGATTCTGTCATCTTGAACAACCTGTACTTCGTGGTTCAGATGCCAGACATGCTGAACTGGTTTGGCTGGTGCACATGGGATGCTTTTTACACAGATGTCACTGCAGAGGGTGTGAAGCAAGGATTAGAGAGGTGTTGCTCCTTTCTTTAAGGTTTGATAGAGAATTATATGATTTGAACATGTGATGCTAATGAGAGTGATTATTGCAGCTTCGAGAAAGGTGGAATTCCTCCAAAATTTGTTATAATTGATGATGGATGGCAATCAGTCGGAATGGATCCCACTGGTACCGAGACTATAGCAGATAATTCAGCCAAGTAAGCAACCAGATTTGCAAATTCCGTCTTCCATTTTCGTTGTTTTTTCATGGACTAACACTTTCAATTTTGCTTCAGCTTTGCAAACAGATTAACACATATCAAAGAGAATCACAAATTCCAGAAAAATGGCAAAGAGGGTAACAGAGTCGAGGATCCAGCATTGGGACTGAAGCACACTGTGACCGAAATCAAAGAACGGCATAATTTGAAGTGTGCCTTTCCTCATCAGTTATCATACTTTAACTTTCTTTTGAGAAAACCTATCCTTGATGGTGTACTGATAACTTGTGCTGTGACTGTTCAGGTATGTTTATGTGTGGCATGCAATAACAGGATACTGGGGAGGGGTCAGGCCGGGTGGTGCTGAAATGGAACACTATGAATCCAAGCTGACTTACCCTATTTCATCTCCTGGGGTTGAATCAAATGAGCACTGTGATGCTTTGAAAAGCATTACCACAAATGGACTTGGCCTTGTGAATCCTGAAAAGGTGTTCAGCTTCTATAATGAACTGCACTCCTATCTATCGTCAGCTGGAATTGATGGGGTCAAAGTTGATGTTCAAAATATCCTTGAAACTCTCGGGGAAGGCCATGGTGGAAGAGTGAAACTTGCTAGGAAGTACCATCAAGCATTGGAGGCTTCTATTGCTAGAAACTTCCGTGACAATGGGATCATTTATTGTATGAGTCACAACACTGATGGTTTGTACAGGTGATTTTTTTCCCCTCTCTTTTTCTTATCCGTCAATAGTGATATCCTCAAGATTCGTAATCGATCCGGCATGCCTTATTTGTTCAGTGCAAAGAGATCAGCAGTTATAAGGGCATCAGATGATTTCTGGCCAAGAGATCCAGCATCACACACCATTCATGTAGCATCAGTTGCTTATAATACCATTTTTCTTGGTGAATTTATGCAGCCGGATTGGGATATGTTTCATGTAAGAAAACATGTTTAGATTTTGTTGTTCTATGATGAAGTTCCTTTCACATTTTTGTGTGTTACTGGGTGTTAACCTTGAAATTGTTTCTCATGACAGAGCCTGCACCCAATGGCAGAATACCACGGAGCTGCCCGTGCTGTGGGAGGATGTGCTATCTATGTGAGGTACTCTTAGTTGTCATGAACATGTTCTGCTTCTTTCCTGGAAACTATCCAGACACAAGATATGTCATATTTGGTGCCCGTGTATGCAGTGACAAGCCTGGACAACATGACTTCATTCTTCTGAAGAAGCTTGTGCTTCCTGATGGCTCTATATTGAGGGCCAAACTTCCTGGACGACCAACAAGGGATTGCTTGTTTTCTGATCCTGCAAGAGATGGTAAAAGGTAAGGAAGGAGTTCAATTATCTAAATAGCATTTTCAAGGAGTGGATAAAATGATCCGATTCCATGTTTGCTCAACATATGCCTGATCTTTCAGTCTGCTGAAGATATGGAACCTGAACGATTTCAATGGAGTCATAGGGGTCTTCAACTGCCAGGGAGCTGGATGGTGCAGGGTTGGAAAGACGAACCTTATCCATGACGAAAATCCTGGCACGATCAGCGATTTTGTCAGGGCTAAAGATGTTGATTATCTCTCTAGAGTCGCTTGTGATGGATGGACAGGCGACAGTGTACTGTATTCTCATGTTGGTGGTATGTTTATTCAGGGCTCAGATGTTTCTTTCGTGCAGCTAAATTTACAGTGTTGGTTATACATTCTTTCAACGAAATCACGGTTTTTCTTATCAAGTTTCTCCAACGTCAATTACAGGAGAAGTAGTATTCCTTCCAAAGGATGCAGCTTTGCCACTCACATTGAAGTCTCGCGAGTTTGAAGTTATCACTGTGGTTCCTGTAAAGGAGCTATCCAATGGGGTTAGATTTGCCCCCGTAGGCCTAGTCAAGATGTTCAATTCGGGAGGGGCTATCAAGGAGCTGCAGTATGACTCCAGCACAACAGCAACTGTCAGAATGAAAGTTCACGGTTGCGGCTTGTTTGGAGCGTATTCATCTGCACAACCTAAGAGAATATCAGTTGATTCTAAGGAAGAAGAGTTCGGTTTTGAAGAAGGAACTGGCTTGGTCACCCTTGATTTGAGAGTTCCAGAGGAAGAGTTGTATCTTTGGAACATAACAGTAGAACTATAAAGGCTTTAGAAGAGCTGTTTTTGTAGCTTCTGCATTAGGAACTCAAAACAGTAGTGTTGTCGCGAGCCCATCATTTCTTCATAGCTTCTGCATAAGGGCTTCTATGGATCTGTGTAGGATGAATTGAGATGGTAAATTGCCCCTGTATTCATCATTGCTGCTAGCTTGGGAATAAATAAGATAGAAGATCATCGTTTCCCACCATTCTCGTTCATATTCTTGGCAATTTATAAGGAAGATTTGGATAGTCTACTTAAGATTGCAAATCATTCATGTGCTGCTATCCAAATCAATGACCTGACCCGGCCTCCAGTTTATCCTTTTATTTTCTTAAGAACTACTTTTTTTTAAAAAAACTACACCATCTTATTTAAATAACACCACACACACCAAAAGAAGCGTGATCAACGGTGGAAGAGGGAGAAAGAGGACAAGAACCAAGACTATCCTGCAAGGTGTTTTTCCAGAACATTTCCGATGACGTTTTCTCTTAAGAAAAACCGAGCTTGCAAATTCCTCCGGTTAGTTTTTAGAGGACGGGGGAAAGAACGATATATCCATAAAAAGCAGCCCGGACCAATGATGCATGTCGGAGATATGGGTGCTGGAGCGTGCTGCCTCCTATGGTTTTTCTCTCTAGCTACTCTCTCTTTTTCTCCAAGTTTATGCCGGCTATTAATGGCTTCCAGGAGAACCCAACAAAGTATTTATATTAAAGATTTTCACATTAATCACAGCAATGCCCCTCTAGTCTAATTTAATTATTTTTCGGTTGAACCAAATATTCGAAGGTCTACTTTTAAAATAACATACATAAATGTTTTTAATATTTAAACCTCATTTAGTATATTCTATTTTTTAATTAATCCATTTAATTTCCAGATTAAATCTAAATTTTTATCAGTTCTAAAAAGCTCAAGTTAGGGACTTATATTCTCCTCTCCTTTTTCTCAAAATGAAATCTTGTATATTTTTCAGTTTCAAGCTGCAAAAAAGAGCTTATCCTAAACCAAAATCCGATCCCACTCAAACATCCACGTCCGAGATCCTGTACAAAACGACGTAGTGTGTTGGATGCCCTGTCCACGTCATCTTTAGCTATACCAAGAACAGGATCTAATAAGGGCATGTTTCTCAACTTTCCCAAAAATGAGAAACCTCAGCCCTAAACCCTCACATCCACGGGCACAGAGAGAGAGGGAGAGAGATGTTTCAAAGCAGAGTGTTTGCTCCAATCTTGAAGAGAAACAAAGGAGGATCCAGCATCAACAATGCAATAACCAATCTCAGAGGAACAAAAATAACACCATTCAATCATTTGAGAGACATCCATCAACAACAGAACCCACCATCAAGATCTTTCCTTTATGGCTTCAAATCACTATCCAAGGTAAAAATCCTTTGTTTCCATCTGGGTCTCCTCAAATGATCTGAAATCAGACAAAAACCCTACCTTTTATCTTATAAAGTTTGAATCTTTTGTTAATTTTTCAGGGTCATAACTGTCAGTATGTGCCATCATCATCGAGGAAAATGTCAACTGTAGCTGCTTCTGTTGGCAGTGAAAGTAAAGAGGGTCTTAGATTGCTGGTAAATGGAGGGCCGAAAGCTCAAAAAATGGTGGGTATATGGCTATTTGGATCTGCTGCTTGGGTTTTCAGCATGGTGATTCTTGGTGGTGTTACACGGTTAACAAGGTCTGGTCTTTCAATGACTGATTGGAAATTTACTGGTGGTCTTCCTCCTTTATCAAACGAGGACTGGTTAATTGAGTTTGAGAAGTATAAGCAATCACCTGAGTATAAAATGTAAGCTCTTGCAAGCAATGAAAGTAGTCTTTTTTAATTAGAGTAAGTTCATTTTGTAGAATTAATAATCTTCTTGATAATGTGCAGTGTAAATAAAGGGATGGATGTTGAGGATTTCAAATTTATTTACTGGATGGAATATGCTCATCGAATGTGGGGAAGGGGATTAGGGATCTTGTTTGCTTTACCATTTTCATATTTTCTGAGAAAAGGGTATGTTACCGTGAGACTTGGAGCCAAACTATGTGGTCTTTTTGCTCTTGGTGCTGGCCAAGGTTTAATTGGTTGGTGGATGGTAAAAAGTGGCTTAGAGGTAAAAAAAACCCAACTCTGGTGTTAATTGAGCTTGAATTTGTGCAAAATGGCGAGGCTTATGAGTGACTTTGTTATACTCAGGAGCCAGCATCTGAATATGCTCAGCCGAGAGTAAGCCCTTACCGTCTTGCTGCTCATCTTACTTCGGCATTTGTTATTTATAGTGGGCTTTTCTGGACTGCTCTTTCTGTTGTAATGCCTGAACCCCCTGCTGAGTCTTTAGCATGGGTTCGTGGGGCGGCGAAGGTAAAGAGGCTTGCCCTTCCTGTAAGCCTTATTGTAGGGGTTACTGCTGTCTCAGGAGCATTTGTAGCTGGAAATGATGCTGTACGTAGTCTATTTTAATTCTTTTCTTGCTCTTTTTATTTCGCAAGAGTATTTTGTGAAGCCTGTGGTATGATTATAAACAAATGCTCTGGTGCATGCTTAGAAGCAAAAAAATGATCATGCTTTTTTTTCTCTCTTGTAATGCAGGGGCATGCATATAACACTTTCCCAAAGATGGGTGATACATGGATTCCTGATGATATATTTGATTTGAAACCAGTTATACGCAACTTTTTTGAAAATACATCAACAGTGCAGGTAATTTGTCTGTATAAATTATCAATTCTGGAATCGTAGTTTTCTTAATGATTGCAGAAGCGGAACTTGTTAGTTTTGACTCTTATCAAGTTTGGGAATGGAATTTACATAATATAGTGGATAGAAGAACAATGAAGAAAAGAGAAGAGGACATGCATTGAAGTTTCTTTCTGAACGAGAGTGAACAAGGAAATAAGTTTAGATCTGTTCTTCATTTTTAGCTTTTGCACTTTTTTCAATTTTTTGTGGCCTGGAGCTACAGTAAAACCACTTATTGTATCATGTTGGGCCTCAAGATAAATAGTGAAACTTCACTTGCTCAGAATAAAAAAAACAAGTGTTCTTAACTGTCCTTGGGAGCTTAAAGAAACCCTAATTCTTGCAGTCTTGTAAATAACTTAAAACTCACAGATGATGTTACAAGCTTGTTATTTAGCACTTCGAATGGTATTTTCTTGTTCACTGGCATATAAAAGATACTATAAACAAAGAGTATTGGGCACTGATTTGTTTTTCTCGGATGTTGTTAGCTTGACCACCGTATCCTTGCAATCACAAGTTTGACTGCAATTGGTGCTTTGTGGTGGTTCACGAGAAAGCTGGACATACATCCAGCTGTGAAATCTTTGATTGGAGCGACTGTTGGCATGGCTGCTCTTCAGGTGATGGTCCTAATCCATGGAGGCTCTTTCCATTACCAAGTACTATCTTTCCATTATCAACTATTTTTCCCAGGGTCCATGGTCATATTTATCATTGTTGCAGGTATCCTTGGGGATATCAACCCTTCTATCATATGTTCCTGTGTCACTCGGAACTGCACATCAGGCTGGGGCCTTAACGCTCCTGACAATAATGATTCTGCTCAATCACACTTTGCGGAAGCCGTCAGCATCTCTTCTCAAATCACTGCCTCAAGCTGTGAAGACTGCCTTATGATTAGCCTCGAACTATGCTTGGAGAATTAGGTTAGTTTAATCAAATAGAGATTCTTTTACTGAACTCTTGATGTTGTTAAAATTCAATTTAATATTCATATTTAGGATCCACTCTTTGAGGGCAAAAGAGGGACCGCATTCTTGGCTTGCTTGTGTTGAGGGGGACCCCATCATTTTTTATTAATTGAAATTTGAGCTGTCAAACTATTTTGCAGCTTGATATTTTGGAGATCTCTGCCTCCTTTGGATGCTCTCTTAAGTATTCGTTTATTGAAAACTCTCTATCTATTTATCATAATAACATAAAACAATGAATTGTTATGGGAAAAAAACCTTTTGGTTCACATGACATACACCAGCCCCTTTTCATTTCTGTTTATTTCCATAGCATTATGGATAGAGATGTGATCATTGGCATTGCTGCGCCGGACGTTGAAATTGGTGCCATTGCACATTGGATGAGGAAATTTTTGCAGGCTTGTATTGTCCGACTAGTGAGCAAAGTGGAGCTTACTGAATGAAACACCTGCCTGGTGAGCTCCCACGATTCATGGTTTGTTTTTATAAATAAAAAATCAAAACATTTTTGATGGTTGAGTTTTAACGAGGTGAATGAGTTGATGTGGTTTAACTTTTTCTTTTTTCTTTTCATTAAGGTTGTCTGTTCATGCTGTTGGACTGGTGTTAATGAACTGGACCATAAAAATGGTTTAAAAACTTGTTTGATATCGTGGTTATGATTATTTTTTAAAGTATTTTTTATTTGAAATTATATTAAAATAATATTTTTTATTTTTTAAAAATTTACCTGTACATCAATATAAATTAAAAACATAAAAAATAATTTATTTCTTCCACGAATAACAGAGAGTTAGGGCCTAAGATCAGGCCCAAAGGCTTAAAAATAAATAAATAAATATCATGGCTTGATTTTTCAGAACAATTCACTTAAACTAAAAAGTAGAATAAAATGCTTTATTTTCTTTATTGGCTGCAATGATCCCATCAACCCTTTTTTTCTTCTAAAGGGATTCCTTTCTCCATTTATTTCTTAAAGTTGAAAATCTATTCTTTGCTGGGAAGTTTGGTAATGATGTTTGTTAAAGTTTTTTAATTAAAAATATATTTTTTAATATCAGTTTATCAAAATAATTTAAAAATATAAAAAAATATTCTTAGCAAAGAAATAATATAAATTTTGATGAAAAGTAAGTTGAACTATTCAACTTAAAGCTCCATTTATGAGGAAGCAACCAAAATTTCATGAAATTTCTTATTTTTGTTTTAATTTAGTTTTTTTTTTTAGTTTGTTTTGATGTGATGATATTATAAATAAATTATTATTTTAATTCATTTTCAAACAAAACATTTTGAAAAGTAATTTATACCAAATACTCTAAATCTATTATAAAAATAATATTCTTTCCTCGTTTATTATACAAAATATTACATTTTTTTTAATTCTCTTATGAGTGACATGAAGCATAAATGCTTTCCCCCCCACCTTTCTTGACACGCAATGATTTTTAATAGGAATAAAATAACATCAAGGTCTTTATATAATAACTTTTATGATCGAATAAAAATATATAATGTCTATTCAGGATAATTATTAAAGTTATTTTTAAAAATATTTTTTATTTAAAAATATATCAAAATAATATTTTTTATTTTTTTAAAATTATTTTTTATTTCAGCACATGAAAATAATTTATAAATATTATTTTTTTAATTTACAATAAAAAATAATTTTTTTTTCAAATATTTTCAAAAATATTTTTGAAATACAATGCCTGTATACTACAATTCAATAAATTTAATATAAACAATTCTAAAATAAAAGATTTTGTAAAAATGAAAAAAGGTCCTCGACAATGTGAAATCTTGATATATTGTCGTTCACAAGAGTATAAACAAATTGCTGTTTTATTTTACTACACAAATATAAATTCTTCAAAAAATTTTATATGTTTTCTTTTATAGAATATAAACGTTTTTTTTTTAATGAGAAATCAAAATTAACAGGTTAGGTTTTAGGAGGTGTTTGACATTGCGTTTCAAAAATATTTTAGAAAAAAAATTGATTTTTTTTATTTTAAATAATTTTTTAATATTTTCCTGATATCAAAAATAATTTTTTAAAAATAAAAAAATATTTTTAAATAAAAATTACTTTTAAAAACAATTTCAATCACATACTCATACATACATATACTAATTTGTTTTGTTCACATATAGTTTTTGTTCTTCTTTTGTTTCTTATGTATAAAAAAACCTTTATAATTTGGTCGAGAACAAAACAATTATTCAGCCATTTTCCATGACTAGAAAGACCCATCATGATTTTTCTGATGATTAATATATTCTTGAACCGGAAAAAACCACTTGTGAATTATTAAACCAAACACCCTAAGTTTGTAATTATTTTCTGACATGATCTGGTTATAAGTTAATTAAATATTAATTCTTAAAATTATTAGTTTATAAGCATAAAAAAAAAACTCATGTTAAAGGACATGAATTTCAATATATTTGTGGAATTAATACAGAGCACGAATAAATCTCATATCTGACTTTTACAAGACACTCGTAAGTTCTTTGGTTGTCAGAAGATCTCGTAATCAGTTGGAAAAAACATAGGATGCAACAGAAGAAACGGCCGTGAATGGCAAGTTTTCAACCAAATTTATCAAACCCCACGAGACTTCCTCGAACCATCCTTAGAACTATAACACTGATTAAACTATAATCAACGTATCTTTTCAACCTGGAAATCCTTCTGGTCCTGCTGTCGTCTAAAATTAGCAAAAAAATAAAATAAATTTACCTCCCCTTTTTTTCCCACTAAATAAAACCAAAAACCAAGCGAATAAGACGGGCAATTCAATTGCTACTGCATCTCACAAAAATTATATACATACCCCCACTTTTTAGTATACTTTTTTTAATGATAAATAAAAAAGCAGTTGGTTGTTGCCGGTGGGTTTTCTCTTCTTCTTTTTTCTTGCTGTTTTTTATTTGTTTTTTGACATCCTCTGCATGTGTCTGTAAAGATTAGTTCGTTTTCAGATCTAATGTCATCATGCCTGCCATCTTTTTATGTTTTTTCGGATTAAATTTTATTATCTGATTGGGTTTTTTTCTCGGTTTGGCTTATAAATTGAGCCCATGTTGGAATTTGTCATGGTTTTTGATGCCTTGCATATGGGGCAATCGGGTTGTGTTTGTTCTGTGTAATTAGGTGGATTTCAATAGGTTGGTTATGGTGTTTCTTGTTTTGTTGCGTTGTGAATCCAGGAACCCTTTTCTTTTCGGTTGAGGAAACGACTGTGAGCACACACTATGCTGCGGTGCGCATTCATGGATGTGGAAATACATTTATGCTTATAATAATTCAAGAACATGGATCAGAAGTTACAAATGGCAGGGACTCAATCCCAGCTTGAAGTAAGTTATTTGCCTTTTCATACCATTACTATTAGTAAGAAAATATGTAAGACCCTCATCTTGCTGCGTTTCACGGTTCAATGTTCTTCATGTATAATATCTTAAATTTCTTATTGAAACTTTATTTTCTAGACAAATTCCACTTGAATTCTGTTGCATGATTATGGAAAATGGAAATATAGATTTGAGAAGAGAAAAACTAATTCCTTATTGTAACAGATGGGATCATTAGCGGCAAATGAGTCGTTACATGAGTTTGAGGATGAGAGTCTTTTTAGCCCGGAGTCAGTGATTCAAAAGATGCAACCTGGTCATATATCTGAATATGGATCAGCTCCTGGTGGTTTCCAACCTGGTGGTAGTAAGATGGGGATGAATGTTGTGTATAAGAGCATAAAGACTGTAGTCTTTTCAAATAAACTCAATGCACTCATACCTTTTGGGCCTCTCACTATCCTCGTCCACATTTTGACTGGGCATAACGTAAGATTATATTTGCCCATATTTTGTTTAAGTTACCATGCATTATTGTTTAGCGTGGTTGTTTAATATTTTGAGGTTGGTCACAGGGATTGGTCTTCCTCCTGAGTTTATTGGGTATCATACCTTTGGCTGAACGTTTAGGTTATGCTACAGAGTAAGGATCAGACCTCTGCTTTTCATTTTTTTTTTCTTTTCGATTTTGTTTTTTAATCGTCTAATATTGTTTTCTCACTCCTCTGACATAGGCAGCTAGCTATGTACACAGGACCTACAGGTATGGGATAGTTATAACATCCATCTCATTCACAGTGTTTGCTCCTATCAGTAGATTGTCATTGGTCTGAGCACATCTTTGAAATGTAATGTATTTGCAGTTGGGGGTCTTCTAAATGCCACATTTGGAAATGCGACAGAACTCATCATAGCAATATATGCATTAAGAAACGGAATGATACGAGTTGTTCAGCTGTCATTATTAGGCTCAATTTTGTCAAACATGTTGTTGGTGCTTGGATGTGCATTCTTCTGTGGTGGGCTTGTTTTTTACAGAAAAGAACAAGTTTTTAACAAGGTAGATGTTTTAGCTTTGTTTTATTCAAATGTTCATTTTGCTCCGTCTTGTCTCTTTCTTATCATGGCTGAACTAAGTTGGCATGCAGGCATCTGCTATTGTGAATTCAGGACTGCTGCTGATGGCAGTCATGGGGCTGCTCTTTCCTGCTGTCCTGCATTACACACACACCGAGGTGCATTATGGGAAGTCAGAGCTGGCTCTTTCGAGATTTAGCAGTTGCATTATGCTTGGGTTGTATGCTGCTTATCTTTTTTTCCAGTTAAGGAGTCGAAAGGATCCATACATTCCTCTGTCCGAGGTTTGTTATTTTTGTAGAATTTGTCTGCTTAATTTTAGTGTTTTGGGAGGTCATAACCAGCAATCTGAGGAATTATGTTGACTCAGGACGAGAGTCAGCATGGGGAAAATGAAGATGACCATGATGAGACTCCAGAGATTGGTAAATGGGAATCAGTAATCTGGCTTCTGATAATGACAGCTTGGATCTCTATCCTATCAGAATATTTAGTAGATGCCATAGAGGTAATATTCTACTGTTGTACTTTTCCTCACCTTGATTTTCCCCCCCTTTTAATACTCTTTTGGGTATTTGTTGATTACGGAAGGACACAATTTTCATCTTTTTATAATAATGATGAGTCCAAGGTTGAAATGGTTTCCGAGACCATCTAAAGTATACCACTTTGGTTTTCCATAGAATAAAAGTTTTTTGGTCACATGTTAGTGACTTTCTGCTGAGATTGTTTGGTGGGTGATTGCTTTTGTAGGGAGCATCTCGTGCATGGAATATACCAATTGCATTTATAGGGGTTATATTGCTCCCAATTGTGGGGAATGCCGCAGAGCACGCGGGTGCTGTTATGTTTGCTATGAAAGACAAGCTTGTAAGAAGATTAATTTCTTTCACCTTGTTTTTCCATACTTTACCTTCTCCTTACGGTAAATTACTTTGCAGGATATATCACTGGGAGTCGCAATAGGGTCATCAACGCAGATATCTATGTTTGGAGTAAGTATTTCAAGTCATGAAATGCAATCTACAGATTTGTTACTTTACTTTCTTATTATGATTTCATTTTTTGTTCCTGAGTGTTGATTTCATCAAAATTTAGTAGTTTAAGTCTTGAGTTTCATATAGATATGAGCAGAACATTCACATATTTGAAAGTTATCTCCATGAATTGTTGATTATCTAACGTCCCTTGCAATAAGGAACCGGTGACTATTCCCAACTCCTGAACAATTCTGCAGTTTGGTTGGAATGTCCTTTCCAGGAATTGATAACTAAGCCTCAGTTGCAGGCCATTTATCATTCTTTTCACCTCCTTCCTCCCATTGACAAATCTTCCTCATCAGCGCGTCTGTAGATGTATGTTGGTATGGGCAACTTATTGTACAATTAATCAATTAACCCATTTAGTCTATCCCCAACAGGTGCCATGTGTTCAATCTTGAGCCAGAAACTTGGCCCTTAAAAACTAGTAGTTAGCCTCAATTTTCCTGTTTCATAAAATGTCGAAGACGTGTTATTTCATATGATTTTTTAACCTCATCTTATGACAATCAAATGCCAATAATTTCATGACTCATCATTCATGGAAACTGGAAACTACAAACTCGGGTGGTAGTCACACTGAGATCTGTTCATTAAGATGCAACCTTTTTCTCTAGGCACAAAATTAGCCATTGGTTTATGATCTTCAAGAAAACCAGCTCCTTTCTGCTTCCTTACTTGAATATTAAAAGCAAAGAATTATGAAGGGTAGACATAAATAAGAGCTTTGATTTTTAATGCAGCAGTGAATTGTTTGTGTACTGTCAAGAGTCACTTTTATTTCAAACATCTCATTTGTTTGGTGTATGATTAAAAGGTTTTTATTTTTTTTACATAAGATGTTATTTCTGGCATGGTAACTTCTAAGATCTCTGTTATTGCCATCACTTCAGATTCCATTTTGTGTTGTTGTTGGGTGGATAATGGGGAAGCCCATGGACTTAAACTTTCAGCTTTTTGAGACCGCAACTCTTTTCATCACTGTCATCGTCGTGGCCTTCTTTCTGCAGGTTAGTATGCCCAAGATATAGAGGGAAAATGATTCCTTATGCTTTGGTAACATGCCTCTTAAAAAAGATACGGAGACAATATCAACATGTATCCGAACAGGAAAATATTGTCAAGTTATTCAGCTTGTCATTCATACAATAAATCTTCATGCTTTTTGTGGTTACTTAACTAGCCATTCCTTAAGCATTCATGTTATATTTGCAGGAAGGGTCTTCCAATTATTTCAAAGGATTGATGCTCATTCTTTGCTATGTAATTGTTGCTGCAAGTTTCTTTGTTCATGAAGATCCTCCTCCAGAAGGTCAGCTCTGAACTCTCATTATTGAATAACTTATTGAGCACCTTGGGCTATACTCGTGATATTCCAGCGTGTGCCCCCCCCCCCCCCCCCCCAATATTTCACTTATGATATGACCGTGAATGTGATTTTGCAGATAAGTCATTAACTCCATAGCCAAGGAGACAGCCAATCTAAGAGGGTTATCACCAAGTGTTGAGTTGATCTGTCATATTCTGGGGTATATACAAACACACAAACACACACACGCCAAAAACAATTTATTTTTTGGGGTTGCCGCTTGTCCTTGTTCCTTTAATAGTACTGGAAAGGTCTCTTGCCAAATTTTCTGTCCTTCCTCCAGCATATGCTTTCATAATATGTGATCCAGTTAGATGACAAGTTAACTTGTTTTTAGTGTAGGAAGTTGAAAACCAAAAAAATATATATATAAAAATTTGTAATGTAACTCGTCTTTCTGAATATCTCTACCGTTATCTTTGCCAGTTAAAAATTAGTTGATGGCATTTTTTAAAGTAAAAGTTTGGAATCCTTTTTTTCTCCTGTTATTGTTTATTTATCTTCCCTCAATTCCATGAATGCTGACAAGGTGGAAAATCACCAGACCGTCCACTCTTGTTAAAATAACAAAACTAGAAAGAAAGAAGAGGGTTATGTCACCATGCCTCATTCAAGATTCTTAGGTCATGGTGTGGCAGAGGGGTAAGCCTACTTAAATTGGATTGGGTACAGCTGCAGCTGAGGGGAAAGCCTGCTTAAATTGGATTGGGTACAGCTGCAGCTGAGGGGAAAGCCTACTTAAATTGGGTACAGCTGCAGCTGCTACAAGGAAGAGTTGAGTCTGCTAGCTTGTTTGAAACTCAGGTGAGTCTCAGGGACCATTCAAACACTAAAGATATAAACAAGTGCATAGACTTGAGATATAATCTCAAAAATGTGGGCAGTGCTTGTGATAAGATGGCTACACCAACAAAATGGCAAAACTTGGTGGTAAAAACATGAAACTGGTTGAAAACCAGCAAACTGTTACGGTGCCTTGGCTTCCACGTAATCTAGCCCCGATCCGTGACTTTGGAATTGAAGGTTCACCAGATGGAGTCGCGATCAACCATTTTCAATCACTCGCACCAAAGTCTCGAGCAAAGGAAACGTGTCAACATAAACGTTATGACTTTTTGCTTTATGGTATGTTTCAATTATTGTTTTAAAACACACTGTAAATTTATGTAAATCTCGCTGAAGGAACTTCGGTTAAAAAAAACTATAATTTATAGTATTTTTTTCTTAACCAAACTTTTCAAGCCAGGCAAAGCCATTAGTACAATACACTTGCATCGAAAAGACAGCACGTGTTGTTTTAAAACACACTGTAATTTTATGTGTATAAGTAAATAAAAACATTAGAATGATGCTGGGGATGCATTTGCAAAGCAGTTCCCAAATTCAGCACAAACACATCACCATTGCTAGCCTTCATCATCAGGACAACATCAACCAGCAAAGCTAATGACATGATGCAAGCGACAAAAACAGACTCTCTTTTATACGTTTAATTAATTGTGGCTCTACATGTTTCATGACAAGTGTGGCTCTGCACCTTTGATTTCCTATGGGCGATAGAACACAGGAATTTCCATTGCTTGGAAGCTTTCATTCGGCTGATGAACCAGAAGAGCCTCTCAAAAGAACTGGTATTTAACCTCCTCCTCTTACACCACCTTTCCATGTCCAGTCTTCATGTCATCTCTTCTTCCTACGCAGCATCATGAGCAAGATGATATTTTGCTTTATGGTCTGGATTCTTTTGTTAACACTGATTTCCCTCCATAGTCTTCGATCCCAAGAAACCTGTAAAATTGAGGGTTCCCTACAGACTTTCATCTTCTTAATCAAATTAAGTTGGTGGGTTATGTGGAAGGTTTGACGTTAGTTGCATTTCTGCGTCAAAAAAATGCGCCGTTGCCGGGGATCGAACCCGGGTCACCCGCGTGACAGGCGGGAATACTCACCACTATACTACAACGACATTGATGCTCAAATTAAATTACTTTCTTAAAAGAAATCTTATTTATTAAGCTAGAGTAAATATAATTTTCAGGGTGTGATTTTGTGAAGAATTTATGAAACTAACATTATTCTTGATGTAGTTGAAACTTCAACATTTCTTGTATTTTTACATGAAAAAATCAAATCAAAGTTTCACACACACGCGCGCAGTTCTCCTAACTACAAGCCCATTAAGCTATAATGACCCGTAAACCACCTTCCTTCCATATTGGACTAATTTTATATTAATTTTTAATACTTGAAGGAACCATATGGACTGCAACAGCGCATGTTATAACAGGAGTGATAGGGGCAGGAGTATTGTCACTTGCATGGAGCGTGGCTCAGCTAGGTTGGATTGCAGGTCCTTTATGCATGATACTTTTTGCAGCAATCACCATTGTTTCCACCTACCTTCTTTGCGAGTGCTATAGATTTCCTGATCCCGAACATGGCCCCATCAGAAACAGGTCCTACATGGAAGCTGTCGGGTTTTATTTGGGTGAGTTGTATACACACACATCCATCTTTGTATTGTTCCGTCCACAAGGGCATGGCTTTTGGGATTTAAGCACGATTTTTATATTTCGCCTTGAAAAAAGAGAGAATATATTAGTTTGCGTATAGAGTGCAAACCTTAAAACCGGACCTCCCTAATCATCAGTAGTAAGAAACAATATATATGTTCCATTTTTAAATTGCAGTTGCACTATGTTGACTATGATGCAAGAAACGTCTCCCTTTCACCAGCTTCTGTGACGTATGACACTCAATCTTTGAATTAGGCATTGAGTTATAGACTAGCAGTTGTTTTCTTGTTGTACTTAAACTGCTCACTGTTTATTTTATAATGAAGTAAATTCTGGATTCTGACAACATAGACAATTCAATTTCAGGAGAGAAAAGCCAAATAGTGTGTGGAATATTTGCAGAGGAGAGCTTATATGGGTGTGGAATTGCCTATACCATTACTTCTGCTGGTAGCATTAGGTGCGAGACTTCAACCCTTCTCTGCTTTCTTCCTAATTTTCTATACGTTGAACTTGTTTGAGAAACTAGAAAAACATGCAGCCAAATTTTTTAGTTGTTCTATGCTTGATTGATGCTAGATAACTTTCAGTTACAAACAACAATCTGATTTTGTCTTGTCCTTCCAACTCTTTCTAGTTTTTGCCAAGTGACTGCTCTATTTATTAGAAAACTTGCACTCTTGTGATTCATTGCCCCAGCGGTCCATTCTCTGTTGAACTTAATCTTTGTGGGCTGTTGTTTTTGATGAATAAAAAAGTGCCTAACCAAAGCAGAAATTTTACATCTTGGTCTCTGTGAGTTGTATTTTGATCGATATATTCTTGACATTAGTGAGTGCAACTAAAGATACCACTTGATTGCTTTAATCAGCAAGTATCTTCGGCAAATCACAAACTGTCTAAAAAGTTCTGAAGTTTCAGAGAAAATCCTGCTAACAAAGTTAGATATGATGAGTGAATAGCCAAGATGCCACCTTCCTTTTGGCACCTGCCTTAGTGCACACCTTTTGATTGGTCCAATCGAACTACATGGACCATGAAAGTTGCTTTTGAAGTTGGGGGGCGATATATTTTCTATGCCTTACATATGCTAACTTTTTCTTTTGTGCTTTTCTGTCAATGCCAAGCCTCCTCTTTTGAAGTTCTTATAGAGAAAGAACTAGTGACAATGGAAGAAGTTTCTATTTTTCTCACCAGGAAGGCAATTTCTTCTCTGTGGGTCAAACAAACGGAGAACTTCAAAAGCACAAACCTTATCAGAGTAGGCATGAGTACGGAATGCTAAGAAGTTTTTCTTTCTCCATGATGTTTTGTAGAGATGCACATCAGGGGATGGTAAAGCAATCATAGTGAACGCTACCTCAAGCTTACTGGGACTTGTTTTAAGAAACTGAAAGGTTTACTATATTTCTCTAGAGTTCTTCAATGCTACCTCAAAAAGAAAAAGGAAAAAAAAGATTCTTGAGTGACCACAAAAGCTAAAAAGCTGTGCAGAAACTTCAGAAAATATCAATCTATGGCCAATGATAGCAGTCTGTGTAAGCCAGATTCCTCTGCTTTTACGAGGCAGTATTTTCAAGGACCATTGTAGAAGATGCTTTGGGAGCATTTTTATCTGAAAATAAAGACATAAAAATCCAATCATGATGACAAGTGGGATAATAATGTTACAAAGCAAGACTTCTACAAGTCTTCTCTCCTTTTTTGCTTTTAAAATTTGGAACTTCTGATGCAGACATAAACATCTTCCTAATATACTGGTGTGCTATCACTATCCAAATAAAGAAATAAAATTAAAATATTAACATCTTCTATGGTAGGAGTATGGTCAGGATTTATAAATTCAAAAATCTAGCAGCTTGCTCTTTCCTGTTTACCCCCCTATGCGCGCACACACACACACACACACACACACATATGCTCTCATGTGTCATTTATGTTGCCATTAACAGGGCAGTGAACATGAATATCAAGTAAAAATGAGACACACTCTAGTAGGAGAAAGTAACCACCATTTCATGGTAAAAAGTTTAACTTCTTGTATGCCATCATTTTAAGAGTGAAAATTGCAGGAAACGAACGTGATTTATCGGACTACTGTGGTCAGACTCATGCTTCCCAACAAGATTTAATTATGATTGCGAAGATTCGTGCAAGTAATTTTGATTTTTCTCCAGTTTTTAGTTCAACTCTTGAATCATGATTGCACGGTCATTACAGAAGCAAAAGAAACATTCAAGGAAAAGCGGTTGTGATGGAAAAAGCACCAAACTTGTAGGTGTTGCTAACCTTTTTGTGATGAAAAAGGAAATGACTTTTACTGGCTAATAGAATGGCAGTTTTTCTTTCAAACATGGAAATTAATAGCTATTATTTTGAATGGTTTGTCATAGAAGAAGACTGCTCACCCACGTCTTTGGTCCCGTATTGAAGATACTGTTAAAATCCTTACAAAAGTAGTAAAGTTGGATGTGAAGTAAGTAAAGAGGGCAATGGATATGCCAACATGAAGATGACTGCCAATTTCATTGCATTATTGCGAGTTGTCATGTTGTCCTTCCAAAACCCTTTATAAATGTTTCCTTCCAGAAGTTCTTGGCTGCAAAGAAGCTATAGCGTTGCTTTAAAATATTTACAAATCGAGTGGCAAAGCAGTCATCGTCTCACTGGGTCAAGTGTATTTCATGGTTTTCATCTTTGCTTCTCTTTCACATATCAGCTAGATATAGACTTGCTCCATTTCCCAACTTGGTAGGATCTGTAAGATATTAGAAATCAGTCCTTGTTGATGGGCTGATTTTAAGAAAATCAACTCATTGATGTTATAATCACGCATGTTATAATCATCTCGTTTGATCGAGAATATATTGCACCTTGGATAGAAGTTACTACTCTCTTGCTTAGTATGATGTCGATAGTCGGTATCTTTATGGTATTTCCTGCTTAGTATAGCTGTACTCTTCCTCCCCAAAGAATACATCATTGAAGTTTCTTCTCTAATGTTATTTCTATAGAAATGCTAGCCGCAAAGGATCTAATTGTGTAGCTTCTTTCACGCATCTAGTTGTCGAGTTCTATTCAGGAATAGTTAAGAGTACTTAGGCCCTTTTTTTTGGCTATCCAGGTTGTAGAAAACTTCTAGTGAACATAATTCCATGTCTTGAATTGAATAGTCATGGCAGTCCAACACCCTCTTGAATTGGCAAATGGTTGCTGTGATGATGATGGGCATTCATTGAGAACTGGTAAAGAAATTTCCAAAGACCAGTTTTTACAATTTAAGTTCACTAATTTTTTTTTCAATTCAATATTGAATCTGGCGCCTCTGGAAAACTCAACCAGGAACCTTATGGAGTTGCGTTGCTCATATTATTACTGCTGTTATTGGCTCTGGAGTTCTGTCCTTGGCTTGGAGTACTGCACAGCTAGGATGGATAGCAGGGCCAGTGTCATTGCTTTGCTTTGCGATTGTCACCTATGTTTCTGCTTTCCTCCTTTCCGATTGCTATAGGTCCCCTGACTCCATAACTGGAACACGAAACTACTCTTACATGCATGCTGTTAGAGTAAATCTTGGTAGTTTAACACCTGTCCTTTACCTTTGTAACTTGTCTTGTAAATCCCTGTATATTTTTCTGTTAGGATATGCCTTGTATGCTTCCTAACTTGATGTAGTGATAGCTCAGGTAAAACACAGACGTGGTTTTGTGGTTTGCTTCAATATGTGAGCATGTATGGAACTGCTATTGCTTATGTTATTACCACCTCAACTAGTATGAGGTACCTCCTCGCTAAATTCTGTGATTTACGCCTATTTTCATCCCTTGTGTTGGAGATTGTTTTGGATTTATGCCATTGGAACATTAAGTCTCGATATATTTGTTTCTATATCACCTGTATTTTTAGTGTTTTTCCTATCTTATTCTTCCCAGTGGATTTCTCGTTCATTTCATGTTTTCGACGAGGGTACTTCTGTCTGATTATATATGTTATTTTTTCCCCCATAACATAGAGCAATTCAAAGATCAAACTGTTACCATAGAGAAGGGCGTAAAGCTTCATGTGAATATGGGGACGCTATCTACATGCTTCTATTCGGAATTGTTCAGATAGTAATGTCACAGATTCCTGATTTTCATAACATGGAATGGCTCTCGGTAGTTGCAGCAATCATGTCCTTCACCTACTCTTTTATTGGATTTGGACTTGGTGTTGCACAAGTAATAGGTATTGCTGCGAATCTGTCCACTTCTTCCTTCCAGTTTATAGACATCATACTCTGCTAGAAAATACTTAAATATTTTCAGTAACTTACAGCAAACAGCTCTCGAATCTCAATTCTCTACTGTGTTTCGGTATTGAAAAGAACAGAAACCTGAGCATAGAGAATTTAGATTTTTTCGGGCTAGAGAAATGAGTAACTCTCCTGTCCTCACGGGACCTTGAATCACTGTTCGGTTTTTATATGTTAGTTAAGTATGGATAATAAATTGGGGGAAGCAGCTACTTTATCTCTAAAACTTCAGTTATCTCATTGCAGAAAATGGGACGATTAAGGGGAGCATTTCTGGAGTCTCAGCTGCCACTACTGCCAATAAGTTATGGTTAGCATTTGAAGCACTGGGGGACATTGCTTTTGCCTATCCATACTCGATCATTCTGCTTGAGATACAGGTATGGCTCCTAATTTTCAAAATCCAATATCGTTGCAGGAACTTGTTTTCTGCAGTAACAGCTAACAACAAATTTTTGGGGAATGAAGTGAATTAAGAAATTTTTGCATGAAGGATACTTTGAAGTCACCTCCACCAGAGAATAAGACCATGAAGAAGGCCTCCATGATTTCAATCTTCATCACAACTTTCTTTTACCTGTGTTGTGGATGCTTCGGATATGCAGCCTTTGGTAACGATACACCTGGAAATCTCTTGACAGGGTTTGGGTTCTTTGAGCCTTACTGGCTCATAGATTTTGCAAATGCTTGCATTGTTCTTCATTTGGTGGGAGGATATCAGGTACCGAATTTTCATTTCACAATCTTTAATTCTTGACCTTGTCAGCTTTAGTTGCTGCCCAAAATGTTGAATTTCTTCACATTTCTATTTTCTAACCGCAGAAATCCATTTCTCCTTAAAATATGCAGCTGTAATCCTTCATAATCATGAAGGAAGAGGTCCAATAATACATCTTCTTACTGTGATCATATCATCATAGTGCTTTTCTGATAGCAAAACTTTCTCCAGATATCCAAGAAATCTATGATTTTTTTTTTTTAAATCGATTAGGTTGCTCATATAGTCTATTTATTTTCATGTGTTCTGTTTGCAGATATATAGTCAGCCTGTGTTTGCATTTGTGGAAGGATGGTTTAGTAGGAAATTTCCAAGCAGTGGTTTTGTTAATAACTTCCACTCCTTCAAACTTCCATTGATTCCCACTCTTCAGATCAATCTTTTCCGGCTATGTTTCCGAACAGTATATGTTGCATCAACTGCTGCCGTTGCAATGGCCTTCCCTTACTTCAACCAAGTTTTGGGAGTGCTTGGAGCCTTGAACTTTTGGCCTTTGGCTATATACTTTCCTGTGGAAATGTACTTTGTGCAGAAGAAGATAGGTGTTTGGACAAGAAAATGGATTGTGCTTAGAACATTTAGCTTTGTTTGTTTGCTGGTAACAATAGCAGGCTTAATTGGGTCAATTGAGGGACTTATAAGCGCTAAACTTGGCTGAAAGACTGCTATTGCTGAGATCTTTCTGCCAATAGACTACCAGTAATCATGTGCTGTGTTGGAAGATGAGATTATTACGCCTCTTGTCTTCCTGTCCTGTTTCTAATATTAGGATAGATATCTCCTGCTTGCTAGAAGAGAAAAACTTCTGTTGTCTTTACATAAAGATAATATTGAGAATAAGGAAGCAGTTTCATGGGAAGTTAGTGAAGAATCCTCTCTTTCAACCAATGAGTCTATAGATGTTATTGCCATTGTAGAAGAGTTTGAGCCATAAGACGACACCACTAATTAGCCAGGACTGCAAAGAAAACCTGGGCTATTATATCCAAGAAAGCGTTTTGTTACTGTCTCGAGACAAAAGAGAGAAAAAACGTGTTCCTTCATTTCTCCAAAACTGTCTAGAGCTCATATGAATCACCTAGTAAAAAGAAAGATTTTAGAGGCTCTCCCGATAAATGAATGGAGGTCCCTCTCTTTGATCCATTGGTAAAACATAAAATACTCCAGAGATGCTCTTAGAAACCTTTTCATATTTAAATAAATGGGCTCCTACTTAGATGTTCTATTATTTCAAGAAGCAGCTTCAAGGGATGGGATGCTTTGTTCAAACCTAAAAGAATTCCGCCATGGTCTTTACTCGCATCAACCTGTCAAAATTGCCTTTGAAATACTTCATACCTCAACCACTAGCTTGCTTATAACTAGCTTTGCCAATTTCGTTGATTCCCAGATCAATATCTCTATAATTTAGATATGAACATCTTGATGATTTTGACACAAAAGGTGTCATGTAATCATAAAGCTTTCTGAAAAGATCCATGTTGCGATCCAAACCTTCAACACCTTCTTTACAGCTCACCGCATACTGGATTTTGTTAATGTTCCCTGCTCTACGTGGAAATGGAGTTTGAAGTTCTGAAACTTCACTCTTTTATCCTTCATAAGGATTGAATGTCAATGCTGGTTTTCCCAACTGGATCAAGTTCTTCCATATTCGTTCAGAATCGTGCACAGTCTGATTTCCTCTTCAAGTGCTTCTCTTTTGTTGGATGTCTCTCTCAACCAGAACATGTCTAGATACAGGAATATGATAGTTAGACCAAAACAATACTGAATCGATCCAGCCATTTCCCTGCGTCCTCGTACATAAACCCATTTGAGGAAACTTCTCATCCATTAGAGAAGCAAGTCTTTGTGCATTTCCAATAAACGAAGCATTGAGCCTGGGCTTGATAGCCACTTGCCCGTTCCTGTTCACTGCATTCAAGACCACCCTTATAAACAGATCTCCATGTTTTTTATTAGCAACATCTGATGCACCGTCTTCCAATCTCCTTTCAACTCTAAAAACAGTAACAATTTCGGTATTTTATTTTTGTAAACAGTCAGATTACACATTCACCCTTGAATCCAGGAAATCTGAGTAACTGGGGTCAGGGGTTTTAGGGTCTTTTAACATAATTTAATATTTAAATATAAAAAATCTGCCGGTGCATTTGGGCCGCCATGCACTCTAATGGTCAAAAATAGGTTTTCGTCGTATTATTATTATATTCGTTGCTGCCTCTTCTTTCATCATGGATGACGTCAGTTGCTGAGAAAATTAACAATGTTATCGTAACCTTTATTAATATTATAGTTTTTTTTTTATATCTTTTTAACTCTATTTCATTAATTTTTATTATATAAAAAAATATTCCGGCCCATGGCAAAGTCACCGAGGCTAGTGATCCCTAATTCCCTATAGCAATAGTTCCAATTCAGTGGGTTCCATGGTATAGAAATAGTTTCCAATTCTGTGGTTTCCGGAGTATTATCTGGTAGGAAAGTTCATATATTTAAAGATTCTACTTAAGCATATCTTCATTGAAGCTGTCATTAACTAAGTTTCTGACCAAGAGAAAGGATTACATCAACTGTCATGACGTGTGCAAGGCGTAGTGTTTCATGAGGTATATTGTTTTACATCATTGTTAAGTGTAGGGTTTAGTGATGTACTCAGATCGGTTGAACTTAGTCTTTGTATTTTTTTATTTTGGGTTCACAGGTACGAAATTTAGAGCAAATTTCATTGCCTCCCTTGAATTTGACCGACATGGCAGTCAAACATGAGCAAGAGAATGGTTTGTTGCTTGATGATGATGGGCGTACAAGAAGAACTGGTGATGATACTTCCAACTTTCAATTCTAATTTATATATTTGTAGGGTATTATGTTATCTTGAATTTACCCCTGTGAGAAACTGAACCAGGAACCTTATGGAGTTGCATAGCTCATATAATTACTGCTGTTATCGGCTCTGGTGTTCTGTCTTTGGCTTGGAGTGTAGCACAGCTAGGATGGATAGCAGGACCAATTGCCATGCTTTGTTTCGCTATTGTTACCTATGCCTCTGTGGTGCTCCTTTCTGGTTGCTACAGATGTCCTGACCCTGTAACCGGAACACGAAACTACTCTTACATGGATGCTGTTCGAGTGAATCTTGGTAGCAGAACACCCTCTCCCTTGCAAACCGAAAGTTTCTTGTATTCCCTATCTGTTCCTGTCTAGAAATGTTCAGATTATCTACTTTCTATAAGCCTCCTAATTTTGTGTGGTGATGTTTCAGGCAAAACTCAGACATACCTCTGTGGCATGTTTCAATATCTGTACATGTATGGGATTGGCATTGCTTATGTTATTACCACTTCAACTTGTATGAGGTACTTCCACGGTGAATTCATGATTCATGCCTTGTTGTTTAAGTCCATATATCAAACACCATCATTTTCAGCTTACTGTGTTTCATTTATAGGGGAATTTGAGCCACTGTTTATGTAAACTCTGAATCTGCTTTTGCTTCTGTCTTCTGATTTTTAGTTGATTCCATAATTGTTATCATTACAGCGCAATTCAACGATCAAACTGTTACCATGAAAAGGGTCATGCTGCACCATGTGAACACAAGGACACTCCCAATATGCTGATGTTTGGAGCTGTTCAGATTGTAGCATCACAGATACCTGATTTCCATAGCATAAAATGGCTTTCAGTTATTGCTGCAATCATGTCATTTGCCTACTCTTTTACAGGATTTGGACTTGGCTTCGTTGAAGTAATAGGTAGGTGCTTGTTCTTTCTGTATCAATCTGAAGATGCAGACCATGCAGTATCAAATATAATTTTATCATATTCACCTGTATCTTCGCAACGAATATGCAGTAGGAAAAAAATATCATGTTTCACATTCTTTTGTAGAGTTGCCATAAAAGCTGTTTCTTCTTTTTTACTCTAATTGCAGGAAATGGGATGATCAAGGGTAGCATTGCAGGTGCCCCAGCTTCTACTAGAACCAAAAAACTATGGCTAGCCTTCCAAGCGCTTGGGGACATTGCTTATTCCTATCCATATGCACTTGTTCTTCTAGAAATTCAGGTCTGCCATCTATTTTTCTAAAACTCATTATCCAACAAGTTATGTCACTAGGAAATCAGAAGTAACATGAAGTAAGAATATTGCTGAATGAAGGATACTCTGAAGTCACCTCCACCTGAGAACAAGACCATGAAGAAGGCGTCGATAATTGCAATGATCTTGACAACATTCTTTTACCTCTGCTGTGGTTGCTTCGGATATGCAGCTTTTGGCAACAACACCCCTGGAAATCTTTTGACAGGATTTGGATTTTACGAACCCTACTGGCTCGTCGACTTTGCGAATGCTTGCGTTGTTCTTCATTTGGTGGGGGGATATCAGGTACCTCCTCTTTTTATATCAGATTACTAGCAGCCTAAATGCTAACAGGCTTCCCGTTTCATTTGCATTTCGAGTAATTATGTTTCATGTTTCTGCCAGCTCTTCAGTCAGCCAGTATTCGAGTTCATAGAACGTTGGTTCTCAGAGAAGTTTCCAAGTAATGGGTTTGTGAGCAAATTCTACAACTTCAAACTCCCATTAGTGCCTTGTTTTCACATCAATCTTTTCAGAATATGTTTTCGAACTGCATATGTCGTGTCAACTACAGCAATTGCCGCTGTCTTCCCTTACTTCAACCAAGTTCTGGGACTATTAGGGGCCTTAAATTTTTGGCCCTTAGCCATATATTTCCCAGTAGAAATGTATTTTGTGCAGAATAAAATAGAGGCATGGACAAGAAAATGGATCCTTCTTAGAACATTTAGTTTGGTTTGCTTGCTTGTATCAATTGTAGGCTTGATTGGGTCAATTCAAGGAATTATAAGCGCCAAATTTGGCTGAAAGGCTTGTTGTTGTTTAACTGGGTCCTTTTGGAAGTTGTTCTATGATTCGGGCCTGCTTTATTTTCCAAGAGTGAAAAGAAAAATGGAAAAAATATAGAAAAAAGGATGTAATTTGTATGAATTAATATTAAATTTCAAATCCATTTTTCAAAGAATATATCATGCAACTCCAACGAGAGTATAGTCTTATCTGGATTCAAACTCGTGTATAATTGGTTAATAAGATTATATTAAAAAACTATTTCAAATATGAATTTAAAATTATTAAATAAAATTTATATTATTTTCAAAGAAAATCGTAAACTTAGCCCATGCAATCCTCAAAGGTTCCATAAATTTTAGCGTTGCCTTCATCAATATATTATGATTTTAATGTTGCTCTTAAAAAAATAATATCATTATCTTTTATTTTTCAAGTTAAATTATATTTTTAGTAGTTCTTCAAGTTATTTTTGAACTTATCAAGTAGATTAGGTTATGTGGATTATTTTCTATTTTTTTTATTTGAATTATATAATTTTAAATTAATTTATTATTTTTAAATTATTTCTATTACACATACACATAAACAATGCAACCCCACATCAAGCAAAAATACTCCATGATCATAACGTAATTCACAAACTTGTGATAAACAGTTAACTGCTCTCCGTCACCACCTCCATGCCGAATATTATTTTTATTTTTTCCAAACACACCAACGTGTCAGAAACCCATAAAGGGTTCTTCACGAACAAGTGAGCTATCTTGAAAGAACATGGGGGAAGAAGCTGGAGGAGTAGAGTCCCCAATGTTGCATGCTCTGCCGGCAATAAGGAGAACTGGTTTGTCTTCTCCGTCACTCACTTCTCACTTCTTTCTTTTGCTCTCTTTTTCTCAATCAAATTCTTTCTCCTTTGCAATGAACAAAGAAACATTCACTAGTTCAAGTAGTCGTTGTTCTTTGGGTTTCGTGCATATCATGAGCTTGCATCTTCCAGATCTTATCTAAGAGTTATGAAAGGCAGCACTTCCCTGAGACTTTTACTGATAAGAGCTCGATATCTCAGGTTCATGTTCCCTGCAGATATTGGCGGGGTAGGAATTAAGGGATTGATGGAAGCTATCTCTTAGCTCATAAATAGATGTATTTTTCCTTAACCCAACTTGAAATGATCGATAAATTTTGAAGGGACGGTATGGACGGCAGCAGCACACATAATAACTGGAGTGGTGGGGTCTGGGGTGCTATCACTAGCATGGAGCATGGCTCAATTGGGGTGGATTGCAGGTCCCTTAGCAATGTTGTGTTTTGCTTCAATCACCCTTGTTTCTGCTTTCCTTCTCTGCGATTGCTATCGGTCTCCTGATCCTGAGTTTGGTCCCAAAAGAAATCGATCCTATCTTGAAGCTGTTCATGCAACTTTAGGTACGTAAGTGAGACATGAGATAAGGAGTTGATAAGGAAAAAAAATACAAATTCAGTTGGTCCACTCATTATTTTGGATAGATAAGTTATTGTGAAGAATTCTTGAGGATGAAATCATTCAACAATGTTGGAGATAAATTTCAAACCGTGGATAAACTATGAAAATATAATCTCTTTTCGAGGCTCCATTGATTTAATTAATTTAGCGTAGAGCGAGGGATTGAGCTTTAATTAATTCAATTTCTTGGTAAGGATTTGACACTTTTTTTTCAAAAATAAAATGAAGAACCAAACTGAGAATTCATATTAAGATGGCATTAGAGCTTTTAAATTTCAAAAAAAAAAAAAACTTCCTGTATACGTTCATTCTTTATCCATTAATTTATTATTCACATATATATATATATATAGACACACGCATGCATATGAAAGAATTTTGGAGTGAATCTCTACCTTTTCAAAACATGAGGTACAGAACAGCATTTCTCCTCTATTTCTATTATCTTCGTCTTTTTTATTTTGTAATAGCAGCTGAATATCATGTTAAAGAGAATAAGATATTTTGATGATGTGATGCAGTAGTTAAGTAGCTCTGACAGTTGGTGCTTGACATGGATTCAGGGAAATCAAAAGCATTTCTAGGTGGCCTCTTTGTCCAAGTAGGCTTATATGGGACATCAATTGTCTACGTTGTTGCTTCTGATACCAGCATGAGGTTTGCTGTTAATCTACTCACAAATCCCAAATTCATTATTAATTATCCCCTTAATCGAGATTACATTTTCTTGTGATTTTGAACACCATTGGACTTGTGAAGATTTTTGTTTATCTTTCTGATTCCATTTTGTTTATCTTTCTGATTCCTTACCTTAAGTTACTAATGTAGATTTTATCAATGCATGCTCTGGTATTATACTTTCTCTAATGAAGGGCAATTCAGAAATCAAATTGTTACCACAAACAAGGACGTGAGGCTGCTTGTGAATATGAAGGCACTCTATACATTCTACTTTTTGGAGCTGTTCAGCTTGTATTGTCCCAGTTACCAGATTTCCATAACATACAATGGTTATCAATTCTTACTGCAATCATGTCTTTTGCGTATTCCATTATTGGATTCGCATTTGGTTTTGCCCAAGTAATAGGTAGAGCAGTGAAATATTATGTCCTTTGCTGAATCTTGAATCTTGATATGGTTACCTGCTGAGAAATATTTTGTTGTCTCTAAAATTGCAGGAAATGGGTATGTTAAGGGTACCATAGCAGGAGTTACAGCTTACAGTGCTGCTGACAAATTATGGAAAGTATCTCAAGCAATAGGGGACATTGCATTTGCATTTCCATATTCCCTGATTGTTATGGAAATTCAGGTCTGAATTTTTTAACAGAAGAGTTTCGTTTTAGCAGAAGATTATGAACAGTACTGCTATTTTTGTTCTGTAAGGTGCTAATTATATGAATGATGACACCTGAAAAACCATGATCAGGATACTTTAAAATCACCTCCATCAGAAAACAAGACTATGAAGAAGGCAATCGCAATAGGAGTCGTCATTACTACATTTCTCTACCTCGGTTGTGGAGGCTTTGGTTATGCAGCTTTTGGAGACAAAACTCCAGGGAACCTCTTGACAGGATTTGGATTTTCTAGTGAAACATATTGGCTCGTCAACTTTGCTAATGCTTGTATTGTAGTCCATCTCGTAGGCGCCTATCAGGTAATTCTGAGACATTATAATTACTTACAAATGTTCATGATAACAAGAAAGAAGGGAAGCTTGAATCCTGTTTAGGTAACTGTGTTATAGGATCGAACTTAAATACCGCTTATTGTTGTCCTGACAGGTTTACTGTCAGCCATTATTTGCGAACATTGAAAAGTGGATTGCTGAGAACCACCCAGACAGCAGATTTGTAAATAAGAATGTAATCTGCAAACTCCCATGCCTGCCGGATTTCCAACTAAACCTCCTCATGTTGTGTCTCCGGACGATCTACGTCATATCGACAACTACAATTGCAATGGGGTTTCCTTACTTCAACCAGGTTATTGGACTGTTTGGAGGATTCAGTTTTTGGCCCTTATCTGTATATTTCCCTGTGGAAATGTATTTTAAGCAGAGAAATATTGAGGCATGGACAATTAAGTGGATCCTGCTTCGATCTTATAGCATCATCTGCTTTTTGGTGACAGCATTTGCTTTGACTGGATCAGTTGAAGGGCTCATAAGGGAAAAGATTTAAGTGACAAAATGGGACTAAACTCATGTGTAAGTGTTGGTTATGGTGAAGGCATTTCTAAGCCTTTTTTTTCCCTAAGAATTAACCAAAAAGCTACTGGACTGATGGTTTGTTTTTCTGGATTGTAAGGGTAAAAGTATTTTCACTGTATTCTTATAAAAAAAGAAGAATAAAAAGACATAAATATCCTTGGTCAACATCATTCGAATTTTTTTACTTGAGGTTAATTAAGTCATTTTAATATTTATAAAATATAAAAAAAAATTCATTTTTCACTAATCTATTATGTGAAAAGACTATATTATCATGAACATAATTCTTTAATTTTTCCCTTTAAAGGGCAAAAAAGGTAGTTATGGTAATAATGAGTAGTAAAAAAAGGGTTTAGGTGTATGGAGTATTTAGATATAGTTTTATTTTATTTTTGTTACTAATAATGTTTGACATTCTTAGCCCACTTACTTTCAACAAACTTACATCATTTTTCAAACAACTTGCATGCTTCTAATGAATTATTGTTTTAATGCTTCTTGGTAGCATTTGGTTATTATCGTAGTCAAAAAATGCAAATAAAAAAAGATGAGACAAAAGACCACAAAGATAAAATTATATTTGATAATAGTATGCAATACATAATGATTGTCTTTTGAATTTTATTTGATCAGGATAGATAAAACAAAATAAAAAATATAAAAAAAATTATCTTTAATATATAATACTTTCAAACTAATATATATTTTTTAATATATATTAGTTTATATTGAATTATAAAATTAATAGTTTTACAATAAATGTAGTTATAGAACCCAAAATGATTAAATGAGACAAATCGAAACTCAGTCGATCTAGAGCCTCGAGCATTTCAAGTTTTTTTTTTTTAAAAAAAAACTAAAGAAAGGTAACTCTATCTAACCTAATCATAAATTCAAGTTGATTTGTGATTTGTTCGACCTAGGATAAAACACGGGTTAAAATTGATGTTTTTGAAGAAAAAAAAGTCAACAAGGTTGCCTTGATTTCAATTTTGCTTAATTGTTTTAGGTAAATCTAGGTTGACACTTTTGATATATGACATGAGCCTTGCTATGGGACGACTCTCAAATTGGACTTCAAAATTATGATAATAATTGTTTTATCTATATGTTGACTCAAATCAATCTAAGTTGACTCTCTCAACCTATGATCTAAGTCTTGCTCTTAATTGACTCATAAGTTAAATTTAAATACTATGATAATAACTATAATTTTTCTATTAATTTGGTTAAATCGGGTTGACAATTCTAGGTTATAACCTAGATCTTGCCCTTAGTGAATCCTGAGTCAAGTTTTTAAATTATAGTAATAATAATTTTTTTTCTTATATTAACCTAAATCATTGGTGAATCTAACTCATGATACGAGCCTTAAATCGAGTCAATCCTTAAGTCAAATTTTAAAAGTACGATAATAATAATTTTTATTATCTCATGCCATAGTTGAACATTTTAGAATTTAAAGTTTTTTACAAAAATATTTTAGGAATAAAAAATAACTATATTATTTCTTGAGACATATCTTATTTGTGTCCTCTTGTTTTGAAAGTATAAAAATTTACTACAAAATTATTTTAGAGATATATTTGATTTTATATCTTTATTTTTGTTTTTTTAATTATTTTTTTATTTCTATCTTAATGTCACAAGACAAAAATTAAACAAAGTCTAGCGTTAGGTATATTGGGATTTATTTTATTTTTAATAAATTAAAAAAAATACAAACAAAAAATAACAATTTGTCTATATGGCTAATAAGAACTTAGGTTTATGTGATTTTGATTCTCTCTCTCTCTCTCTCTCTCTTTCAATGGTCTCTCGTTGCAAAAAAAAAAAAAAAATAATGGAATCCTTATACTCTAAGTAAGTCTATAGTGATAGTCCTTTATGACATTATTTGCTTATAAATTTAGATGAGATATGAAATCATAATCTGATTAAGCTCTAATTACAACTTTAGTTGGATTTGAAAATTATAAACAAGATTAACTTCAAAATTAATTCCAATTATATTAATTTTTTTTAAAAATGAGGAAATCTAAAAGAATTAATTTCAACAATTCATGAATGATTACTTTCTCAAATTTGATTGGGATTTTGAAAAATTCCAAATTGATTGCTCTTGAAAAACAAATTAAACTTACAATGTGATTTCACAAGGACAAATTTCAAAATAAGTTTAAATAGAATTGACTTGATCAAATTTAAAAATTGATTCTCCAATTTAATCAAGTTATTAAAAGCTCCCAAATTGATTAATTTAAAAAATCCAAATTAATTGATTCCTAAAATGATATATCCAATTTAATAAATTGAAACATACTTTCGGAAAATAAATGTGACAAGTCAAAATAAATAGAAAAAAAACTTAAAAATAAAAACAAAATACTTCTAATAAATGTCATATCCAAGAGACTTAAGCTTGAGATTCAATCAAGGTAGGACAATGTGACAAACTTGCTAAACATAAAAGACTTGAACTTGATAGTTATATAAGTCCAATGTGGAATTAATCTAATAAATTTAACAAATCTAAAATATTTGAGCTTGACAATCAGCCAAGTTAAAAAAAAACTTTAGTTTAACAAACAATATAAACCTAAATACCTTGGACTTACTAGTCAATCAAGCCCAATGTAGTTTGAGTTTAAAAGCATGATAGACTAATAATAATTGAATTCAATCATAATTGAGTGTTAAAACTATATGTCTAATTCTAAACGATCCCTTAAATAAAAAGTATTTTATGCATAATAAATCATCATGTCTCTTTGTTTATAGTGATTATGTGAATCATTTATACTCGATATAATGTTTTTTAGTGTTTATAGGTGTGCATAAGATCTCTTAAAAGATGGACTACACATATCATATCATTAATTACATGTAAGAGATATTTAATTTTTATTAGTATCATAAAAAATATAGGATTTTCAACAATTTCTTTATCTAAAAATATAGAGATTCTCAAACCATCTAGATAAAAAGATAAGGTATATACATCTCAAAGCATTGATTATATTAAAAACTAAAGTATTTTATATATATATATATATATATATATATATATATATATATATATATATATATATTAAGAGCAGTTTCACACGTGACTAGGATGGGAAGGAGTAACGGTATCGAGAATTGACAAACCTAAAGTATAAGGACTCAATTAAGAAGATATTTATATGCGGGACTACTTTGAAGAAAGATCAAAAGTACAAGTACCCCAGCTCATTGCTTTGTTGCTGTCGTGGCCGCAACGTGTGGCCTAAAAAAACATAGGAGTAACAAGTCGTTGTCGCTTGTCATAGGTTATGGTATGATAATACAACAATACTGTTTCTTCTTAAATAATGCAAACAGCACCTTACCTAATCTTCTGTTTTGTGTTTGCAAGACAAAAGATCAGAAACCAGACTTGAGATTGACATTGTAAGAAATCTTTTTAGCTGCCTATGCATATAATATATAAAGACAACATTGTGTTTCTCTAAAAAGAAAGGGAGGTTGCTTGAAAGGCCATATGGGAGTAGAAGAAGAGGCATCATCGTTCTTGGATGCTAGTACTCAGCCTGGAATCAAGAGAACTGGTTCGTCTTTTAATTTCTTGGTGATCACCATCTGATCTTTCCTCCTCCTCCTCCTCCTCCTGCTTCTTCTTCTTTCAATTAAAGTAAAGATCAAAGCTTTACAGAGATTCAAATTCTAGTTTATATGCTCCTCACAATCATCTTATGTAGTTTTGATGCATTTTAATTACTCCTCTTAATGCCCTTTTAAGATCATCTATCTATCTAATATATATCAAGTGACTGTGAAATGAACTGTGATGAAGGAACTGCATGGACGGCAGTGGCACACATAATAACGGGAGTGATAGGGTCAGGGGTGCTCTCACTAGCATGGAGCATGGCTCAGTTAGGGTGGATTGCAGGTCCTGTAACCATGTTTGGTTTTGCTTTAGTCACCCTTCTTTCTTCTTTCCTTCTCTGCGATTGCTATCGATATCCTGATCCTGAATTTGGTCCCAAAAGAAATCGGTCTTACCTTGAAGCTGTTCATGAGACTTTAGGTGAGATAAGATACAAGAACATTCTAATAATCTTGTTTTTACATGAAATAAGTTTGGGTTTTGAGATTCTTGCTTGAAAATTAATTTGGATTTCTAGTTTCAAATTTGTGGTTAGTTTTTTTCTTCAGAGTTAAGGAGTGAGTTAGGTTACCTTGACCAACTAATAATGGAGTAACGTGTAAGCATCAATCACATGTCCTTTCTAAATGATATATCATAAGGCGTCACGCTTATCCTGAATTCAGGTTGAAGCAAACAAGTCAAGAGAAAAATAAATATAGATGGGAGACAGCAAGATTTGTGATTTGTGTAGCCACCAAAAGGAATTGCTGAGGTTCTCAGGCCAAGGCCTACTCCTGTATGCCGAGCCTCAACTTCATTTCTCCCCTTTCTGAGACGATGATTACTACTTATAATAATAGAGTTAGAATTGAAAGAACTTAATTATTGGGGTAACGTAGGGCCACGTTCATTGGATTCTTTCCAGAGAATATCAAAATGATAGAGAAACAACAATTGACTTGGGATAGGATAAATATATACATATCGTGCGTAGCTGGGTTGCTCCAAGCACAAAGAACGAGGTTTTTGCACGCTGACGATCCCCACAAAACTATAAAAATGCTAGCTGGTCGCCTCTTTTTTTTTTTTTTCCTATATAGATTAGCAGTGACAGATTCCTCTTGACGTGGAGCTAATAATTGTGCTATTGCAAAGTCAACTTATAAATCGTTGACAGTTATAATGATGATTATAGCTATGGCAATTTTTGTCCCTTTGAGTTAAATTAATGTTATATTTGGGGAATTTAGTAGAAATATTATCACAGTGCATGACTCAACTGTTGGATTTGATCTAAACATGTGTGCTTTATGATCATCTTGAAGCTATCGATTTAGAGAGAGATTTGTCTTAATTATGCTATGAAAATATATTAACTAGCTTCTAATAGTTGATGATTGGCATGAACTCAGGAAAAAGGAATGCATTGATATGTAGCCTCTTTGTACAAATAGGCTTGTATGGGACAGGAATTGCCTACACTATTACTGCTGCTATCAGCATGAGGTACATATGTCGTAATTAAGCTATTCTCAAGTCCCAAATTCATCATCTAAGTTTGCATTTCCATGGAATCTTTGAATGCAAATGATCTTTCCAATAATGAGCATTGCCCTTGTGGTTCTTTACGAAGCAATTACTTGTTATGATGAAGGGCAATTCAGAAATCAAACTGTTATCACAAAGAAGGGCACGAGGCTACTTGTGAATATGAAGGCTCTTTGTATATGCTACTGTTTGGAGTGGTTCAAGTTGTACTGTCCCAAATACCAGATTTTCATAACCTACAATGGCTATCAATTGTTGCTGCAACCATGTCAGTCAGCTATGCCTCTATAGGATTTGCACTCGGGTTTGCACAAGTGATAGGTGCGGTAGAGCATCAGCTATTATTGGCCTTCCAAATCTTGTGTCCGGGTCATTGTTCCTGTACTCTTAGCTCCATCTATTCTGAATAGTTTCTGTTGTCTCTAAAATTTCAGCAAATGGATTTGTTAAGGGTGGGATTGCAGGAGTCTCAGCTTATAGGGCTGCTGATAAGGTATGGAATGTATCTCAAGCACTTGGAGATATTGCATTTGCATATCCATATTCCCTCATTCTACTGGAAATACAGGTACGGATTGTAATCCTGGATGGACAATTTTTTAAGCTGAAGTGATCAAACACTAGTTTAATTCTTTTAAAGAGCCTAATTGTATGCGTTGAAACCTGGAAATCATGAAGGATACTTTAAAATCACCTCCATCAGAAAGCAAGAGCATGAAGAAGGCGTCAACAATAGCAATTGTTGTTACCACATTTTTCTACCTCTGTTGTGGAGGCTTTGGCTATGCAGCTTTTGGAGAAAAAACACCAGGGAACCTCTTGACAGGATTTGGATTTTATGAGCCGTACTGGCTTATTGACTTTGCTAATGCTTGTATTGTTCTTCATCTAGTTGGTGGCTATCAGGTATGTGTCTGTATAAATGTTGATGATAACAAGATAAGCAGATGCGCCTTCGTAGCTTCGTAGAACTAACAACCCCTGAAATATCTACAATGTTTGACTGTGCTTACAGATTTACAGCCAGCCAGTGTTTGCCGTCACTGAAAGCTGGATTGCTAAGAAATATCCAGACAACAGGTTTTTGAATAAGAGTCTCACCTACAAATTCCCATGGTTGCCAGGTTTCCAATTGAATCTCCTCAGATTGTGTTTCCGAACGATCTATGTCATATCAACAACCGCTACTGCAATGATGTTTCCTTACTTCAACCAGGTTATTGGATTGTTAGGAGGATTTGGCTTTTGGCCCTTGACTATATATTTTCCTGTGGAAATGTATTTTAAGCAGAAAAATATTCAGGCATGGACAACTAAGTGGATCATGCTTCGAGCCTTTAGCACCATCAGCTTTTTGGTGACAGCGTTTGCTTTGATTGGATCAGCTGAAGGTCTGATAAGTGCTAGACTGAGCTAAGGGAGTTCCGTCCTGAGGCAGAAGTACTGATTATAGTGAAGGCATCTCCAAGTTTTAGTGGACAAGCCATGGATTCATCAGAACCTGGAATTGGTTGAAGCACGGTTCCTGTGAATTAATTGTACATAAAATGTAAGATGGGAAAAGCTTTGCTTGATCTGATAATTTGTGAAAAAAACGTATGTTTTTGGATTTATATAAATTATTTTATTTTGAATAATAAATATTACTTTGGATAATAGATATTCACTTCAAAGTTCAAATCCAATTAATAGAGTATAAATATGTAAATTTCTAGAATTCAAGCATAATAAAAACTCGACCCCGCCTTATACTTGTTGTCCTCCCTTGGCAATGGATTAAGCTTCATGGATGCCTGATCCAAGTGGCCAGCCAATCTTGTTTATTCGGTGGGACTTTGGTTGCCACTAAAGCATTGAAATAGGCAGTCCCACATCAACAAGGTTTCAGGCAACATGTTTTGTACGGATCAATTGGAAATCGTACAAGTGCAGTTGGATATGCCTACTGTCTCTGCTACATCCATGGACTTCTTTCTTGCAAGCTGTACAAAACAAAACCATTCATTCTCTCTCCAGGCTGTGTGTGTCGAGATGATGACCCACACGTACGTGCAACAACCTTAAACCTCCCTCGTTCTGCCTACAAGGAATTCGAGACACCTTCTATGGAGGAGGTGGTAAACTTGTGTGATTGAAGCAGAAAGCCACCCAACCCAAAAACATTTGCAAAGACATCCAAAGGGAGTCAACAAGAGGGAGAGTTGACCGGGTGTCTTGTGGGTGAGCTACCAGCCCCAACTCCCACACTCTCAATAGCGTTGAATAGTTTGATAAAATCATGCACCTTTGATGCCTTTTTTTATTATTTCCAATACAGTTTAACCCCATGCATTATTTCATATGCAAAACAAACTCTTGTTTCTGTATATAAGAATTGACCCACTTACCATTTCTCCTCACTTTCACTTGTTTTCTTTTCCTTATAATTTTACTTACCCAAAATCCGAGGCACTAGACAATTTTCTTTTCGTTCATTACCAGAGCATTATAGTAGCCAAAGTAATAGCATTTCCTAAGGAGGATAGTGTGAGAGGAAGGGTAAACAAAAGACAAGCACACACAGATGGGCAGGGTTCCGTGCTGCGAGGACAACGTGAAAAGGGGGCAATGGACACCTGAAGAAGATAACAAACTCTCTTCTTACATCGCCCAACACGGCACCCCCCCCCTCCACGTTAATGTTTCCTAATAACAGCATCATTCACATGCTGTATAATTTATGGCCGACATATTGTTACTGTTATCATTATCACTTATACATGTTCTTGTATGATTAAGGTCTCCAACGATGTGGGAAGAGTTGCAGGTTGCGGTGGACTAATTATCTTCGGCCTGATCTTAAGCACGGCCAGTTTTCGGATGCAGAAGAACAGACCATTGTCAAGCTTCACTCTGTTGTGGGCAACCGGTACATCGATATATATAATCTTTAAATGCATGCCGCGTTAACCTATTTTTGTATCAAGTTCTGCTATTCAATGACTGACTGCGAAATGGGATCACAGATGGTCATTGATTGCTGCTCAGCTTCAAGGCCGCACAGACAATGATGTTAAAAATCACTGGAACACCAAGCTGAAAAAGAAGCTTTCTGGCATGGGAATAGACCCAATTACCCACAAGCCCTTCTCCCACCTCATGGCGGAAATCGCCACCACACTAGCAACACCGCAAGTGGCTCACCTTGCAGAAGCAGCCCTTGGCTGCTTCAAGGATGAAATGCTCCACCTGCTCACTAAAAAGCGGATTGACTTCCAGTTGCTACAAAGCAACACAAATGGAGTACAAGGGAACACCTCGTCCCCATATATTGCCACTAAACATGATGAAACTTTTGAGAAACCTGGGATTTTTCCCCAAAACAAAACCTGGGATTCTACTGGTGCTACCTCTGCCAGTTTTGCAGGCACCTGCGGCAACTTCCCTTCATCACTTGATGCGTTTTTATGTGGTCCATCTTCTTTTGGCTATGAAGGAGCTTTATCGCCATGGAATCAGAGTATGTGCACTGGAAGCACGTGCACAGCAGGTGAGCAACAAGGTAGATCGCATGAAAAGCTAGCTGATGAGAATGGAGAAGAATCCCAGGGTGGGAAAGATATGAGAAATAGCCCATCCCTCTTCAATACAGACTGCGTTCTATGGGATTTACCATCTGATGAGCCCAACAGTTTACGGACATTTACATCATAATATAGGCAATGACACCTTTCATTTATTGACAATAACAGATGTCTTATCACATATAATGAAAAATGTAATTAAACTTCTTATACAAATTATACCCTAGAATTCGCATGACAATTTCTTGTTCTACCAAATCATTAATGCTGACACCCTTTCAATCATTAACAAGTTCCTACTGTATCTTCTCTTGCTAACAATGCAATGTATATCATGCAAAATATGATGAAGACGAGGACGTATCAGCCAGAACCTGCCATTATCGAAAAAGTAGAGGTTTACAAATCATGAAAATTAATCAAATCCTCCAACCTAAGGAACATGATAAATGTTTATAAAGCTACCTCGAGTTGTTCTTCAGTGAATGAATCCTTTTGGACATTCCACGTGTCTGCATGAGTCCTTCGGAACTCGGCGATTGCTTTTGTAACCGTAGATTTCACAGGTGATGGCTCTCCTCCAAAACAAGCCAGTAGAGTAACATGATCAGGCAACCAACTGAATGGATGAAAAATATCAGGTAAAATACAAGGGCCAAAGCTATCATATTTATACGCATTCATATATTCCTTAAAAAGATTCAACAATCACAACTCTTCAATATTCTCTAAGTTAAGAGTCACAAAATGGCTTTATGGTGTGGCGTGTGTAAGAGTTGAAATAAGAATTTCCAGGAACCAATTTACATTTTATCAAAAATAGTTAAAGTCCCTCTAAAAATGTCCTTGTTCTAAGCCAGTTATGAAGGTAAGAAAAAATAGTAAAAGGGAGTTTCAGCAAGCCTTGAACAATTTAGATTGATCCCGACCATGATTATATCATTTAATAACGTTGTCCAGCACACCTATTTCTTTTTTAAGCTTCCATATAACTATGCAGATACTTCAATTCGACATCTCCTCTACACCCTAGTGTATCAGCCAATTTCTGCTGATGTAATTGACTTAATCCACGATTGTGTTATTAAGAACAGGAAGAAAAAAATCAGAAAGACAGACCCTTCAAACATCTTCCTAAGCAGCCATGCATTTTTGGATATCTTTCCAACTATACAAGACCTTGCTTCTCATCAGATCCCATGGCCCATGAAAGAAGGCAACACTCTATTGCGCTTATTTTAGCTAATTCCAGAAACACTTCCTTTAAGTTTGATTAATTAGCACCACCTTAAACCAAGAACCAACGTCCTAGTTATCCTCAAGCACTAATGACATGACGTACATTTTGAGTTGGAACACGATTCAATGTCCCTAATTATCCTCCATAGCAAGGTATACATGACTATGCAGTTAGTGAAACTCACAAAGGCAAGAGGATGGAGATTAGAGTTGCAATTCCTATGGTTCTTAAGAACAGAAAAATAGTCAGCAGGATTATAATTAATCTCATCAAGAAAATAGTCAAAATTATACCTGCAGAGGTTGCACAGACATAAAGAAAATGACAACCTTTGTTCATTCAGCTCTTGATAAAATATAGAAATGCTGCCTGATATTATTGTTACTAAACACTATTTCAATTAGGCACATTATCTGGTCAGGTAACACTAAAATGATCACTTGACCATTTGCCACTACAAGGAGGATCTGACATGATTATGAAGCAACTTGCCATTAGCTGCATATCAGCACCATTTCATACAAAACAAATAACATTATAGGATAATTCTGAAAACACATGATACAATTAGTTCCATATATTAACATGAGCATACCTGGGCATATCATATGGAACTGACAACACAGAAGCCACCAATGCAAGTACAGCACCATGAATAGATGCTATGGATTGACCAGTTTTCAGATTCCTGCAATCAGGTATACTCTCTTTATGTCAAAATTACAAGATCATCCATATCAGGACTTGCTGCTTGTGCGCTAGAAGTAAAACGGTTGTGAAAACATGGTATGCCAGTGATGATCCCACACACAATAACTAAGATGACAGGGGAACATTGATAGTATTTTGATGTCAGTTATATAAAAGGAAATTTCAATGCAGAAGGCCAACCTCATGAATGCTTGACATGGACCTCAAAAACTGCATCAATGAGTGCATGAAAAATGTATCCTCAGTGAAAGAGAATCTAACTTATAGAGCAGAAGATGGTTATATAAACCTTTGCTTTTTCTTCTTATGGATGATATTCGCCTCCAAGTAAGCTCTTTCACGGAAGTCTCTAGCAAGATCTTCATTCCCACCCTTCACTAGACCAGCTAGAACTGCAGCAGCATGCTCCCTTACCTGACCAAGAATTTACTTTTTATGTTGAAAGCAAAAATAGAATGACTTTTCCTGTTGTCCAAGGACTTACTCCCTTGGTAACTCCCATGATGAAAGAAACCTTTACATAAAGGACTATCCTAATGCACCTGGTGATTTAGTATTTCACAATTGCTATTTTATTTCAGGAATCTAACATCTTATCATAAATTAGGATCATTCAGGTCAATTATTATTAAACTATAAATTCAAGAAAGGATTATCCTTCACCAGCTCATCTACAATGCATCTAGAAATCGACAAAACTCTTCACATTGAAGATCCAGCCAGGAACTTGCCTCTACTTGATTATCTCTTAGGAGACTTTCAACAGTTTTCCAAATTTGTTGTTTTTCCACATTTGAGAGGATGAAAGTATGCCTGCAATAAAAAGAGCACGCCAACTATTTAAGAATCCAAATCATAACAAATACTTTCTTAACCCTCAAGCTAATTCCCACAAAATACTCAACATGGCTCTAATTACATAACGCATAAAATATTCACATTCAGATCTATAGCAAATAACTTGTTAAGACATGAGATCAAGGAAACTATAATTGTAATCTATAACAGGTAATTAATACATATTCTTGGGTGGAAAATCTTAAAATATGAAATTCCTTGCTTGCTTTGAACAAGTTTGAGTTCTCAATATACTGCAATAAATATAAAGAAGCAACAAAAACTGGAAATAAGAACTTGAAATTACCATGTTAACATAATAAAAGAGCACCCATGGTGTAAAAGATAAGGCATACAGAAATTGCACAATACCTGTACATAAAAGTACGCAGGTATGTCAAAGTAGCTGATCGGGTCCGCCAGTTCGGATCATTGGCAGAACAAAGAATCACTGAAACAACCCTCTGGAGATGAGGAGCCCAGAAAATTCTCCATTTCAGCAATTCAAAACAAGCCTTGGCCAGTGTTGACAGATCTTTATTTGATGTTTCCTTCACAAAGGCAATAATATCTTTGTCAGCTACAGATGCAGGGTGCCCAATGTTATTGGCACGTTCAGGCAATAAATTCAAGTGTGCTATTTCCACAGAAAATGCCCAAGAGAATTAAACAAGCCACAATACTTTGCATCAAATTTGCATCCGAATATGTATTCCAAATCACTGGAAACAAAATGCTGGCAACAAGAGGGAAGGGATGGCCACAGCTTATGCAGCAAAATGACTGTGCACCAAGTGGAAATTTGTATAAAGAACAATTACAGAAAGTGCATGCCAAAAAAAGAATGCTATTCAGTCGAAATAAGGATCTATGCATTCCCATTTCTCTTATTTATTAAGTAATTAAAAAAAGCTTCAGTCTTACTATTTGCTTCCTAAGATTGTGAGCCAACCCAAACATTTAAGTGAGCATAAAAGGAATAATGGCAAACAGTTGGGGTGTTCAGGAAATTTAGAGCAATCAATGCAGCAATTAGATGGAAACCACAGGCCAAGAGCAGTCAAGTAACACAAACAAATAAAATGCACCATACATACCTGCAAAGAAAGTACAGGATAGAGAAATTGCACAATAACATCCAGTAAATAAGAAGATCTGCCAGACTTCAATGTTGAGATGATAAAATGAAATAGCTGCATCAAACACGAAAAAAATATTGATCAATTAGTCACTTTAATAGTTGTAGAAGCAAATATAATTTGTTCTGAAAATCAATACCGTTTCCATCCACTTAACATCATCTTGTGCATCCCCATTCAAATACCCATTTTGAAAAGCTGTTTGCCCAGCAGTCTCCAAGTTGTCTGCTGGACTAGTATTCTGAATATTTGTGACCACATCAGATGCTCGGTCTTTCATAACTAGAACCCACTTTTCTTCTTTCAATTGGTTGTCAATCTCGCTTGCCTCTTCACAAGAATAATCATGAGCAGATGACAAGTGAAGACGAATGTTAGAGCACAGCACAGACAGGGTAATACCTATGGCTTCCCTTACCTGTTCCATGACAATTTTGCATTGTAACATGATCAGAAAAACAACTCAATCTGTTATAGAAAATGAAGAATACAGAAAATAATTGTGGTTATTATTTTTCATACATCATTAAATACAACCAGTCTCCAAGAAAGACTTAAGTTTCTTCATTATTCTTCTCACTTCTTTTAGGACTCGCATAATAGAAAAGGAAAAGGAAGTTCAACATCATCATGATTCATAGTGACAAAATAAGTCAGCTTCAATTAACAAAAGAAATGAAAATGGCAAAGCTTACTTGCGCAGATGAGTGGCACATGTTATCCAACAACTCATTCATAAGTCTATTATGGACCTCTATCTCGGTCACTGGCATCTTTTGTGGGGATATCTCTATGAGAGCAGCTGAAAGAAAAGTGTAGCGCTTTGCAACAACAGTGGTATTTACAGTTGGAGGTAAAGGTGTCATCAAACAATCCAAAATTTGTTTCCTCAGAACAGGGACTCTTGTACCGTATTTTCCTTTTCCTGTAACTGAATAGCGTATACATGCTGCCCACTCTGGAATAGATTCCACTGACTGAGAAAGAATCACAGTCTGCAACTGAACTATTATCCAGTTGTCCCATGCTCCTATAAGACCATTGATATCAGAGTGCAACACCCCAGCCAACGCTTCAGCAGCAACACACTGCTTAGACCTTTCATTTACATTTGCAAACTCCTCCAGTGTTCCTCTAAGTGCTTGTAAGACAGGCATGCCACATTCTTGTATTAAGCGCTTAAAGATTCTTGCAAAGTTGGAGTAGAAAGTATCACTTCCAAATAGAGAAATCCAACTAGGAGTGCGTGGCCATGAAGATGAAAAATCAAAATAAAAACGGGTAATTGATTTGTCTGCGAGGTTTTGGATAAAAGAATTCCCATGACTTCCTCTGGAAGAAGTGCTATCAGTATCAGTGATTATATGAACATGAGACAGGCTATTCAAAGTCTCGTTAAAGAAGCCTTCTTCCTGAAAAATTTCAATTAATGCCCCTTCAAGAGATGAGTTGGCATTTGTCTGTAAATTCTCAACTACTGCAGATTGATTCTCAGCAGAGAGCTTATATGGCGATTCTTTTAATAGTGTGTTTAGAGCTGAGATTGCAAGTATCCTTGTTTGAGGAAGTTGACTTTTTAAATTTTTAAGAAAGTGACCTGAAAAGGCATCAGTAAGACAATGTCAAAGAAATTGTGAGTGAAGATCTCATAAATTGTGGAGAGAATGCTGATGAAAAGGGCAAGGAGTCAATCACACAGCAACAGGAAAGGCACTCACCAGCAGTTTCACTCAGGATTTTTGAAGAGAAATTTGGAACACTCCTAGAAGCCATAGCCAGCAAAAGCAGAACTCTGTTAGCCATCAGGTTGTACCTGCCAGATAAAAACAACAACAAATGATATGAACCAAAGTCCATGACTATTTGAAGGCCAAGAGTTTAGAGCAGATAGGGATGCTGCATTTCCAGTAAAAAATAATTATATTTGCATTTCACATACTCAACCAGACAGTATTTCTAAGTCTGCCAGTACATGGGCCTTCGTCAGCAGGCCAAAAATGTTCATAATAAACTTAAAGGCAATTCTGCAGGCATCTCAGCACCTACTGTAAATATCGAATAAACAAAGAGAGAAATTACCGCCAATGCAAACCAGATGAATCAAAACTCATTGATCCAATCTGAGAAACCAAATCTGCAAAATTTGGTCCATCTATGTGATTATCTGATGTCCTGAAAATGCTTCTAGACACTCCCGAAAAGCAGATGTTGTATATAACAAAAAGCTGTTGTTGGGGCACTAAAAAATATTAGAAGTAAATTCAGAGAGATGACCTTTAAATTAATACTGATAAGAGATTTGACCTCATTAATTGCTTTCTGGGCTTTCAGTGATTCATGATGCGAGCTGCAAAAACAAAAGGAAAAGCAGGGTAGAGTTAATATGTTTTCACAGTTATCAAAAAACTTCGACATATAAATGGGAAAAAAAATAAAGGATCACCTTGAAAGAATCCCAAGAAGAAAAGAAGATAATGATTTTGGATCCTGAAATAAAAGATGGCATATCAGAAACTCTTACTCCCAGAAATGTATCGAAACCAATTTGTTCTGAATATTACTGCTGTCAAATGCTTGAGAACTGTTTGCGTAGAAAGGACAGTACAGGAACCCAGCACTGCATATTCTGGTGAGCTGGGATTCCGCAAGTGTTCAGTAAGAGAGAGCACACATTTTGAAATCATTGATGGCCATCTCTTAATCATCTTCAGCAGAGATTTTCCAGCAAGCCTGGCAAAAGTTCAAAAATGGATATCAGATATTTTTTACACATTGTTTTTCCTATTTATTTGTTTGAACTATGAAATAGAAGAAGCTATGGCATGGTAAACAGGTCAAGCCTTTATTTAAAAATCATTAGCAACCTTATCATCCAAGAGAAACAGGAATGTTCATAGGAAAAACCAGTAGGATCATGTAAGGATTGAACAAGATTGAACTTACGAGCGAACAGTTTCATAACTATGCAGAGAAAGTTTTAGCAGATCATCCACCAAAAGAATTGCATGGTCTGGTGGAGAGAAGTTCCCACTCGTACGAAACAGATGATAGGATGATTGTGATGACCTCCAAGTATTATGCATGTATGCCTTGTCAATAAGAGCCCACCTAGGCCTGAAATAGATCAGTATATTAAACATTTGAATCCAGTCACCATTGCAAGGTTCAAATAACAATAAAGGGCAATCTCATGAATATATACTTACCTTTTCTTTCCTTGAGAATGAGAAGACACGATAAAATTCATTGGAGGTTCCAATATGGCAGCAGATTCCAACTTCCAAGCCTGCCTGTGATTCGACCACTCCTCATACTCCAAACTTCCTGTTCGACAGAGGTTAAGGGATGAAAAATACACAGATCAGAACATGAAAAAGGGCGATGTCTAAAATATGTGTGGAAAAACTACCGTGAGCATCTCAAGAAGTTTAAAGGAATCCTATTCATCTGAATGTCTAGATCATTACCAAAGTTTCCCAAAGCATCCATGATACGAACAGTAAGTATCAAGAGGATGCTATCATCTGATTTTTCCTCTAACATATATCTGCAGCATTATAAATATAGCAACGTTTTAGCAATTCAGACTTGCTCAATATGGGTAAACAATATCCAGATAAAACTAAAATTCAGAAATTACTTGCAAGCTTTATGCATAATCTCAACAGCTTTTTCACGCAGTCCAGCGCTACCAACACTTGAACCAGTTGCTCCAGCTATCAAGAAAGAAATATGACTCGCATCTTTCACAATCCCATTCCTGGAGGATGGGCTGAAATCAGGTAAGCAAGATAAAACACCTTGCAATGAAGAATCAATACGCAAAAGAGTCACTTTCAAGTGCTCTTTCTCATTTCCTGCTAGCAAGTTGCACGCAATTAGCAGAAGAAACATAATGAAATATCAATTGCAACATAAATGTCAGGGCATTTTTCTTTACATGAGAAACAGCATATATTCATTAACTTACAAAAAAATTATTCAACTACTAACACCGTTGGAATCATGGATATTAGGACATGATTATATGAGATTTTAGCATAATGAACCTTCATAAAATATTTTGACCCACTGATACCATCATCAGGTTCAATTTTTTTCTAGAAGACCATTATTTTTATCAGTTTTTATGATCTAGAAAGACTCTAAGCTCCACAAGGTATAAATTCCACCACAACATGAACAAACAAGGATTACCTGGATCGGAATGTATTTTATTTTGGCATATTTTCAAAAGGTCATCTAAAGCTGATTGAAAATGAAGATTTAAAAGTTCATTTGCAAACTGAACTTCATCATCATTTGGAACATGCCACTTGGGCCCCATCGATGGTCCATCACTTTTATAATCTTTTGCGCTGATCCATTCTTCTAATGCCATAGCTGCTGGGTGCCGTGAAATGGACCTAGGAAATCGATGTTCTTCAATTTTTTATTCAAAGGGAAGTTGAATTGATAAACAGCAGAGAATTTTTAACAATAACATGTATAGATGAAAAGATATAAGCTTACTTGTATTGATCCATAGGATAATAAACGATTAGGCTTCCAAGGAGGGATCGAAGAAGATGATCACCAGCTCCATTAACCTAGGCATATGATGAAAAAGTTTTCCAAAAAAATATGTAAGCCATACAATAAAAATTAGACAGCTATTTAGAATATTCAGCAAAATGCCCAATAAGCATCCTATTCTAACAAATATCATTTGAATAGGATCTTCAATTATAAATGAAACAAGTTACTGGAAGTGAATTAAAACCTTCCAAGAGGGAGATTCAAAAGCTGACACAATAGCTTCTTTGAATTGATCCTTGCACTGAAGAAGAGCAGGGCCTCCATAGTTTATGGCAACTGATAATATTTTTAATTGATAATCGATTGCTGTTTCAAGAGCTGGAGAGAGTGTTGGTTTTGCCTGGGAAAGAAGCCGTCAATTTTCACCAAGCATCTTTCTGCAAAATAAAATCTAATAACTCACACCATCTAACAAACCTTAATTGAAACTGTAGCATCTGGATTCCCTCTCCCTCCAAAGCCTGTTGCAGGTGTTCCTTTCAAAGAGGATATAACAGATGACAAGATTGGATCAACAAGGGAAGCAACAGCCTCTTCTGGGTTTGAATGAACACAAGCACAACAAAGCAATCCAACCTCTGCAACTGCTCCAGGAAGAATATTTGTCCTAACAAACTTTGCAATTTTTCTCAAAGCCTGTTACCATGAAAGGAATAATTTAAAAAACAATCTCTTCACCAGGTAGGGATCAAGTTGAATGAACTGTGAACGAAGACAGCAACTGAACCTGATTGTATAGCGATTTAGATAGTCTTCCGAGCAAGATTTCAAGCATGCAATAGTAGAAAGGACCATCATCAACAAGAAAAGTTCCTGATGTTGCCGATGAATGTAGGCCCTCATGCCTATAACAATAATAATGAGTTATTCTGACTAGAAGGGCAAATCAGCATGTCTAAATATATTAAGTTTTGCTGAAAATTTAAGAGAAACAGATAGGATACTAAATGCTATTACTTACAGAACGCTGCTGGGTTCTAGATGTTGAAGTAATGAAAATAAGCGACACAGGAATTCATCCAACCATTTGGAAAACTGGATCATTGGCATGAATGATAGTTGATCGGTACTATCATCCAAAGTAGCAATCTGTAATTATAAATTGAATAGAAAATGAAATTGTTCATTAATTAAGGCATAAAAGGAAGAAATGAGATAATTATCAAGGCATCAACTCTTACATTTGAAAATATGGAGCCAATTAACTGCATGGTTGCCAATGTTTTGGGGGGATCATTAGCATCCATACCAAGTAAAGCATTGGATAGTGAAATTGTCAGGAGATCGACATATGCATCATCATTCCCACCACAATCTTCCTGTTTCCCTTCAGTCGAGAGGGATGTGAGACACAGAGAACGTCCTGCAAATGCTACTGACATCACTGCAGTTTTCAACTGGTGGGTGGCAGTCATCTGACTAGACACAAAGGTAAGTAAAAGACAAGTTAAAGTGATGTCAGAAGCATTATGTGAAGAAGAGGAGACTACTAAATATCCCTTGAAGCCAGCTTCAAAACCATATTTCAGCATTTTGATCCCTAAAATAACACATGCAACGCTACTAACCGTCTCCAAGGCCAAATGGAATCGAGATGCTAAAAATGGAAGAACCAAAGAGGGCTCCACATATGACAAAATGGAAGTTGCTGCAGCAACTGTCTCAGAAAGATGTTCATCTTTGCTGTATTGCCCACGATCAATTAACTTCAGCAAAACACTGACAAAGTAAGTCCTTTCTGTTCTTCCAAGAAACATTTTTGCCTGTCTATTCTTATCTGTGCTCCTGTAACACCAATGTTTGAATAGTGTTTATAACATTGTTAAAGTAAACGGATAACACATATAAAAGGTAAGAAGATGCATATATATATCCTTACTTTTGCTCACGCTGTAAGCGCTTCTGGAACATAATTACCAAATGAAACAAAAAGCGCTCCAGTGAATAAGTCCAGCGACCACCATTAGAGGGATGGTAATATCTACAGCAATAAAAACCAACAATGAGCCAATGGTGAGAATTATGAACATGATTGGAGACCAAAATTAAGGTATTCATATGTTAGTGAACAGACTGTTCTAAGAGGTTGCCCAATTTCTCGAAGTGCTCTTGAGCTGCACCGCCAGGTTTAAGTAGATAGACCTACACTCGCATTGAAACAGCATAGGATGACAATATAGAAAACAGTCATATAGGATCAATTGATGAAAGCAACAAAATGCATGGCCATGTTTATTGATCTTACAATTGACTTTGCAATGGCCTTTGCGGGGGTGGAAGTTTTATTGGAGAATAAGAATCTTGTGTATCTTGGAACGTCAACAGAATATGGATATGAAGCACTTCCATTTGCCACAGGAACCTGTGATTGCCAAATTAAAGCATGGTAGTGGATAATCAGAATGGCAACAAGTACATTGATATAGACAGAGAACCCAAGAAAAACATGGGCAGGCATTTTTCTTTCAGGGAGTGACTTGAGAATTTAGAGCCAAACCCAATTTAAATGCGCATGGCATTTAATCATATGTTTTGAAAACTAATTCCCTTCCCATGTTTTTAATATGTAAATAAATTTACAAAGTAAGAGCTCCAAATCCCTTGTATTCCAACTGTTCCTACTTCTTTCCTCTCCTTTATGTTTTAATATCTGTCAAAATCTTCCAACAAGGAATCCTAGCAAACTGACTCATAGTCAATGTGTCAAAGCATGCATTTAAGGTAAGAGGTTCTCTCCTGCTGTTCCTCTTCCCATTCTATATGTACTTGTTAAAAAAAATCAGCAGCATGGTTTAACAAGTCCTTACTATCATTATGTGCTATAATACCAGTTGTCAAAGAAGAATGAAATTCTACCATTTATGAACCCTCTACACCTCTAAACTAAACATCACACAAGCCACCCACTTCTATTCCCCTAAATTAGAAGCTGATAAAACAAAAGTTGAAATATTCATAAGCTCACCTCAAACATGTTCAAGTATCTACTGAAAAGCATTGGTAAGAAGCATTCCCAGTCAATAAAGTCATAGTTTTTTATAACACGGGCTATGATAGCTGCCCATTGGCTGTTCCAGAATTGGGAATTCGGTATTGAGTCCCACACGTTCAAGCTCTTTTTAACCCAAGTGCTGCCATGCCAATGATAGGTTGATTTAAAAACCATAAAGAATTAAGAATTTCATAAACTATGGACCACATACTCTGTATAGAAGTCCTGGTTCTCCAAGTTTGTTGGCAAAAACAGTCTCAAAAACCCAGATCCTTCAAAGGACGAATTATGCCATGGGTTTTCCAAGAGAGAACTGCAAGTTTATTTCAAGAAAAATTCAGCCACGAATATAGAAACCATAGAAAGTTAATGATGTCACCAGATTATCCAAAGGATAAATTTCACCATCATTTTATTTAATCAATGCTTCTTTAGGCTTTTTGTCTCGATTTTTCTAACATCAATTAAAAATGCAGTATCAGTCAAAACCAACTTCGCATACAGCTATACAATAAAGTAGAAAAAACATACAATCTTGTTTGCCTTTGAGTAAAACCACAGTAAATATCCTAGTTACAGATAAACCAAACACAAACCTGAACTCATTCCAAATCTCCAAAGCCGAACCAGCAGGAAAGAACCTCCGGCAGGACCGAACAAGTGAAGTAATTGTCTGAAAATGCCTTTGTCTCAATTTCCACCCCTCCGGGCCAGTGTTCCTATAATGCTCACCAGTATACAAAATTCAAACACTAAACTCATCAACAAAACTCCGAAAAATAAGCCAAAAAACCATTTAAAAAAAAAAAAAAAAACTACCTTGTAAAATGAGTATGAATAAGAGTATCATACAAAGGCCTCCATTGTACTTTGTAAGCCAACTTCTTTCTATACTTATTTAGCACTCTCACTGTTAAATTTCCCCATCTTACCTAAAAAATAAAACCAAAATTCCACAATTAAAACTCAAAAAGAATTAACAAGTTAATTATAATTATTAATTAATTCATCAGTATTAAAGCCGTAAATCATAATAATACCTGAGCGTAAAGCTTATTCTGCGAAATATTGAACAATTCAATTCCAAATTGAACGAGTTCAGCTACATCTTCCAAATTCAATTCACTCTTCGCCTTAATAAAACTGTAATTAATCATTAACACTCCATTAGAATTTTACAAAACGAAATTCAATCGTTATTGAGGAAATTGATAGAGAGAGAAAGAGAGGCGGAGATTAACAGTTCGAGGACGGAAATCCATTTAAGAGTGGAGTAAACGGAATCAGGATCGTCAGGTTTGTAAGAGTCCTTGACGGATTTGAGCACGCTCCGGAAGGAGTCTTTCTCTTTCTTCGTCTCCTCCACCACCGGCGGCGGCAGCCACGCGTTGTAGAGATGCATCTGATGTTCTGTTTTCATTGAAGGTAAGAGGGAGAAATGATGAAGAAGTAAGGGTGCGTCTGTGCTTAAATAGGAGTGTGGATTTTTTATTTCTTGGAGTAGGGGATTGGGCTAGCTGCTGTTTCTTTTTGGAGAAGAAATATTAAAAAAAAATAAAAATGAGAGAGTAAAAAAAGACTCGCTGCTGTAGACGACTGGTGTTAGCGGTGAAGTGACAGCGACGGAGAGATTTTTTTCGTTCGTTTGAGGGGAGTGGCCCCCCAGTTACAACCCGACCCGGTACAACACATGTTCACGGATCGAGAAGTATAGCATGGATTGACCGGAAAAATTTAATTTAAAACAGTAACCGCATCTGACTTGACCAGTTCTTTTACCAAGTTTCTTCCTATATTTTAACATGATAATAATTTTAAAAAAAATCAATATAGCAATAGGTTTTTAAAAATATATATTTTAAAATAAGTTTGTGTTTAACCTTGTGGTTGAATCTTTTTAAAAAAATATATATATTAAAATATTATTTTTATATATATATATTAGAAGCTATTTTTAATATAACATATCAAATATCTGAAAATACTAGAAAGATTTATTTAAAAAAAAATAATTAATTTAAAAGAAACACAATGAAAGTAACAATCACGGTCGTGGTTGAAGCATGACTTTTAGTGCAGAGTTGAGAAATTGAGGGAGCAAGAAAGGCCCACTAGACTCAGATGCCAACCACAACTGGCCGTCTATAATGGGGCAAGGACTGCTGAAGGGAGGCCGATTTGACGGTATAAAGTGAAGCATCATTGAAAGTAAAACGACATGAAGCTCTCATCTTTCACAAAAGGTCCTCTGTTTATTTAATTTCTGTCAACGCAGGCAGGTTCTTCAACAGCAAGAATAATTTTCATTACTAACAAAACAAGAAGTTCATACTAACCATTTTCCAGGGTTAGGGCATCTTTCAGTGATTTGTCATGAGATTGAGATTCGTTTTGGTTTGATAGTGGTAGATTTTGATTGTATTGAAATTAATTGGTATAGAATTAAATAAGAAATTAAAAGGTTCACCTTTTAACTGATAATATTCTGATCATATTATTAGTCAAACACCCACGTTCGAATAATGAAATGTTTTTTGTAAGAATCAAGAGCTTTTTGTCCATAAAATGGGTTGGAATGAGGAATAAAACAACGATACTGTTAATCATACCAAATGACCGGTGTCACAATCCACTTACCTCATCAAATCACTTTTCTTTTTCTGTTTTTAATATAATGCGTTCGTATTAAATTTAATGAAATGGAATGTTCTTTGCTTGCTTCTGAAATCTGTCTTTAACGGTAGATGTTCCCGTTTTGAGGATGGAAGGAAGAGTGTTCTTGAGCGAGCACAAGACAAAAGAGAGGCTAAATCTTCAGGTAGTGAGCGGGGAAGAATATTCCATGGCAATTCCAATGGTGGGTACTGTAAAACAGAGGCTAAATCTCCAGTGCTCTTGTTCATTCCGTTTGTCATTGATCAACGTTTGTGCTGCTTCGTTTTTTAATGATAAACAGTATTTTAGACATGTTTGTGTTGATATTAAATCCTTCTTCTTAACTAAAACACCATAAATTCAAACCTGAAATAAGAATAGTATTAACACTAATGTCATCATTAATTATTATATGATATGAGAGAGTGATCAGTGTGTGTTTTGTAAGAATATAAGCGTATTAAATTACGCTAATGACTTTAATTTGCCATCAAAAATGAAAGAACAGAAACTTTGGCGACACCCTGTCAAAAGCAAGATCATGAGAGGACCAGCCCGTCCTATATGTCTCCAACACACAGAAACAAAGGAGAACAAGAAGCAAATAAAGAAAGCTCTTCCTCTTTGTGTGTCTCGATGACAAGATCAGACGTAGGATAAGCGTGAGAACCCAACCAGCCCCTGTCTGGTCACCTTCAAGAAAGCTAACATCTTTCTTGAAGAACAAGCCCAGCCCTGCATGAGTATGGAAGGTCAACGCCCCTTCCAGCCTAGTCAACGATGAAAACACATCGGAGCATTTGAACTCCATTTCACCTTCAGGAGTGATAAGCTTCCCTGTATATGTTGCGCCATTGCCTCCACACGTCCTCCTGCCTGCTTTTAATCCAAAAGGAGCCTTCAATATTATACTACTTTAAATCTAAAATCTCCAGTAACTTACACGTTTATGCTAGTAATTCTTGTCGTAAATAATTAGTTGTTGGTAAATAAAATTATATTAAATAAAAAATGGGAAAAGAAAACTTACAAGTAAAATCCTCAGGTATTGGTGGAGCCCTGATTAGCAGGACCATTAATAGCTTCTAAAATATATAGCTGTTGATAAGAAATCTGGCCGTTGGAGCACGAAGGGTAACTCATGAGATCCCAGGCATGTCTCTCAACTATTTAAATATCTGAGAAATTTAACCCGTTCCCTCTCGCAACCATCAAGCAATCAATTAGCAATCTAATCTCTCTCTGCTTTCTATAATCTAATCTCTCTTCAACGCTTCCATCTCTCATTTCCTTGTTTAACAGTGACTTCCAATTCTGGTTTTCTGGTTTTTTTTTCAAAATCTTCTGGTTCGTTATTTTGTTTCCTTTCCTGTATTATTGGCTTTTGCTAATTCAATTTTATCTCATTTGTGTTCAAAAATGGCTGAAATGAAAGACGCCCATATCTTAGAAATCCCAGTAAATGAAGAGCACCAGCAGAAACTGGCAAGTGCCATGAACAAAATAACAGCATTTCAAAATCACCCGTTAGCAGAAATCTCTAATAGTCCAGGTCATTTTTTGCTTCTCAAGCTATGGAAAAGAGAAGAGGATTTTTTCGGGCGTAGAATTGCTTTGAAAGAGTCAAGAATGGACTCTATCAAGCGCGAAATCTTTCAACTTTGTTGCTTCTTTTTAGCCTTTCATTGGATTTTGTTAACCATCTCGTTTACCTCTTCTATTGATAGTAAAGAGCATACTTGCAAGAATTGGTGGGTGCCTTCTCTTGTGTTTTTCTGCACTTCGCTTGTGTTTGTGTCTTTGGTTCAGGTTAAGATTTGCAGGTTCTGGAAGGTGTCCAGGCAGTTGCAAAGAGAGAAGAATGATAACAGAGCTATTACGAGGTGTATTCAAGAGTTGAGAATGAAAGGGGCTAGTTTTTATTTGTCTAAGGAACCACTGAGTGGAAAGAGAATGAAGAGATCAAGTGTTGACCTTAAATGGAAGCCACTTACTTGGTGTTCACAGTGTTTGATTACAATTTGTCTTGTTTCTTTCACAAGTTTGGTGTTTGCTGCTTCTAAATTCATCCTTTGCGGATTCTGATCAGGAAAGGCTGCTAGTTTGTGGATTTTTCCAAGTCAGCATCTAAGCATAAAGTTACGCTCACTTCATCAGATACTTCACCCCCTGATGCTCTCTTTTAAGCTAATTGAGGTTTGACAGAAAGCTTTGTTCCTGCAGGCTGTAATTGTAATGATCTTGTTTAATCTCCGGCAACAAAGAATTTGCTGGCTTAGTTTTCTGATCAATTACTTGAAGGTAACAGCATGATCATGCAAAAACTTGGTAATTGAATGCAAAATCTTGTTGCTAAACATGTCTTTCTGTTGTATCTTGTCAGATCTTTTGTGCACCATTCAAGCAAGCATTTGCAGTGCTGGAATTTGAGAGGCTAGTGTTGGATGATTAATCCAACGTTGGGCTTATATGAAGAGATCAAGTGTGTGACCTTAAATGGAAGCCACTTACTTGGTGTTCACAGTATATGATTACAATTTGTCTTGTTTCTTTCACAAGTTTGGTGTTTGCTGCTTCTAAATTCATTCTCTGCGGATTCTGATCAGGGAAGGCTGCTAGTTTGTGGGTTTTTCCAAGTCAGCGTCTAATCATAAAGTTACGCTCACTTCATCAGATACTTTGCCCCTGATGCTCTCTTTTAAGCTAATTGAGGTTTGACAGAAAGCTTTGTTCCTGCAGGCTGTAATTGTAATGATCTTGTTTAATCTCCAGCAACAAAGAATTTGCTGGCTTAGTTTTCTGATCAATTACTTGAAGGTAACAGCATGATCATGCAAAAACTTGGTAATTGAATGCAAAATCTTGTTGCTAAACATGTCTTTCTGTTGTATCTTGTCAGATCTTTTGTGCACCATTCAAGCAAGCATTTGCAGTGCTGGAATTTGAGAGGCTAGATGATGGCGTTGCCTAATCTCATCAAGATGAAGCATTTTGGTCCGATCATCTGTTAGTTGGAGTCATAATTTTACGGGCTAAAAAGGAAATCGGTCATATCGTTCCTCCCTGAATTCCAGTGAGAATGCCGAGAAGCATACCAGATCAATGATACCAGCGCCGCTTCCTTCTGCCAAGTGCAACTTCAATCATCTTGGTTCCGCCGTGTGGCAGCATCAATTCTCTGCTGTGTTAACTTTGAGCAAACTCCTTTGCGACTAACGATCCACTTTCACCTATCAGCTAGGAAACAAAAATCTTGGTAGATTATAAAGCACAAGAATCACCTCTCTTTTAAATAATTAAAAAAAAACAATATTTATTAATTGGCTAGTTGGGACAATAATTATTGGAAGGCATACCATGTGGAGCTGTAGGCATATATTATTATCGGTGGGGATACTAGTCCTGTTGCTCTGCCCCAGCTTCTTATCTAGAAGCTATAGTGATGTTATTATGTGCCTGGCTGTCAAATTAGCTAAAATTCAAAAAAAAATATTTTAAATTAATATATTTTAATATTTTTAGAAAATATGCTGATATCAAAAATAATTTTTAAAAAATATAAAAATATTATTTTAATATATTTCAATATAAAAAATACTTTTAAAAACTATCACAAACTCTATTTCCAAACAGTCCTTGTATCTCACATCATCAAGAAAATATGGGTTTTATGGCTTACATGGCACAAAAATCACGTCTTTTCTCTGTAGCCGTCTTTTCAATGATAAAGCCCAATGCATGACTTCGATCTGTTATATGGAACAAACGAGCGAATTACCAATGATGCGCTGGATTTTTTTTATTTATATCAAAAATTAATTAATTTTATACATATTATATTTTATTATTTTAATATTTAATGAGTAAAATTATAATTCATAAAATATGTTAGAAACATGTGTTTTTTCAACTAAAAAATAATTAAATATTGCTACTATTAAAAATCTTTTGATAAAATCCATTAGAAATGATTTTTTTTATATGTAAGAAATTAATTATAAAATTTATTGCTCACATTATTATATTAAAAATATTTTAGAATAATAATAAATAGGTCTCACATATTTATAAGAAAAATATAATTATTATCATTATTTTGAATGTTTTATCTATAATAATAAGAAATTTCAACACCCAACAATATTAAAAAAATAAAAAAACTGAATAAATGGAAAAATAAAAATAAATATTATTTGATTTAAAAAAAAATGAAATGAAGAATGAAAAAAAATAGAAAATATCACTTTTGAAATAACTACCAACAAAAATTAAAATGTAAACATAAAAGAAAATAACCTTAATAACAGTAGAAATAATAAAAATTGGTGAGACCATAATTATTCTTAGAGAAAAAATTTGCAATTTTTTTATTTTTATAATATTATATTAAAAGTATTTCAGAACAATGATATTATTTTTTTCTTCAAAAAAGCAATATATGTATATGTATATATAATTAGTCTAACATATTTAAAAGAAAATAAAACTTACAAATAATAATTATCATTATTTTGAATGTTTTATCTATAATAATTAGAAAATTCAATACCTAACAATATTAACAAAAAATAAATATGATTATATTTAAAGAAATTATTTAACTTGAAGAATAAAAAAAAAGAGAAATAATAACAAATATTGTTTTTGAAATGATTACCAACACAAATTAAAATTTAAAAAATCTTAATAAGAGAGGAATAAAAAAATTAAAACAAAAATTAAGAGCATGTATATATATGGACAGAAATAAGAATTATGTAAGAAATATAAAAAAATGATTTTTTTTTCAAATGGTAATGAACAATGAAAACCACAATTGAAATAATTGTTCATTACTGTTTGAAATTGCAATCTCCTTTAGCTATTTTATGAAATAATAGTAGTAGTTCTCGTAAGCTGGCCCGGACATCATGTTTATAAAAGAAAAAATTATAAGTGCGAAAAAAACAGAAAAAAATTCAAAAAGACGGGTTTGGGGATTATTCATGGCGCGTGTAAGTTGTCCAGACATCACAATTATAAAAAAAAAATGTATACGTGGGGGGAAAATCAGTGAAAAAAATATTAAAAAAAATCGATTTGGAGATTAGTTGTGGTGCACGTAAGTTGTCACGGATATTTTGGTTAAAAAACACAAAAAAAGAAACCCAATTAAAAAAATATTAAAAAAAAGCTAACCAGGACACCCCAATTATAGAAAAACGAAAAAAAAAGGTGTAATTGGAAAAACAAAAGGAAAAAAAATGTTAAAAAAAGATGGTACGAAGATTAGTCATGGTGCGTGTAAGCTGTTTCGGCCACCTCGTTTATTAAAAAAAAGGAAGTCCAGTTATAGAAAAAAAATGCAAGGGAAAAGCACATTTTTAAACAGTAATTAGAGAAAAAATTGTGGCGCGCATAAATTAACCCGAACATCCCGGTTATAGAAAAAAATATATAAGTAGGAAAAAAAGGGGAAAAAAAAAAGTGGATATGGAGATTAGTCGTGGTGTGCGTAAGCTCACATGGATACTCCAACCTTTTTTAAAAAAAAGAAGCGTAGTTAAAAAAAAAATCAAACAGTAATGAAAAGTGAAAATTAGTGTTCATCAGTGTTCAAAAACATTAGCAGCCAGAGAGATTCAAACTCTCGCTCTTGTGGTGCGGCAGTAAACATGTTAACTACTCGACTTAGTTGTTCATCCTAGCATACATATAATACTTATCTTACATTTTTGTGTTTTTTGCATTTATTTTATATATATGTGACATGATATATTTTTAGTTTAAAGTGATTCTTATTTTAATTTTTATTTTATTTTTTAAGATTTATTCTTTATATTATTATATTAAAAGTATTTCAGAACACTTAAATTAAATTAATTTGAGATTTTAAAAAAACTCAGTTCATTTTTTTATATATATTTTCAGGCGTTGATACCTAACAAATATCAGAATATAGCCGCGCGTTGCGCTAGGCTTTTTTTATGTAGCAAACTGATTAATTATTTAGCCTGCAAAGAATTATTTAGTTGGTAGATAGCAAATTATAATCATTAAATTATGTTGTAGTTTTTTTGTCTGTATTGAATTAGTTGGTTGTTGTTATCAGTTTAAGTGCTCGGATAATAATTTAGTTGACAACTCTCAAAATTATAATCGATAAAACCTATTAAAAATGAGTGTATTGTATTTATAGCCAATTCATTAATGGGTGAACTTGCTTAAATATTTTATCGATTTATGTAATTTGCATATTGAAAAACTATAATTGATTAATTGGTAGGCGTGTTTTGATTGTTTTGAAAGTTATTTAATTGGTGGACGTAAATTTGCAATTAATAAAATAAATAAAATATGAATTATTTTTTTCTTGTATCGAACTTGTTGATGATTGAGTTTACTTTAACAGCAACGAACGATCATTAATCCAAAGTTGGGCTTATATGAAAATAATTATGTGTTTGTGGATTGTCAAATAAAGTAAAGCCTAATTAAAATGATCTGCTAAGTATTTTTAGGCAATTGGGTTTGATGTATCTAATAGGGTGTGGACCTTTAATGTGTAGAGATTAAGGGGTTGTTCCTATTTTAGTGATGGGCTAAAATAGGAATACCAAAAGGCACTTGGTTGCCTATATATATGGTCATGGTCCCCAAATTACACGTTCGACAATTCTCACACTGACATCCCATTATCAGAGAGAACTAAGATTAAGGTAGAGAGATTTATTTAATTCATAGATTGCAAAATTGCAATTGATTGATTATTTGGCGTGTCTTAATTATTTTGACAATTATATAATCAATTGATGAAAAAAATACAATCGATGATATCAATTAGAGATGAATAACTTTATTTTTTTGTAGTGAATTGGGTATTCGTTGGCGGTTGGGTGTTTTGTAATGGTTTGGCTTATTATTCTCTCTTTTTTTTTCAAGTCAAATAATTTTTTAAAATCTAATAATATTTATTGTTTGTGTATTCATTTATGTTCTTATTGAGTCAATATTTAAAGTAAAAGTAATTAACATGTGATGATTATTTGGTTTTACATTGAAATTAACAAAATTTATTTTTGACATGTTTTTATTATCAATGTTTAATTACTACGTTAAGATATCACTTACAAATTAATTTTTTATCCAAAGATAAAATATTAATGGAGTGTCTCTATAAATTAATAACTAACTTTTTTTCAATTTTTCTATATTATATATAAGAAATAAGAAGATTCAATATTGAAAATTTAAAATAGTCTAATATTAAATTTTATATTTAGTTGTAAACATTTAAAATAATGATAATAATTAGTAGTAATTTTTTCTTTGATAAATATGATAGACTAATTATATATTTCGTTATTTATTTCATATTAGCGTCTTAAAATATATATATTCATAACCTTGTGGAATTGCGATCTTCTTTAGGTATTATATAAAATAATAATAGTCATAGTGTGTGTAAGCTGATCCGAACACCCTGATTATATAAAAAATATATAAGTAGGAAAAACAAACAGGAAAAAATGTTAAGAAAAAAAGAGCCTAGGGATTATTCGCGGCGCGCTCAGTTGGCTAGGAAAAAAAATATATACTTAGGAAGAAAAAATTGTGGTGCGCGTAAGGTGACCCAGACACCTCGGTTAAGAAAAAAAATATATAAGTGGCAAAACAAAATAGGGAAAAAATGTAAAAAAAGGTGGATCTGGAGATTAGTCGTGGTGCGTGTAAGTTGGCCCGGACACCTTAGTTATTAAAAAAAATTCTTGTTTTTTGTAAAAAAAAAAAACAATAACCAGTTATTAAAAAAAAAACCTATTTTTTTTAAAAAAAACAGTTCTTAAAAAAAAACCAGTTATTAAAAAAAAAAGCAGTTCTTAAAAAAAATCATGGTGCGCATAAAATAACCCGGACACCCGGTAATGAAAAAAAAATGTATAAGTGGTAATAAAAAATAGAGAAAATAATAATAATAAAAAAATAAATCCAAAGATTAGTCGGTACGCATAAGCTGCAACGGAAATTTTGATATAAAAAAACAGATAAAAATCCCGATTAAAATAAAAAACAGAAACACATTTTCAAACAGTATTGTGTAGTGAAAATTATTATTAAAAAAAAAAGCACGGTTATAAAAAAAAATTGCAAGGAGAAATGACCTTTTTAAACAGTAATGAGAAAAAAAAATGTGGTGAGCATAAGTTAAGCTGGACACCTCGGTCACGGAAAAAAAATGAAAAAAAATGTATAAGTTGAAACAAAAAAGGGGAAAAAATTGATCCAGAGATTAATCATGGTATGCGTAAACTGTCATTGATATTCTAGTTTAAAGAAATAATAATAATAAGAATAATAAAAAAATAAAATAAAAGGGAAAGTAAATTTTCCAGACAGTTATTTTCAAAATCAGGATTGTAGAAGAAAAAAGCAAAAACACGGTAGTTTAAAAAAAATAATAAGAATAACAAAAAAAGGGAAAGCGACTTTCTAGTTGCTTTAAAAAAAGAATGGATTTTAGAAGAGAAAAAAAAACAACTTTCCAGTTGCTTTTCATATAAAAAAATGGATTTTAGAAAAAAAAAAAAAAACAAAGTCAAATTTGTTGGCTGAGAGGTTTGAACCCCTGCGTGTTGCATTTTCTAGCGTGCGGTGAACCTCTCGGCCAAAGTAACACATCTGTCGATCTCCACCATAAAAAATACAAAAAAAGCCCTGTGTAAAAAAAAAAAAAAAAAACAGAGCACAAACTCGCGCGAAGCAGGGAGACAAATATCCAGTAAATAATGCACATGAGTGTGCGTGAACAGTGCATTCCCGAGCTGTTTTAGCTCTTTTACTAATAGCCAATGTACCTAGTAACCACGTCTCGTCACGAGCGCCATTATATATTTTTTAACGTTAAAAAATATTAAATATAAGATTTTTTTTATTATAATATAAACTTAGATAAAATAATAAATTTATATAGAAATCTTATAAAGTATAAGTTTTATATAAAATATATAAATTTTAAATAGATATAAATTTATCCGCTCAGTAGGTTTCAATGAAATAACTAGTATAAAATTATTACTATCATTAAAAAAACAAGAAGATTTGTATATTTGAATTATTGAAATTACTATGACAGTTAAAATAATTATCAAAATCATTGCCCAAATAGTTAAAATCATTAAATTATCTAGAAGAATTAAAAAAAAAATACAAAATATTTTTACAAAAATTAATAAGAAAATAATCACTAAAATTACCATTATCATTGCACAAATAGTAAAATCATATTATCTGAAAAACAGATAAAAACAACAAAAAACCACCAAAAAATATCAGAGGGGAAAAATGAGAAATACTAATTTTAAAATAATCACCAACATAAATTAAAATTTCATAACTAAACCAAATAAAAATAAAAAACCAATCAAAAATTAAATGATAAAAAATTAAAACAAAAACTAAACGTATAAGTAAATAAATACAAACAAAAAATAAACATTGTTAAGAAAGATCGAAAAAACCAAAAGAATGAATACTAAATAAAAAAATAAAAAAAAATAAGTACCAAAATAATATATATATATATATATATATATATATATATATATATATATATATATATATATAGATATATAATTCATTCCAATTGAATAACAAAATGTAACAAATCATAATCTTGGTACCGAAAAAAAATTCAAAACAAAATACAGTGTAACCAATATAAATCAAAATTTTATAACGGGACCGAATAAAAATAAAACCCTAACAAAAAAATAAATAGCAAAAGTTAAAAACAAAAACTAAAAACATAAATATATATATATATATATATATATATATATATATATATATATATATATATATATATATATATATATATATATGGATATAAAATAAACAATGTCCAAGAATGACCAAAAAACCAAAGAAATTAATATCAAATAAAAAATTAAAAGAATAAGTACCAAAATAAAAAATAAAATATATAGTTAATTTCAATTGAAGGACAAAAAAGAAACAAATCAAAACTTTGAGATAAAAAATAATAAAGGTATTTAAAAAAACAATTATTGAAACAATAAAAAGAATAGGGACCTAAATGAAAAGTGGCATATATGACTAATTAATTAGAGGACCAAATTAGAACAAATTAACACTTGTATACCACAATTAATAAAGGAACAAAAAATAAAAAAAAAATAAGGATTGAAATGAAACATATCATATATAATCAATTTAAATTGAAAGGTATTATTGAAAATAATCAAAAATTTCATTGAAAACTTTGTAATAAAAACAAATCAAAAGATAAGGGACTGAAATGAAACTAATACAAATGTCAAGGACCACCCTGTACTTCCGGCAGAGGAGAGAGAAATGAGCGAGGGGGGTAAATTCGTCCACCGGTGATTATTCAAACTAATTCATAGGACACGCGCTGCTCCTAAAGACAAAGCACATGGCAATGCATATTCTGACACTACAAAAGGCCTGTTTTCACCGTCAGATGACGCCGCATGCACTGCATGAAGGATACGTGCGGGCAGGACACTGTTGGTACATCTATACCACGCGCCTATAGTGTTTTGAATAAAGAAATATTAAAAAATTAGTCAATTACCCATATATTCATGTACCCAGTGATATCTATAAAAAAAACCAGGGTTGAAAATTCATAAATACACCCGGTTCTAGGTGTCTGATTTTGTTGTTTAGGGCGGGCTAATTATATCTTTTTAGTGTGCAACAAATCCAAAAATATCATTCATGTCCCCTGGAAAAATAAAAAATACTCTCGGTTCTGGGGGCTAAAAATTTTCAGTCCTTGGGGTAAAATGATAATTTTACTGTCACAATGAATAATGAACTGAGTCTATGTGAATAGTAGAAAAGTGCACAGTAAATGTGGCATAAGTTTTATTTTTTAGGTAATATCTTTGGAATAGTTTATTTTATGTAGGTGTAGATACATATCTTCACATATAAATTAGTGTGTCCTTTTCTCTTTTCTTTTCTTCTTATATTAATGTGAGTGTTCGGGTCAGCTTACGTGTATATCAACTAATTCCACGGTCTCTAAAATCAATGACCATGTAAGTCTCCAAAAGTCATCATATTAACAATCATAGGACTCGAACCTAAGACCGCAAGAGGAGCAAACTCTTTAGTCCGCTCTTACCACAAGATCACTTGTTAGATAGTTAGTGTATCCTTATTCAGCTAGAAAGGCAAGGAAATTGATTTGGATTAACAGTGTGATGAGAGTTATGGATTATGGAGTTTATAATTGAAACTGTATTTTTATCGATATGGTTTTGAAGTTGCTTGGTTTAAACTTTTTTCTCTAAATTACAACTATAAAACCTACCATAATACAAAAATAAAAAAAAAACACATTAACTCTTATGTTAGAAACCAAATTGTTTTTAAATCAACAACACACATCTTGTGTCATAGCCTAATTTTGGGTTATTCCTTAAATCTACCCAAAAATAACAAAAATTAAAATAAAAGGGGTTGGTGTCGGAAGAAAAATCAAGGTGAAATTTTAAACATTTTCGAAAGCTCAATCGTACTTTTTTTAGCTAGAAATGAGGAAAAATACAAAGTCAAGGCTAAAGTAATTTATTATTAGATAAATCTATTTAGAAATTAAGTTGAAAGAAATAATTGTATTTTTATGGGCTAAATGAATTTAATCATTGTCCAATTTAAAAGTGTAATTAATCGTTGACCAATTTAAAAGTGTAATTATGTGATCGTACCTATTTTATGTCCAGAAATGAGAAAAATGTAGATTCAAGGCTAAAATAATTTGTTATTGGATGAATCTGCGTAAAAATTAAGTTGAAAGATATACTTATATTTTTATAGGCCAGTTCGATTTAATCGTTGGCCAATATAAAAGTGTAATTGTGTTGGAGAATTAATTTAGGGTCTAATTGAAGGATTTAATGACTTAATTATACTTTAAATTGGTCAAATTAATTTTATTAAGAGCTTAGTTGATGAGAAATCAAGTTCTTGAGCTTAATTCGAGTTCAATTGATGAGATTGGAATTTTCAAAGACCGAATTGAATTTTTTTCAAGCCAATTATACAAAATCAGGGTTAAATTGAATGAATTGAGAGTCTAATAATCAATTGAGGGTTAAATCACACAAATCAGAAATCAAGGACCAAAATAAAAAAAAGCGTGCAAAGCTAAGGTTGCTCTTAAAATTCTGATAGGGATACAAATGTACAAAATTAAAAGTTTAAAACCAATTAGGGATGCAATTAGAATAATTACAAAATTAAGGGACCAAATTGTACTTCCACATTCCCAAAATACTCATAATTTGTAGTGTGTCTGCATTGTTTCAATACCTGAACAGTGTAGGGCACGTCTCTGCAGCCCTCTGCAAGTTTCAGAGGCAACAACCCCATGCGAGGTGCATGCCAAAGGGTCCCTATAAATGACACCATTCGCAAGCAGATGAGGGAGAGACAGAACAGATAAGAAAAGAAAGGGCAGAGTGTTGGAGCAAAGAGGAGAAAAAGAACAGAGTAGAGGTTGACAATTTAGAGATGAAGACGCAATAAAAATTTGTAGAGCAAAAACATACACATGCAGCAGCAGCCACCCATCTCCTTCCCCAGCTTTGGCGTGAGCTCTCTCTCCCCTTCATCTCTCTTGGCCAACTTCCACTCTCTTTCTCGCTCTCAACTGACCTTCTCTCTCTAAAAACCAACAACCATCTCTCTCCCCCCCCCACTCGGTCAACAATTCCAACAATAGCAGACCACTTAGCTCTACCCTGATTATCACCGGCAGCCTCCCACGCCAGCAACCCAGCCATCTCCTCTGGCAAAGCAACAGGTGCAGCCCCAGCGACAACAAGAAAAACAAGTCAACTTTCGACGCCTCCTTCGGCCACCATTTCTAACGCCACCACGATAGGAAGAACCACCTTGACCTCTTCTACCCAATAATATTAACAGATGCCCCGTTCATCACGCTCGAAAATTCTCTATTGTTTATTGTAGCATCTTCTCTTTCACAGGGAATGAATTAATTCACTCCCCGCTCACTGTCCACTGCATGCGGACAGTGGGCTGGTCGGGTTAGGGTTTGTGCCCGGCCCGACCACTTTAAGAAGGTGGGCTTCCAGCCCATTTGGGCTGATAGCCCAGCTCGATGTGGGTGGGCTGACATCCTAGAGGCATTTGGGCTGGAAGCCCAGCCCGAGGTGAGTGGGTGGCAACCAGCCTGCCAAGAAAGAAATAAAAAATAGAAAAAAATGGAAAAAAAAATACAAAATTTGTAAATAAAAAAACATTTTTTTAAGGAAAAAATATATCTAGAACAAAAAAGTGTTGTTTTCATGAATACGACCAATACACTTACATATTTTGAACATTATCTTTTTTTTAAAAAAAATTATTTCAGAGTTTAAAGAAAAATATGTTTTAGCATGGATTTCGTGACACACAAAAATTGTTTTTCTCGTATTTTTGGATTTTATAACATGTTTATAAAATCCAAAGAGTATTGGCCAATATTTCAAAAATATAAAAAATCTTATTTTTAGGGATTCATACTATTCACTGTTAATATTTGGGTAAAAAATCCTAAAGGAGCTAATATCCAAAATATTGGTAAGGATAATTCGTTATTATTTACTATTGATATTTGGGTAAAGAAATCTAAAAGTGATTAGTATCCAAGATATTGGCGAGGATAATTCGTTATTATTCACTGTTGATATTTGGGTAAAGAAATCCTAAAAGGATTAATATAAAAAATATTAGCAGGATAATTCGTTATTATTCACCGGTAAATATTTAGATAAAGAAACTTTAAAGTGATAAATATCCAAAATATTTTTACGTTAATAATATGCCATCATCATTTAACCAATATATTTTTTTGAAAGATCAATATCATAGCCAATCATAAGGCAAACCAAAACACCAAATAACTTATCTTAGGTAGGACGTACTAGAGGTGCTAAAATCTTCCCTTTACGCAACCAGTCCCTTGCCTTAAAATATCTGAAAGACTAGTTTAGGTTTCCAAATAACCATAATACTAGGTGGCAACTTTTTTTTTCTTTAACAAAAATAAAGATAAAACCCCGGATTGAATTCCCTGCTAATGGGGAGAGTTGCCACGACGTCGCGCTCTCGCGGAGGGTGCGACATCTTGTATATGTCTATCTTTGTAAATCAAGATCTATGTAACGTTAAAGTATTAAAAAAAACAATGTCACTAGGGTTTTTCACTTTTTATTTGAGTAAATTACACTAAAAAGTTTTAAGTTGTCAAAGTTATAAAGGATTTTTTTTGTTTTGTAAACAAATTGGAATTGCTAACGTAATTGTTTATCTTAATTATTAATTAGCAATCTATGCTAATTTCAAGATTATCATAGTGTCTGTACATTTATTAAAATGAGATACTTGATATAAAATTTTGAATTAAACATTTACATATGATGTTGTTTTAGAGATATTTTATAGAATTATCTACAACACTAAATTTAAATCTATGTAGTTACACTTTTTATATTTGTTCACATGAATAGTGCAAGCAAGTCCCTTTTTTTGGGGTAAATTATTTTGAGTATCTTATAGATTTGTTATTTCTTTTCAATTTGCAGTCAAATTTTCTAATATTATATTTTGCAACTTTGGTCAAAGTAGATTTTAAAAATCAATAAAAAGATAATAATACCTTCATATATATTAAAACTTGACGAATAATGATAATCACATCACTCACTTTCTCTCCTTTGTCCGAAATCCCCTAACTAAAACACAAAACACTAAGCACAAAACAAAACAAAACTCATTATATCGAGCAAAACTAGTAGACTATCCCGACCACCAAAAAAATCAACAATTAGTTATTATCAAGCAAACCAAAAACAAAACCCGTTTGATCTAGGCCCTAGAAATGAATCCTTATCAACAACAAGGAAACCTAGTACACCCATATCACATATAACTCCAAACAATCAAGATTTGCCACTTTTCTTCCCTATATTGCCTTCATTGCCACCCTTACTTACATGTTGCCACTCCCACCCTTGTCGGTGGTTCTCGCCATAAGATTAGCGTGGTTGTTAACTTCTCTAATGAATAATCTCACACCAAAAAAAAAAACTTCTCTTTCCCCCTCATAATCTAAGAAATCAACCATTGGTTATCAAGCAAACGAAGAAAGTGATTGGCTAAAACATGTATATTTTGATTTTCTCTAGTTGCATTTTGAGCATGATAGGGATTTTAGGGCTCAATATAGTATTTGGTTGTTCAAATACTGTGGGCATCCATATAAATGATATAATAAATTGAATATTTATAATTTGTCCCATGAAGGAACTATTGGTTTGAAATGAGTGAAAGGTCTTCTTCAACTGATTAATGCAAAATGATTTTATTTTTTCAATTAGTGTTTGGACTTGCCAAGTTGACTAAGTCATGTTGAGTAATAAAAAAGTTTTAAATAAAGAGTTTTTAAAATAAAAAGAGTTCATAAACAAAGTGGTGAGTTTAACATGTTAAGTCGTGAAAGCATATATATCACTATTTTAATATTAAAAAAAACATCATCTTGATTTGTTTTAAGAAAAAAATAAGTATTTTTTTATGAGTAATTCGAGTTGCCTTTGAACTAATCAAATTTATTATGTTACATCAAAATAATTCTCATATGATTTAATTAAAAATTCAAGCCAAGCAAGAAATCAAGTAAAGAGCGAATAAATGAGTTTAATAACAATGTCAAATAATTCTTTATTACAAAGTTTTTTTACATTATTCTAACACATGACTTAGAGCGAATAAAAATATCATGTTATGTATGAAAAATTACTAAACTTATGAGGTAGTAATAGATATATATATATATATATATAACAATTTATAAAATGGTTTCAACATAACATCTATTACTACCTCATAAGTTTAGTAATTTTTCATACATAACATGATATTTTTATTTGATATTGTTATTAAACTCATTTATTCGCTATATATATATATATATATATATATATATATATATATATATATATATATATATATATAAAACAATTGCAATATTGTTGTTTACTATTTTAGAATTAGTTCGAATTATCAGGACAAACATTTCTAAGTGTGTCATACATTAATCACAAATCATATAAAAATATATATGCAAATTACTTTTTTTCCCACCAAAAATAAATCACTATAAACAAAAGAAGAAGAAGCAAGAGGGTGTAATCATATAGCTCTCGAAAGAAAACAACTAATACTGAACAACACAAAAACTTCAAGGACTTATAAAAAATGTCCATCTTCAATTCTTCTCTTGCGCCACGTGTCCATACATTATGATTGTCATCTCTTTACAGGCGCCGTAAACAGTAAAAGGTAATAAAGTTAATAAAACGAAAGCTTTTTCTGCTTCTTCTTTTTATATCCCACACACACATATATAAATACAAATTCACCGGCGCAACTGAGAAGAAACAGAGAGAAAGTGGGTCTGGTAGCGGCGCTGACCACAATCACAGCAACAGTAATTTCTTCTATCTGGTGGCAGCCGCTTCCGTGGCCGCTGCTCTCTCTCTATCAATAATTTTAGCTGATTTAAAAAAAAAAATCTGAAAAAACGGATATCTATAAAGATATTGATTGGAGCACTGATAAAATGATCACCACTGGCGGCGGCGGCGGCGGTGTTGGTGCTAGTCGCTTTATGGCTTACTCTCCGTCTCCATCTGCTCCTCACTCGCCTCATATCTCTGGTCTTCGTTCATCAGCAGCTTCATCTGCTCTTGTAGTCGAGCAAGAAAAGTATATATTTATACCTGAAATCCATATCTCTCTCGTTTCACTTTACCTGTCTGTTTTACAAATCTAGAGAGATCTAGATCTTTGATCCCAGTAGCTGAGATCTAGGCTGATCTAGGTTTTGTTATCACGTGACTGGAATCTGTTTTGCTGTGTAGTCTGCATGGCTAGTTACTTCACTGCTGGATGTAGTGATTTATGTCACTAAATTGACGCAATAACTCGATTTGTGCTTCGGTTTGTTTCTTTATGAATCAAATTAACTCATTTACTGGTTTTTTAACTGTATGTTGTTGATTTATGAGTGTTCAGCAGGAAATTCTGAAACTTTGTAGTTGTGTTTTGTATTTGTTTGAGCTTGGAATTGCCGATTTCTTGCTCAATTCCGTTCGCTGAAATGGTTCCTGATGGTATCTTTATTAAATGATTGATTAGTTATGTTTTTAGTGCTTTTTTATATATTTCTAGGATGGTAATGATTGTGTGTATGGGCATGTTTGTGCAACTGCGTGGTGAATTAATACTTGATGTGTTTTTGTTGAGCAGGTATTTGTCGGAGTTGTTGGCAGAGCGTCACAAGATTAGTCCATTTATGCATGTGCTTCCTAATATCTATCGGTTGTTGAACCAAGGTGAGCTCCATTGTTACGTCTTCTTTTCATGCTCGTAGAGCAAGGCATGTATGATATTCAGAAATGGATTTTTTTTCCATTGGGCGCCTTTTATGGTTACACGAACATGGAACAATAGCTATTGTGGAATGCGACATGTATATGACATGTACAGTATAGACAATTATAATTGGAAACTAAATCAATTTAATTGGGCATTGGATGACGATATATGCCTCAAATTGCAGATATTTATTTACTGACTGTGCTGCTATTCATTGTGCTTTATACAAAACTATCGTAAAGAAATCAGTATAGGAATGTTCAGCATCTTAAAGCCCAATAAAGTAATTCTGCTTAATAACAGAAGGAAACAAGGTCTTATCATTCCCCCCTGTTCTGTAAAATAGTGATTAGGTGTAGAATGGTTGTATAACATTGTTGAAGATCATATATTGTCTCTTGTCCTGGTATGTAAAACTTATGAGGCTTTAGCGATAGATTGGTTGCGCAAGTTCTGCTGGTTCTTCGCTTTTCTGTTTTCTTGATGGAAGGAGTGAATAGTTTTGTGTCTACAAATATCCAATGCTTTAACACTTCATTCATGTCCCAGGCTCATTTATGATCCCAGAATCCATTTTTTATATCATGTGTAATTTGATGGATTAGGCATAAATTAGCATTAAGCTCATTAATTGACAACTCATTATGGATATCTCTGAAATTCAAGAATGATAATGGCTTTGGGGAAGGCATCAATTCGCTGTGCAAAGGCTCTTAGGGTTCAAAAAGATATTTTCACCAACCGAATGCTATATAAACATTTGGTAGGGCCTGTTTGAGGAGCACAAGGATTGTTCATAGCAGATTGACTTGAAAGTGTACTTAGTAATTTGCAAAGAAGATGATTTATTCTAGATTACTAGTTATATATGCTTTTGTCAGATGATTGTGTTGAATTGGTTTGCACTCTTGTGAAACCATGGGATATTGTGTATTTGTATCATTATGATATTTCTCATATGGCATTGTTGTTTACTTTGATTAGCATCCTAGATGTGTGTTATTGGTTGTATCCATATTCTAGAACCATACAATTTCTCTCCCTCATATCATGGTCCTTTTCCTTTGCAATCTTTCTGACCTCTGGCTGTGATAGGGTAGATGAGTTTGAAGAGGGGGTGCCCAAATGATTTTAAAGAGCTCATTAGTGTTTGGCTTATAGTAAAGAATTTTGATTTTTTATTTTATTTTTTTGCTTTGGAGTTGGAAATTAATTTCAATTATGATCTTTTACAGGATTTTATCTTTTGCGTTGGGTTTCTGTGTTGAACATGATCATCTTTGGTAGGGATTCAGACATCTGAATCAACACCTAAGATAGTTTTTTTTTTTTCTTATGTTTTGGGGTGGGCAATACTGATGGCAAACCAAAAAACCTATTAGATTATAAAGAAAGCCAATAGGATGGTTTGTGCTTTTGGGAAATGGGGCTGTGCACTTGGGATCTTTCACTCATCTTGCAGAAAGACATCTTCCAGTGTACAGAGTGGACTAGGAATAGTTGTGTTATTGGTTGGCCAAGTACCTTATCACTTGGGGGCATCTTTGACATCTGAAGAAGCTGATGGTCAGTGTGAGCTAAAACTCTGACTGGTTGTTTTATAGAACTCTCTTTTCAGCTTATATGGGGCACTAAGTTTGGCAAATTCTGATGCTGGCGTTATAGCTGAAATGAGCTGGTTGAACTGATTCTAAATAATTTCAGCCATGACTTAGTTTTATTCCCCTCCTTATATCTTGCATTATCCTCTTCATTTTTTTTTCCAGCAATATGTTAGAGTGTTTTTTTTTCCAATTTCAATCTCTTGTTTGCAAATATTTGTAACAAGTTTCCTATTTGCAGTGGTGCTAACTTCTGTGTTGATTAGATAGTGTTGTTTCTATAGAGGCTGCAAATTTGTAGATGTACAATGTCCTTGAGGTTTTTTTACTTGTTTGGCTGATTAGTTAATGTTTGCTAGTTGCTTTATTCTCTGTCAAACTTATTAGAGCTGATAATGTTTAACTTTCATATTTGTTTAACGATGCATATTCTAGGGTATCACTTAACATTGTGGTCCTTCAACTTTATCTCAGACTATGTTCTTCTGAAAGTTTATGTACATTTAATGGGGCAAGCATTGATTTTTAACTAACTAAGTTAACAATCCGTCTTGTCCGTCCATTTTGTGGTGACTGCTAACCAATAACCAATGCTAACTGGTACATCTTGTTCTTGAAAATTGACATTTTGGAGCAGAAATATTGCATGTAACTACACAGTTGGGGAATGCATCAGTTTTAGGTCAAAGTGGGCTTGAATATGCTAGCCCTCTGGCTTCTGGAGGAATATTTTCTAATGGAGCAGCTGATGCAAATGGATGGGCATCACGGTTTCAATCAGAAGTACGGATACTAACCATTAACGTGACCTTGTTTTCATCTAAATTTACTGTTTTCAGAAGCATTTTCTGACTATATTTTCCTTTTACTCTTAACGTATACCTTTTGTTTAAGCTTGTAGTGTGAACTGACAGGTAGTGACTCTGAAGCTAACATCACCAAGCAGTGAAAAGTAGATATTAACTTTGCACGTCTTTCCAGAGTACCACTCTTAATTAGATGATTCCACATTCACTGTGCCCTTTTAAATTGTGAAGACATAATGAAGACAAAATACATGAATTTGTTTTCTCATTGGTGAAAAAAATCAAGATCCAGTACCCTTCATTTTCAAAGATTTACTTCTGGCTTGGTTTGCAATTCATTCTATGAAGGATGCATGGCATGCAGAGCATGATGATAGTGATTCTAGTTAAGAGGGAGTCTGGTAACTCGGAGTAGAATCCTGACCCTTGAACTGATAAAAGTTGTACAATGACACTGTAGCAGATAGCCTGGTGCCTTAAACAATGTAATCGGTGACAAGGCTGTTGAGCATACTACTGCTTGTGTGCTAGGTTTAGAGCCTTCCATTTTCATTATATTTGTGGGTATGCCTTTATATAGTTCCTGTGTTGGGCATTTTTTGGGGTTCATTTATCACTGTGCTCTTTCCTCACCTGCTGCTGTGTGTTTCTTTCCTCACCTGCTATAGTGTTGTAAATATGTTCTTCCATTGGAGCTGTTCAATGCTTTGGGGGCACTCTTCCTTGTGGATTTAATTACTGTACCTCCCACCATCCAAAGCAGGAAGCCACATTTACATAGATAGTGGTTTTTTTTGACAAAATCTGGGATTATGATGTGCAGATGTCAGGTATGTTGCAGCCCTTGTCAGCGCAAAACTGGCCGGGCTCTCAAGGTAGCTCATCCGGTCTTATTGTTAAGAGAACTATTAGAGTGGATATACCCGTCGACAAATATCCTAATGTACAAATCATCTTCTCTTTTCCTTGCAAATTATTGTTTTTGTTGTTTTTGTTGCACTTTCTTTTTCTGCAGCCTTTGACGTTCACTCTCGTTGTAGTATAACTTTGTTGGGCGCCTTCTTGGTCCTAGAGGAAATTCCCTTAAGCGAGTGGAAGCTAACACAGAGTGCCGTGTCCTGATCAGAGGTCGTGGAAGCATTAAGGATCCAGCCAAGGTATTAATGGGTTTGCTGAATAACTTTTGTCCCAAACTTTTAGGTATCCTTTAGAACTCCTTCAATCTTTTGAGTTAGGAGAGAACTGGGAAGAGGAAATATTTTGTCATGAGATTAAAGATCAAATAATCTTTGCTGGTACCTATAGATGATCATGGTACTAGATTGTCTCTAGAAAATCTGAATGTGCATGTGCTGTTTGAAAATTTTTGCAAATCTGCATTTCAATTTTTGGGAAATAAATTTTACATATAAAAAAAAAAGGATTTGGGTAAAAAATTATTAATAGTTCTATCCAACCATTGCCCTCTCTGCTTGCTAGGGTGTCATTTTTCTCTCATAAATTGTGATATTATGCCCTTTACCTTGGTTTCATGATGCAAACAATATATTGTTCATTTTTTATAGGAAGAAATGATGAGAGGGAAACCGGGGTATGAGCATCTAAATGAACCTCTCCACATCTTGGTTGAGGGTGAATTGCCAGTTGAAATAGTTGATTCTCGGCTAATACAGGCACGGGAGATACTTGAAGACTTGTTGAAGCCTATGGTATTTAGCTTTCTCCTTTTCTCATATCTTGCTTGTAAATCAACTTCATCTCAATGTATTTTTGCTAACTTACAAAATAACTTCTTCCTTTTTCTATTAACTAGCTTGCAAGCATCATTTCTCTTTTGTCAGGGTGAATTTTTATTTTTCCTCGATTCATGTGCAGGATGAATCACAGGATTACTACAAGAAGCAGCAACTGAGAGAGCTAGCAATGCTCAATGGTACACTTCGTGAGGAAGGTTCTCCTGTGCCAGGTTCTGTCTCCCCCTTCAACAACAACCTTGGTATGAAGAGGGCCAAGACCAGGGGGTAATGGATTCTTGAACTTGGTGGGCTCTTGGAGCTTGTTTAACCTGTTCTGCCAAGTGAGCAGCGGTTCTGACAGCAGAGGTGTTCCTGTGTCTGCCAATGCTCCCAACTGCCATCGGGGTACTGGCACTTTCTTGTGCCAGTTCCAACTTGTGTTCTATATGAGGTGTGTTTGGGTTAGGTTTAAAGACAGTATCGCATGTTAAGGGACAGTTCGGTTGGGTTTTTGTGTTTGTATGTTGCTATAGGCAGTCTGGAATCGAAGACTGTCGATGTATTAAAAAAATAGGGCCTTGCTATAAGAGCTTGTGATGATGAGCATTTGACAGCTGGTCGTGAGAAAGTTGACGAGTGTTGTGTATACAGTAATAATCAACAAATCTACCCGAATGCAAACCTCATTTGGGTTGGAGTGCTGTACTATTAAGTGTAGACTGTACTCGGAATTCGTTGAAGCCATATTCTTAGTCGTCTCCTACAATATAATTGTATTTGCCCCCTCACCCCTTGATCTTTTTCGTGGTATTCTACTTCGCTGCTATTCTAGGTATCTCGGGTGTGCTGGCAAGCTATCAGGGGTTGATAGTGAAATTCGACTTGGAATTGGGGTAGGCTGGGATTGATAGAGCCGTTTCGTGCTGTGCTGTTTTGGAATCGATTGCCAGGCAGGCAGGAAACTGGGAACGATTCCCTGATCAGGAAATCTGTCCAACTTGTTGGATGGTTGCATACCAATGGCAATTCTGTCTAAGCAGCTCTGGGATGTTGTTTTTGTAAAATCTGTTTGGATGGTATTTGCTCAGAATAATTTGTTTTTGTACAAGATTATCTGTTCCATAATTGTCTCTCTTATGCCGGCATCATATCTCGGTTTCATCATCCTTTTTTGTTTCAAGGCAGTTGGAAGGAAAGGATCTATAAATAAATTTGTACAACCTGTGCTTTAACCAAAGCTAGGTGCCGTTTGGTAATGTATTTGCACTGGAAATTTGATAAAAACGGATAAATATAGTGTTTGTTTAATTGTCAACAATAGATTTTTGGCATGAATCTCACCTCAGATTTTAATCCAATCTTCGGCGCAATAATTCGCTGCTTTTCTTGTTTTTTCATACTGTGGGGCTGCGGGTCTTGCTTTTAACATGTTTGCTTGTTGCATGTGCCGAGAAAAAGGTTTGTATTTTTAGAAAACAACGTTTAACTTCATGAACTGATTCAAATATCTTTCTAAAAAAATATATTTATAATGACCGTTGAATTTTCAAATATATATATATATATATAATTTTTTTTTGTTAATCTCTTAAAATTTCTTTTTTATTTATATTCAAAAATATTTTTTTAAAAAAAAATAAAACATATTTAAACTTTTTATTTTGTTTTAAATTGTAGTTTTGTAGAAACTAAAATAACGTGTTTTTTATTTATTCAAAAATACATTAATATAATATTTTTTTATTTTTTTAAAATCATTTCATTAATCTCAAACTTAAAAGTAGTTTTTAACCAAAAACTTTAAAATTTATTTTAAACCGCAGCTAAAATATGTTTTATGAAATTATTTTTTTGAGATCTCAACCATAAAAACAAAATCAATACCAAGCACCTTACTATTTTATCATATCACCTAAACCTTATCAATAAGACCTCACTCAAGATGGGCATGGATTGCTGCATTCTAACATTTCTACTTTCGTTGGCATGTGAGCACTACTTGAGCTCAAAAAGAAATGAAGCCTAAGTTGTTAGCCGAGGCACACAGAAACCAGAAGCCCTCCTAATTAACTCGTGTAGCTTCGTAAATCCAATATACAATGCAGTGGTATATACACGGCCAAGTCTTTCCGTGAACATGGAAACACAAGGCTAATCTGTAAACAAGGGAATATTCTTTCGGACATATAATGCCTCCTTAGCTGGTGTTGTACATGAGACCGACCATATTTGACATATAATGCAAGTGACCTTGTACATGTATCTGAAGAGAAGAGAGGGACTAACCAAGTCTTTTCATGGCTCTTCCTCCAGTAGAACTCTCCAAAATAGCTTTTACCATTAAAGCACACATCAATAAAAAAGCCATATATACACTATTCAAGAAGCTATTTTAAAGATTTGCCTCTTCAAAATACCTTTTATCATTAAAGTTGCTCTTAGCTGGTGCTGTACATGAGACCGACCATATTTGACATATAATGCCTCCTTAGCTGGTGTTGTACATGAGACCGACCATATTTGACATATAATGCAAGTGACCTTGTACATGTATCTGGAGAGAAGAGAGGGACTAACCAAGTCTTTTCATGGCTCTTCCTCCAGTAGAACGTTCCCCTGATTCATTTATGGCTTGAATCATTTCATTCTTTCTGGCATAACCATCTTTGTTCTTGTCCAAGAGCACAAATGCACCACCCAGTGTTTAAATTCGAATGGCCTCCAAATCTTTGTGATTTCAAGAAAACAAAAGAAAAGCTCAAAGTTTTGCCTTTGATTTTAATCAGAGAAGACAAAACAAGCAAGACAACGATCACCTTATGGAAGCCCTTGTCACTTGTATTCTAACTCAGTGAAAGCAGTTCTGAAATGATTGAGAGAACTAAATTGAGAAGCCGAACAAACCAAAATCCCAGAAGCATCAATTTTACCTAGACTAGCCAGATGCACGTTGAGAGCACATAATTAGAAAACAAGGTGCCGAATTCGGCTCTCTCCTCTCAAGGGACAGACCAAAATGATTTGAGCTGCGAGGAGCATATGGTGCATGAAACATGCCTCCTCATGCCAAATGAAGAAAGGTAATGGTTCTACACCTGCCAAGTTCGGTTCAACGATGTGTCTGGGATATTACTAGAAATGGAAAACAGTAGCTATAAGTCGGAAAAATGGAGAGACAATTACTCTATACAGGATACAGCTTGAAGGTTAGCGGTATCATCCTTGAGAAGATAGACAAGACAGAGAAGTACAATGAAATCATTGAAATCCATGCCCATGTCCTCATTATTATCACATGCCTCGAAGAGATCATTAACTTGTTCCTCTGTAAAAGAAACCTCCAGCTTTTTGAAGCATTTCCACAGCTATTTCTGATCAATAGTCCCATTGGAATCTTCATCTACAAAGAAAAACAAATGAACTCTTACCTACCACTTAGAAGTAAACTAAAAAGAAAAAAAGGCAAGTGTGTTTGACAGTTATTTCTGTGCATTCGTGACGGCATGAGCGCATCTGTTCAATACTAGCAGAAAGATATCCTTGCAAAACCAAGAAATGCTGTAACTTGAGCAAGAGTTTTGGTATCATATAGCTAAGATTTTATATATATATACAATTCAAGATATCTAGAGCATCAACAATCTAATTTTATTTAATAAAAAATCCTTTAGTCTCATGTTTCGTAATGCCAAACGAAATTCTATAGAGAAAAAAGAGTGGGACAGGAGTGTTGGTTATTTCTCAACAAAATTGCTCAAAGATAGCTTTACATTTTCTCAAGCTTTCATCAATTCTTGGGAACTTTAAGATTATGCTGTTGAATGATTTTATTGAACTTCCTTCAGCTTCCCTCCCCCGCATAGCTTCAGCCACTTAGCCTCGAGCTTTGTTTCTGGTATCCAAGCGTGATTTTTTAGGTGAACCAACCTTTCCCACTGAACCTCCCATTCTCAATTAATGAGGGCAAACGAGATGCAAGATATACCCAAATCCAGTACACGCACTTCATATCAAATAGATGTTAAGAAGGAAAATACAGATTTAGATGTCCATGACCTCCACTATTTTATTTTCTTTTACCAAAATAAAGCTTACATGTTCCTTTATCTATCAAAACGCGGATCCGGGGGGGAAATATGATCAATCAAGAGCGACTTTACATGTATATATACATTCCAACATCCCACTAAAAAACCAAAGGAGTTTATGATTCTCTCAATAAGTTCGCAAGAAGACCTTTAAGTGCTTTTCGAAGTGCATTTGGATTGAACAGGTATCATGGATTTCGATATAAGGGTGTTAAAATCATAAAAAAGAAATAAACAAAAAAAGGAGCATCAATTTGCATTTTCAGACGAAAAGACTTCTAACCGCATTCTAAACACAGTTGATGCATATAGCAGAATACTTGAAACTTGTTGAATTGGTGATGTCAAAGCTTTCTAAAGCCAGGTTTATGTTGGTGTAAACAGATATGGAGCAACATCTACCCTGAATTACTTCTTTTGATTTGCCAGGAAATGAATAGATACCAAGGAAAACATTCCTTCTAATTCAAATATTCCACAAATCCAGTGGTGAGTAACGTTCTCCCTATAATATTGTATCAGTTGCAGTTGAGAAATACATCCCTACTGTATTATGGAATGCCATAAAAACAAATAGCTTGAGAAAAATACACACACAACAAGCAGAAATGACAAACCCTTCAAGAAACGGCTCTCTTCTAATGATATCCTTTAAGCGAACCTGCAGCACCTCAAAAGATGGCAAAGCAACACCCTTCCAAAAAAAAGAAGAAGAAGAAGAACCCACAAAAGAGAATGATGGAAGAAACAGGATACACAGAACCCTGAAGGGATCCTTTTTTTTCTGGAAAAAAATAACCAAATACAGAAAGAAAGACGAGGAGGAGGTGCGAAAGAATGCTAAAGTGCTGTCAAGATGAAGTGAGTTGTGGAAGTGTTGCCAAGTTACATGCTGAACCCAACACGTACTCTCTATAATACTTGAAAAGTACCCTGAACTTGCAACCGAGGGCTCCCCAACAATCACGAGAAGGCTCAAAATAGCTAACCCGTCAGTTGTTCGGAAGGCAGTGAAAGCAAGCTTTTCTTGCATCAAGGAATAAGGGAAGATTTGAGTTTGTTGTTGTCGATTTTGTGCAGGTTATGTTTACTGGACTGAGGAGCAGAGGAAGATAATTTTCAGAGAATTGAGGGTGAGGATAATTGCAGAAAAGGTAGTTCGGTTCTTGTATTAATTGCTCACTACTTGTTTGACTTTATGCCTCTTATATATGGAGAGGCAGAGCACGCACACACACTTTATGCATGAGTTACACCTTCTCTACAATCAGTTACAATTAACAAACTTTGAACACACTTTATACATGCTACATAACAGAATGCAACTGTCATGTTTACACACTCTTTGCATGCTACATGCTCTTCAATGCAACTCTCTGCACATCTCTTAACTTCCAACAGCTATCACCCACATTCTCTATGCTTCTTCCAATGAGACCTCGCTAGCCATCTGCGCCTACGGAATGATGTTGGCCGTGTAATGTTTTACTTCCTAGCTAGGCTGCTATGGAGGTGTCACTGAACTTAAAGTGAGGACATAGCCGAAACCAATCGAAGAACCCCCTGTTTCTTTTTCTAATGGACTATGGTAACATCAAAAACAATACCATGGTCTGTGTATAGGAAGATACGAGGGTAGAGTGGAAGAAAGGAGGGGAAAGGAGGGGAAAGGAGGGGACTTGCCTTGGTATTTGAACCAGGCATTACTTTTGAAGACACCCTTCTTCGTGGCGTTAATCAAATCCTGCAGCTATACATGCATTTGGATTCTAATTTTCAGAAGAAGAAAAGAGGAAACGAAGTTCATTGGTTGACTTCCAGGCATGATTTCAATGTTGTCAGAGGCCTTATTCTTGCTTCTTGCCTACACTTTTTTCTTCGAATGGACTAGAAGTGATCAACCATGCATGGCATTTTTGCATTTTGCTGGAATATTAGCTTGTAATATTAGGGCAATTCATTATTTTAAAAAACAAAGAAAAATTAGTTTGTAATTCAAGGCCCAGCATGCCGAGGCCCTTTCGGGATTTTTTCAACAAAGAGTCGGAGAGAAGAGACCCACCAACCATCCAATCCGATCTCTATCAGAAATTTAGGATTCTCGTTACAACAGGGCAGAGTCGGTGGCAATGCACAACACCTGATAAACCCTATCAAATTATTTGTCAGCCCTGAAACAAAAACACCTACAATTCGCTCACTAATCTTCTTTGTTTTGATAGAAATCTGTTTATATTCACAATGGCAAGGAGAAAGTCAAGATCAAACAAACAAAAGCTTGAGACAATCTTTCGTTGCCCTTTCTGCCAGCATGAAAACAGTCTGGGGTGCTCCTTCAATAAAGATCTGAACATTGGCGAAATCTCACGCTCCATATGTCGTGCTGGCTTCGAGACCAAAGTCACTCCATTGACCGAGCTAATTGACATGTACTGCGAGTGGATCGATGAATGCGAGCGGGTTAACACAAAATCGTAGCCATGCATTTTTTTTTCTGAAGAAGCTTGCGTTAGTGTTTTATGTAAGGTGAACAAGTAATCAAACGTTAGCAATGTTTCTTTACTTTGTTTTCAAGGTAGTTTTCTTAGCATTGTAGACTCGAACTTGGGAATCAAGAACATGGGTTATTATATCATCAAGTATATCATTATATCAACTTCAAGACTTGATCATTTTTATTGAAATAATATTGTTTTGTGAATTAGATTTGTATGGAGTCACTATTTTTTCTTTTACTCATTATATCAACTTGAAGATTCACTCAATTGCTATTTTTTATTGAAATAATATTGTTTCACTTACTTGGATTTGTATTGAGTCGCTAAATGTTTTATTTTCATCGAGTTAATCTAGTTTTTAAAACTCTTTGAGATCAAGCAAAGTCTTATCAAATGTATAGCATTGTAAATAAAATCTAAAACCATCATTATATTTTTGCATATTAAAATGTTTGTTTATGACTATGACAAGGTGGAAGCAATTGGCTCACATATTTTTTTATTATAGATAATTTGTTCAAATTTTTCCATCTATTTCGTCTGTGTGAATTTGTATTTTTTTTTTTGTTTATGTGATATTAGATATAAAATATTATGCATAAAAAACCAAAAAAAAATCAAACTTTAAAGAAAAATAACATCAGTGATGAATTATTTCGATTAATATTTTCATTGTTATTAATATAATTATTAAATTTTCACAATTATTATAGCTATCATTATATATATTATTATAAATAATTAATAATCTAATTGTTATTGGTCATACTATCAATGACACCATAATTATTGTTAGAAAAATAAATAATTTTTTTTATTTTATAAGATTAAGATTTATTTATTTATTTATTTATTTATTTATTTTGTGTGTGTGTGTGTTAAATAGATATAATATTAAATAAATATCAAAATATATAATTAGTCTCGCATATTTATAAGAAAAAAACTTATAAATACTCATTATCATTATTTTGAATATCTTATCTATAATAATTAGAAATTTCAACACCTAATAATATTAACAAAAAATAAATTAAAAAAAAAATAATTGATAAAATAAAATAAATATTATTAAATTTTTAAAAATTATTTGATTTGCAGAATAAATAAAAATAAAAGAATAAAGAGAAAAAATAAAAAATAATAATTTTTAAATGATCACCAACAAAAATTAAAATTTAAACATTAAATAAAAAATAATCTTAATAACAATGAAAATAATAAAAATTAGAAACAAAAACTAAGAGTATGCATATATTAACATGGATAAAAATAGGAACTATTTAAGTAATATAAAAAAATAAAGAAATTAAAATCAAATTTAAGATTAAAAGTATAAAGGCGAAATGCAAAACACATATTTAATAAATTTAATTTAGAAGAAAAAAATAAATTAAATCTAGACTTTGATGCCAAAAAAATTGAAGAATTTAAAACAAAACCAGAAATTAAAAGATTGAGGATCTAAATGAAACTAAAAAATATAATCAATTTGAATTGAAGGATAGAATTGAAACAAATCAAAACTTTGATATTGAAAATATTAAGGATTTCAAACCAATCTATAAATTAAAAGACTAAAGACCAAAATAAAACTACAATATATAATCAATTTTCATTAAATGACAAAATTGAAACAAATCAAAACTTCTATAATAGAAATAAGGACCATAAAAAACAATAAAAAGATCATGAACTACGATGAAAACCCAATATACAGGGGGGTTTGATGTGTATTTTCACATGTAGAAGAGAGAAAATGAGAGATTCAACTGACTACCATCTTCGGCCACCTGGGAACACCACCTGTCATACCTGGAGAAAGAGAACATGGTGGGAAATCATTCTAGATGTCGGTTGGACATTTTTACACGTCGAAAAACGCCACATGCGCCGTCGAAAAACATCATGGGTGCATAAATGGAAGGCTCGTCCGACGACGCGCATACAGTATTGCGTTAGATAATCCGGCAATTCTCGGATTTTGTCTTATATAGAGGCATATACATATTTGACCATTTTTTTAAAAAAAATTGTCCTATGACCCTATTGATCCCGACTTTCACTGTTTAGTTTTGTCTTATATAGGGATAAATTTATATTTAGCCATTTAAAAAAATATGTGCAATAACCTTAATGTTCCCAACGGTTTCTGTGTTGTTTTGTCTTATATATGAGTATTATGGTTATTCTACTATGTATAGAAATGTAAAAAATCAAAAATAACCCCGGATACAAGACTAAAGTTACTGTACATTAAGAGATAAAATAATTATTTCCCTATTATAATTTACGGTAAATCTAAATATAGAAAAAAAAAGATTTTATTGTGTATTTACTGTTTGTTTCATTTATAGGATGATGAACACGAGTGCTTCTGCTAACTAAGCAAACCTCTTTAGGCTCTGACTTGCAGTTTCTGAACACCATGCATGCATCGAAGTATGAGCTTCGATTCAGTACCAGACGCCTTTCTAAGACTCCCAAATATTTAAATTTTTTAATTTATTTCTATGTTGAGTTATCGTAATTTTTAGGATATGAAAGTGGACTATCTACTTTTCTGGTTGTATTTTTTTTTTCTTTCCAGTTTGGTGGGCATTTGATGTGTTAGGATTTAGAAGTTCTGTCTCTGGTTGTATTCCCCCCCCCCCCCCCCTGATTTGATTATGTTCTGGATAGGTCTCCTTCCGTACAAAGGTTTTCCACCCTAACATCAACAGCAATGGAAGCATTTATCTTGACATTCTCAAAAAGGGTTGGCACCATGCCCTTACAATATCCAAGGTACTATAATTTTTCTTTCCTCATGTTTTATTTCTCTCTGATGCACATGGGATGTTGTGTTGGTCCATCTCCTCTTTGACCAGAGTTTTGTTGCTTGAATTGTGATCTAACAGTGACTCTAGATCTGCATTTTAGTTTTGTATTTGGAGCAGGACAATAGATTTGTATTTTCTTTTTGGTATAAATAAAGAATGCATCTCTCTTGTAGGTTCTTCTGTGTATCTGTGCAGTGCTGACTGATCCAGACCCGGATGATCCCCTGGTGCCTGAAATTGCTCACATGTACAAGACAGACAGAGCCAAGTATGAAACTACTGCACGTTCCTGGACCCAGGAATATGCCATGGACTAGGGTTCTACATTTGCAGTATGAACAAAAGTCCTCCTAGTAAATAAAAGAGATTTTGTTCTGGTCTGCCCTTGCTGTCTTGGTTTCTGAAGATCATTTGGAGTTTATTTATTAAAGCATGGTCTGTAACAGATATAGTTATACGAAAGCACAAATGCAAAATGTTATCAAGGCTTCGCTTCATTCCTTCATTCCCTGTGTCCGGGATTGAAGAGCACGCAGCTATATTTTATACCCTCATCAAATGCCAGGGCTAGTTCTTGGTTTAGTCTATCTCTCAATGGGCCTGCCTGAAATTCCTTGGGCTGAGGCCTGGCATGGGAACAGGTTTGCATTGGACATCGGAGTGCAGTCCAGCCATCTGATGGTGGTGATAATGATGAATATGAATGTGCTGGGATATGAGAACCTGTAATCTAGTTTTGTTATAAACACTCTATAATGCAATATCAAATACAAACACATGCATGCCTAATGACCTTCACCGTTTTGTTCTGAACTCTAAACTCCGGCCTAAAATCTTGGTTAAGATAAAACTGTAAATTATAGTTTATTTTAAATTTATTTTCTCAAAATTGTGACCACAAAAACAGCTGCGAGGCTTTGCTGTATCAGCATGGGCTTGTGGGGTCCAAAATCTCAGTATCTCTATATGATACGTCTCCATTGTTTAATGTATTATAGCACAGATGTTACGAGACAGTAGAACTCCTACCCACCATAGATTAAAGAGAGAGCCATTGACGAGGCAGAAAGAACTTGCACGACATGTCCCTGTTTGTGTATTCCAGCTGCTTCACTAACTCCAAACTGTAAATTTTGTTATGTTTATAATTCAGCACCGTTGCCACGTTCCTGCCACCAGACACGACCCTTCTTGTTTGTATGTGGTTCTGGCTCCATATCACACTGCAAAGCTAGCGACCACATGCATGGTAGAAGTCGGTCCTACCAACAATAAATAAATAACTATACACACACAAACGCACCCCCCTTTAATTACTTGGATGTTAAGTCCTTCTGCCATAAGATTGACCCTTTTGCAACATGCCCTTAGTTTAATAACATGGACTGGTCAGCATTTCATGTTCCCTCTTATTTGGAAACACATTTTGACGACAATAAGATTTCTTATTATGTAATTAACATATAAACAGAGTCAGAGAGGGGGAGAGAGGTAGAAGAAGAACTTTTAAGACTAATTTCTTACTAAGAAAGGGTATTTTTGATGGTTTTTGATGGGGTCGTCCAGTAGTTGTAACTAGAATGAAAGGGTTTTCCAATATAAATTTATAGATTTGACTCTCTGGGAGGGAGATTATAAATATTATTTAATTCAATTTGCATGTTTTTTATTAAAGAAAAAAGAAAAAGAAATGGGAGGGTGGAAGGAGAAGCGACCTCCCCCTTCCCTGGCAAAGTGGTGCCGATATATACCTTTATTTATTTATTCGTGGTGCCAAGAGGCAAATGACCTTTTTCCCAGAGCAATATAAAAATTAGGCACACTACATGTCATTTGACTTCTTTTTAGGTATCTTATCATAGCAAAAGTTGTCGGTCGATACTGTACCCTGTGCGTACTTTGAGGTGAACTTCACCTTTCTTTATTCAAGCCTGATTTTATTTTTTATTTTTTTGGAGAATGTAAGCTAGCGGTCCACAATATTTTATAGGATATCCACAATATTTTATAGGATATTCTTGAATAATAAATAAATAAATAAAGTGTAGACATTATGTCAAAGCTAGATCGGTAAATAGATGTAGAATTGTTGACCAAAACAAAGCCGATCGAGCCCTAGACTTGGGATTTGTAGAGAGAGATGGGGCTCATAGATAAATAAAATCAGCTGTGATGGAGCAAGAGAGGTGTTAAAACAATGGCGTGAAAAAGGGGAGATAAGAAATGGACAATTGTGCTGTGCTGTGGCAGTACTGAATAGTAAGTAGTAAATGCTAAGATCTACTGCTCTGTCTCTCGTTTCATAATCTACAGCGCGAGAGTTTAGTTTATTGCGTGCTGTGTAGAACCCCAAAAAACACCATGTCAGAGACAGTATCACGAGGCTTTGAATGCTGCTGCCCTTCCCTTCCCTTCCTTCCCTTTAAAAGAATAGCTACATGCAGCTAGCTGAAAATTATAAATATATCAGTAAATGCATGTATTTGTAGTGACAATGCCCGCCGGTTCTTACTCTTTTCTTTATATATATATATATTACAACGAGGAGTGCTATTATCATGCATGCATTACTCAAAACTCATCAATTTCATCTTAACGGTTTTAATAAGGCGCGCATCTCTCACATTGGTTCAATACATTCAAATTCTTCTGAGCGCTAATTCCAAGATTTAAACTCGGAAAATGGTAAAAAGCAGCAGCAGCAGCAGCAGCATAATTCTTGAACCAATAGGACAAACCCTTATGGTTAACGTGTAAGCTTATTGATAAGCCCGAAAATGATCTGAGAGTAAGAAAATCGAAGGAAAGGGGAGCATGCAATTGTCACTTTCTTTTTCACAGAGCAAGGAATGTGAAAGTTTACAGCAAATGGCGACACTCTTCGAGACAAACATGCATGTCCATTATAATGTCTATGAGCTAGCTGCTATATACATACACTACATATGCTGTGCTGAGAATTGGGGAAGAGACTAGACAGTGCATTCGTCCAATCCTTTTTTATCATCTAGTCTGCATTGCGTGTCTACTGCACGTGTTACTCCACATAATATAGTCATAGGCTAACCTGGTGGGGACTGTGATATATAGATATATGGTGAAGCGATCCAAGAAGAGGAGAGAATTCATGAGAGGGACTTGTAACCGAAGCATTTTCTTGGGGTTGGGTTAACGTTACTAATGGAGAAATGGCATGGGGACATTTACGAGAGGTCCTTGTCTTCTTGAAAGTGACCTCTCTCTCTCTCTCTCTACCGACGCTTCTTCCTTGTTCTTTTCAATTTTTTGGCACCGAGAGAGAGACAGAGAGAGAGGGAAGATATTTATTACTATATGATACATATCGCATTAAATATGATATTAGGATACTTTTAGGGTTAAAATTTTAGTAATGGTTGATGAAGTCAATATATATATATACTTTCAAATAAATATATATCATACCGCGCGTACGTACCAAACATCACCTAATTAAAACTACCACTCTGCCAAATGAAATTACTTTCATTAGATTTGTAAGAAAAAAATGGCTTCAATTTGAAAGGAGGGCTGTTATTGAGTCTTTGAATTTTAAACGAGTTTATAACTCAGTCCTCCATGTTTGAAAATCTTTGTTAATTACTCCTTATTATCATTGTCTTTTTAAAATATCAATCGGTTATTCTCTAAGCTTTCATAAGAAAAACTAGAAAATAAATAGGACAACGATCATGATATAAGTTGAGGGGCTACTTATAATTGCTCTAAGAGCTTAATCAGGGACTGAAGGAAGACTACTCATTCGAAAAACCACAAACATTTGCAGTGTTGGCACTTGAACCCTACTATACATATGGGTGAAAGCTCTACGTTTTGGGGTTTCATTTGTGAAAGAAATCTCAAATTTTAACCTCGATCAATGTAAGTATTGTGAAAGTTCTTGTTGTAAACATGGAAGATCAACGTACGTACTTATTAGCATGTAATTCAAACGATACCCATGTCGTCTTTTCTTGATTTTAAAAGACTTCTTTGGTTCCTTTTTCTTTCCTTGCCGAAGAGCACAATTGATTAACGGGAGTTTGCGTGTAACATGCTCTGATGTTTTGACAAGAAAAAGAAGGAAACGTGGATCAAAATTAGGGCAAACGGCTGTTTTGTATTTTGATTGAAAGGTGCTTCTAATCTCTTTTTATCAAATATGTAATGCCTCCCAAAAAGCTTGAAAAGGCTGGCTGGTGATGGGAAATTGCGAGTGCCATAAATGATATGAATGGACTTCCACCCTCTAGCGTTTAGTGGGTTACGTAGGCGATATCCTATATCCCATACCGTACACCCCTTTCAATTTCTCTTCATTGCTGGGCTGATGACTTGCGCGACCATCACCTGTTGGGTTCTTTTTTGTAGATTGGATGCAGTCCACCGAGGAAAATACACTTCAAAAATACGATTATTATTTGCTGTTGGACCGACTGTATATGTGTGCTGCTGCATTTAATACAGTACTTTTGCAATGACCGTTTGTCAAAGCATTTAATACTCGAATAATGATCCATGGACGGGAATGGGATCTCTTGTTTTCACCCATCTCCATTCCCAATAGCTAGCTAGGGCGGCAGCAGCAGCAACCTTCTTCCGTGTCTTTACCGTACAGGTAGAGCTCATAATTAGGTAATCACAGCTCCATCCACCATTCCCTGGCTGACTTTTAAACCGTTAAATTTAGGTTAACCAAACCAGTAAGCCACGCCCAGCAATTTACTACCAAAAGAGAAACAGACAAATTAATTAATGGAAAGACAAGGACAAGATATGAAGTGCTAAGTTTGGCTGGTTAATTAGCTTACCCACACGGATTAACAGGGAACATATGAAAGTGGGATCAGATATATGAAGTTAGGTCAAACTTGGCATGATCTTTCTTGAGTCTGAATTTGATCCACGTGAAGGGAGCATCCCTTAAAATCAGAAAAAATGGTGCTGATGCGTGTATCCACCACGAACTTAGATTGGTAAAGGAAGGCCGTTAATGGCGGGGATGGTCAGAAGAAGAGAGTCAGAGGGCAATAACAGGTGCATGCATGGGCTTCGCTGCAGGCAGGGCATCAGTTTGGTCTGGTCATTGATAGATATGAGATTGGATACTGTTGGAATCTGCAGCCAGGCAGCCTAGAGCATGGCGTGTCACCACCAGTTTTAGTAGGCCGCAAGCTAGAGGCTGTTGCCTGTTTTGCTTTTGGAGTTGAGCAGTGCTTTATTCGACGGCTGACAATTAATTGCTCCCTCTTCTCCTCTCTCTCTCTCTCTCTCTCTCTCTCCATTGGTTTGGAATTTGTAGCTTATTAGTCATTGTAACTTGATGAAATGGGTTAAAAGCCGGTTTAGATTTGTTTTATAACCCGACGAGCCATTTATTTTACTGCTGAGCTCACAATATAGTGTATAAACTCGTAAACACACCTATAAAGTCAACGGTTTGTTATCCGATGGTAAAATTATAGTTTTAATGTGTAAATAAAATTTTGAAAATAGACAAAAATATCCCTAAAAAATCAGATAATATCTCGTGAAAACATAAAAAATACTCCGATATAAGGAGTTAATTTTAAGCGTGTCCAGAGGTAAAGTAATAATTATAATTGACAATAATCTTTGTGCAATAATACAATATTTATCCCAGGCGCTATAGTTTCTTGGTTAATTTGGCATGAAAAACTATTAAATTAATAATGTTTTAAAGAATATTTTTAACATATAATTCAATCATGAAGTCTATAGGCAGCTTAATTTTAAAAGGAGTGTAATTAATTTTTATCACAAAATTTAAGATTAGCACAAGTTTCATGTGTGTGAAGTAAATACCTCATTAAATATACGTGGAGCGTTAGGATTAAAAACATATCAATGCTGCTATATATATATATATATATATATATATATATATATATATATATATATATATATATATATATATATATTACACAAACAGTTGAATTCATTATCTAGGCTCACATCACATTAATACCATGATCTAATAAATATCTAGAAATTGATTTTAGAAATAAATCTAGGTTCTATATATATATATATATTGAATAAAAAAAAAAAAAGAAGGACCCAACATATTACCGAAAAGTAAAATACGAAGATAACAGTGTTTTGGATATCGGATCGGGAACTCGAGGCTCTCGGTCGATTTTAGACCTGAAAAAAACAGGGTTAATCTGTTTAAAAATCTGATTAACACGATCGAATCCGATAGCAATCCGATCATTGAGCTGATTTTTTCTATTAAAATGATGTCAAAAATACAAGTCGGAAATAGAAATGGAGAGAGAGAGGGGGGGGGACACGTAAGACAGCCAGAAAACAGAGGAGCGGGTGACACATGTCACGAGCAAAGTAAAACCAAAGTAACACCTAAGAAAAGCAGAGCAAAACTGAGAGAGAGAATCGGTTCCTTTGGCTTCAGCTTCAGCTAGAACCTTCATCTCTTAATCAGATCTTGTTTCTCCCACAGTGTCACTTTCTTCTTCGTTTCTCCAGAAAATTCCCTCTCCATCCTTTCTGCTTCTGTTTCTCTGCAGTCACAGAGAGAGAAAGGGAGAGACCAGCGTATAGTACTGTACTTATCATTCAATCAGCAGCGAATCATCTGGCGATTCTTTTGAGTGATTGATACGGGTGCGTTTTGCTTGTTTCTCATTCAGTCTTCTTCCTTTCTATTCAAATCCAAATCAAACTCAAAACCAACCCTTTTCTCTGTTTCCTCTGAATATCGTTTATTTGGTCGAGGAGTGAATAAATAAAGAATGGGGAATGATTGAATGAAATAGATGGTCGGATCCGTACAGTTGGTATCTATCTGCATTGTTATTTTTCTGGGAATCTTTTTAAATTGGATTTGATGGGTTCTTCAGGTTATTAAAGAGATACCTTTTTTATATATTATTAATTTTATTTCGAGTATAAGTGATGTTTATTTCATTTCATTTTTATTTTAAGGGGTTTCACTCAATCCTCGTATTTATTACCACTCCTTTTGCTTCTTTGTTTATATTTTTTTTAAAGCTCATTTCTCTCTTTTTTTTTTTTTTTGTTTCTGTCTAGAAATCAGTGAATACTGAGTGTGAAATTTGTTACTTTCAACTCTTAACTGTGAATTGCGTCAGATAAAGTTTTGATCTATCTTGTCATGTTGCGTTTATTATGTTGATGGAGAATGAATAAGTAATAAATGGGTTTACTTATGTGGATATTTTTTATTATTCTTTGGGGGTTTTAGTAGATTTGGATCTGTGTTTTTAATGATTTTTAAGAGTTTTGTTATGGGATTTTAGAGATTGTGTTTTAGTAAGATGAAGGGTTGTGAGAGGAAGTGAGAGGTTCGATTTTTTAATTTTTTTTTCAAGTTTCATTGATTGATGGATGGAGGACTTGGAGAAACTGGGATGCTTTAATATTTGATCGGATTCATCATGGGGTAGAGAACTGGTCTCAGCAGCCAAAAGGGCTCTTTTGTTTTGTTTTTATTTATATACTCTTTTGTTTTAAATCTAGTTTGATAGCTTTGGAAAAGATTAGTGTTTAGATATTTGTTTGGTTTCTTTATCTTCGAGGCATATATTGGTTGGTGAATATAATCTAAATAACTCGCTGTCATTTTCTAATGTTTCCATGTTGCAAGCCTGCGGTATTATGATAGTAACACATTTTTTGCTTTTGCCCTTGACAGTTTAGAGCGGCATGTATGGCGGCAAGTTTACTGTGAATCTACTTTCTTGGTCTGGAAATTAGGATTCCCTTTTGCATTTCAGCAAAATGTCAAGTATGATAATTTGGATGTTTCTTTTCTAATGCGAATGACCAAAATTGAATGTTTTCTGATGCTTGATTTTGTTATGGTGATGTTGCATGTTGTTTGGCTACTACTAATATTAATATCCTTTGACTGATTGAAGGCGTTGAAGGAATTGTGGTTAATGATGATTATAGAGAGAGAAGATCTGATTTTGAGAACTCTGAAGATGAAAGACGGCGGTCAAAAATTGGTAATCTCAAGAAAAAGGCTCTGAACGCTTCAAATAAGTTCACTCATTCCCTTAAGAAAAGAGGGAAAAGGAAAATAGATTATAGGGTTTCTTCAGTTTCCATAGAAGATGTGAGGGATGCAGAAGAGGAGAGTGCTGTCCATGATTTGCGCCAAAAGCTTCTCGAAAGGGATTTGTTGCCTCCCAGACATGATGATTATCATACTTTGCTAAGGTTAGCCTATTAATAATTTCAGAACTCCGTGTCATAAACTTGAAAAGTTTATTTGGCCTTCCTGTTTAAATCCACTGGAGTGCATTCACTTATTGATACTGTATTTTCTAATCTTGTAGATTTCTGAAAGCTAGAGAGTTTAACGTTGATAAAACAATCCAAATGTGGGAAGAAATGCTTAACTGGAGGAAAGAATATGGGACAGACACAATTTTAGAGGTAATGGAATGGACTTATCCTGCCAACCTTATTGCTGTTGATATGGTTATCTTGGAACCTATTATTTTATCCAGTTAAAAGAAACAATTTTATGTTCAATATTTATTTAATCCAATCACAATAATCAATCAATCACAAGCTCAAAACTGCATCTGTTGGTAACAAATAACATGGGCTAAAATTTTGGTTGCATTGCATTTTTTTATTACTATCCATTCCATAGAATGCAATTTTGCATGCTTACTTTGTGGTTCTGCATTAAACATTTTGATGTTAATTCTAGATTCAGAATAAGATTTTTTTTTTAATTTCTCCTTTTTGCCATTTGATGTTACAAGTACACTGATCTTGTGGGCAATGGTTAGGATTTTGAGTTTGAAGAGATGGAGGAAGTCTTGCAATATTATCCTCAAGGTTACCATGGTGTTGACAAGGAAGGGCGGCCGGTTTACATTGAGAGGCTTGGGAAAGCTTATCCAAGCAGGCTAATGCGTATCACCACTATAGAGAGGTATTTGAAGTATCATGTCCGAGAGTTTGAAAGGGCCATACAGGAGAAATTCCCTGCCTGCTCTATTGCTGCAAAGAGATGGATATGCTCGACAACAACCATATTAGATGTGCAAGGTTTGGTATGTTGAATTGAATATTGTCGTAGACAAGCCTTTTCAAGTAGATGTTGGTCTTAAATCCTTAATCCATTCAAGCAAGAATTAACTATCCATGTTAAATTGCTTCAACCTGTAACAATTTCCCTGCTCTATGCACCTTAAAGAGTTCATTGAAATCTGTTCTGAAATCTACTTTTAGAGTGTTTTTTTATCTCTTACTGTAGGTTGTCAAGCAGCCTCTACTGAATCATTTGAGAGATTAATTCATGTTGTAAAATGAATGTAGGATGTTGATAGACTTTCTTTCTCCACTGCCACTGGTGGTTTATGTTTCTTTCAACTGGTTACATGTGTAATTTGAACTGGTGATTTATGCTGTGTTAAAACAGGGCATTAAGAATTTTACTCGGACTGCTGCAACTCTTTTGGCTTCCATGACGAAGATAGATAACAGTTACTACCCTGAGGTATCAAGGTGTTGCATTTTACTGATAGTTTTTTTCTTCACTATCTAATTGATTTCTAATAGCTGTCCACACATCATACAGACATTGCATCGCATGTTTGTTGTTAATGCTGGTCCAGGCTTCAAGAAGATGCTCTGGCCAGCAGCACAGAAGTTTCTGGATGCAAAGACTATTGCAAAGATACAGGCAAGGGATATGACTGTAATCATACAATTTTTCATCATACATTCCCTGCAATCTGGATTAGCTATACTCATTTTCTGAAATGCAGGTTTTGGAACCCAAATCACTGCCTAAGCTCCTGGAAGCCATTGACTCGAGGTGTGTATCTACTGTTATATGTGTCTCATTTGTATCTAAAGAAACTATAAATTATTAATATACTTCTTTCCTGTTTCAGTCAATTGCCAGACTTCTTGGGTGGTTCTTGCGCTTGCTCAGTTGAAGGAGGGTGCCTTAGATCCAATAAAGGTCCATGGAATGATCCTGCAATAATGAAGGTAGGCAATCCCTGCTATTATAATTTCTTGTATTGATTCCGTGTTGAATTATTAAAGCATTAAAGGAGGCTCGTATTTTTATTTTGAACTTGTATTCAGAAATTAACTGGGGTTGTCTTTCGCAGCTTGTACATAATGCAGCACCAGCTGTTGTGAGGGAAATCTCCAGAGTGTCTAGTGATAAGCAGAAATTTGACTCATACAATCAGGTATGCCCTCTGAAGGCAAGCCTTCCATCTCATGATAGCCAACTGTGTTTGTGGTCATCAACATCGCTTGTTCTGATATATATTAGTTTATTCTTTCTTTTCCAGGGAAAAAGCAGTGATAGATTAACAGCAAAATCAGGGTCAGATATTGATGATCATTCTTCTCCATTTGGACCAAAGAGTTCTACATTTGCATGCTTGGCCCAGGTGGATGAAGAGGTAAATTGTAGAACCTGTAGCTAGCTTTTTTTCCTTTCAATACAGTTCCCTTCTCATTGAACTTAGGCGTGGATGCCAGTTTGCATATGTCTGTGCTTGCATGGGTGCTTGTTTGTGCAAGTGAGATGCGTGCACATCTTTATGCTTTGTTTTGTAAATGAATCTTGATTTTCACAGGCAAGGGCGTCTGATCCAAGTATCTTCTACAGTTGTGATGAAAATTTTATTCTGGCTGAGAAAACTGTTCATAGAGGGGGGTGTTCTGAGGATCAATCACTTGGAACCAACAATTTGGGGAACATTCCTTTTCAAATGACATCAAATCTGGAAGGTATTTGTTCATGCTTCCATACTGCAGATCAGTTTTGTCCAATTCAGATCCAACAAACTTGTTGCTTCATGGCAAAGGAGATCTATATAAAGAGCTCTATGGATTAGTCTTGCTTGTGTTGATTTTAGTCAATACAGTTTCTGAATATGATTTGTATTGTTGCTGTCTTTTAAGATTTGTATCGTAATTTCAGGTTTATTCATCTGTTGGTTTGACATTATCAGAGAAAAAGTTGGGAAAACAAGTATCCCAAGCGCAGCAAGAACCCTGATATCTTTAGTGGTCAAACTTTTTCGTAGTTTACCAATAGAGTATTTGAGAAGGCAAAACAATATTTATCCATCTAATTTGATGGAACATAACACAGTTATCCATTCAACATCTCTTGAAGCTGTGAATGAAGAAGACCATGTATGCCCATGTATAGAACGCCTTCAAAGACTAGAGAACATATACGAGGAACTTAGCAATAAGCCTGCTGGAATCCCTTTGGAAAAGGAGAAAATGCTAACAGAATCTCTGGAGAGGATCAAGTCTGTGGAGTTTGATCTTGAGAAAACAAAGAGAGTATGTCCCGTTCTGCATGGTTTAATAATTGTGAAATTTGGGCTTCTTGTTGTACTGAATGCAATTTTTTTTGGCAATCGTTGTGCTCTCAGGTATTGCACTCTACAGTGGTAAAACAACTTGAGATCACTGAGCTGCTAGACAATTTACGGGAGTCTAAATGTCGTGTACGTAGTTCTGTGATAGTTGATTAATTCCATAGTAAACCTCATCTATGAAGAGTACCTATCTGTTTATTCCTAGTTTATCTCTATCTGGGATTTTCATTCAAGCCTTGCATGAGGGTTAGTGCGTGAGGCTTGAACCACAGCAATCCTTTGGCGGGGACAACTTTGTTCCCATGATCCAGTTTGTTATTAACATGAATGCAGGCCTCCATTTGAGCACATACAACAAGCTTTGTTCAATGTGTTCATGGCAGTCTGTTGTCATTTTGACTTGCACTACTAAGATTTTGTAATTTGAGGTTGAATCATTTACCTAGCTCTCACTACAGTTCAATTGATGCTTACTCTGGTTTTCTAGTGCAAGCATGACAATAGGGAGGTCTTTTTTTTGCAGCGAAGAAGATTGTTCTGCTGAGTAGCTGAAGCTGTAGCGGAACATCAGAAACTAAATATTTGGGTGACTGCACAGGATGAAGCTATGAAGGGGCATCATTGGTGGTGGGAGGCCATTCCCTGAAAGAATCATCACTACTACTATTTATTTTTTTCTTAGTAGAAAGACGAGACAGGCAATCGTCTCTTTTCCATTAACCATTTTCCTTCAATCTTGTAATGTCTTGTTACAGTCGATACTTGCAATGTTAGCTTCGATTTTGTGTAAAGAAAAACATGAAAAAAGTCAAATGGACTGCTTGATCTCAAGCAATACTTGTTCTCTCTTTATTTAGCAAAGAAAACTTCCATTACACTTTTTTTTTATCAAATAAGAACAAAGATTATATCGGGAAAAAAAAAACATTCTTAAAACTTGTGCCCATATGCAGTTAGATAAATCACATATTCAATTAGGGATAAATAAAAATATAATTGATTTTTTTAAAAAAATAATATAAATTAAAATAATTAATATATCAACAAGTGTTATTTACTGTCATGCTTGATAAATTTGTTATGAAAATCAATTTATAATAGAGATTTTTACATGTATAAAATTTATTGAATAAAATAATAATAAAAAATATTATATATTGTTGTACATAATACAAATATTATAAAAAATAAATAATTAATCTATATAAAATATACAAAAAAATTACAGATGAATTATACTAACGTATGAAAAAATTAAACGTCCAATTATTGTTATTCAATAAAGGCTAAAACCCAAAAAAAAAAAAAAAGGCAGTATCAATTAAAACATATATTAAAAAATATTAAAAAATGCCCGAGAAAAAACACTTAAAAAGGGATGAGGGTAGGCGTTGTTGGGCTTGGTAAACTGGGTAAAGCGCACGTGTTTTCAAAAGGGGTAATAAAATTCTAAAGACTTGGTCTCTAAGAAGATCGCACGTGTTGTGGAAGCAATGGCTCTAAGAATAAATTTGTGGGGTGTGAATTCTTTAGTTTTGTTCAAGCTCATCCCAGAGCTGGGGTAAAAACCAGCAGCAGATTAGCAGCAGAAGGTCATATCAAGGGATTAATCGCAAGTCTAAGTTGGACTTGGAAAAAATCAACACTTATAAGCCCGTGAGAATGGTTACCCATCATCCATGTTTATCTTCTTGATTTGAAACACCAGTTAGATGAAAGAAAAAACTTTCTAAATAATAAACAAAGTGTTTATTTAAAACTTGGCCACTCTGATCTGGACTCTGAGAATGAAATTTTTGGCTGTGTGCAAAGTAGTTATTGTACCATGCTAGTTGTAATTTGAGTTTTCAAAGATGGAGACTTTCGCAGAGATCATCATTAGTTTTAGCAGAAATCCCTTCCCACTAACTATGATCACTCTAGAAGAATTGGAGAGAGTACACCTAATGAATTGACAATCATTTGTAAATCCCACACAAATCAACCTCAAGTGGGGGAATAGCTGCTCGAGAGTTGGACTCTTTGCAGTCAATCTCAAAGTGCTCCCATATTTGTAGCTCTTAAAGCAATTAAGAGAACCATTCTACTACTGCTAGGACCCTGTTTCCATTTGTTTTAGATATATGTTGAGTTTCAGCTGAGATATGATATGTGTTCTTTAAAGGGAAATGCAGGCTGCATCACAAGTGCCAACTCGTTTCGAAACAGACACCAAAGCTCCTGCTGTCGTCGGACTAAAAATCTCTCGTTCATGCAAGAGCCGGCAAATCTCTCAAGTAATGTGACGCAAATGTCAAGACAGGAATTGCAACAAGATAAACCAGGACTGCAGGGGCCTGCAAATAGAATTCATCATCCTGATGCACAATGGATGGCCTCCTCCACTCTATGAACTCCAGGGAAAAAATCGTATGCAGAAGGATTGACTTTATGGCTGGCTGGCTGGTAATATGATACATTAAAAATTGAAAATATATTTTTATATCGATACATTAAAAAGCATCAATTTCTATTACGTGTTACTTAAGAATTCATGACTCAGTGTTCAATACTCTTTATTTCTATTAGGTGAAGGCTCACAGCAGGCGAATTGGAAGGTGAAAGGAAAACATGGACGCCAAAGAGTTGTCCAATATTTTAAAATGAAAGTTTTTTAATTTAAAAATTATTAAATTAATTTTTTAAAGTAATTTAATATAATTATTTTAATAAATAAATAAATAAACACTTTAAAAATATATCTCAAAATAACACCACATAATACTTATCAACTCACTCGAAAATTGATAAACTGCTGAGAAGACTTGAAAAGTTGGCGAAAAGAGTCTTTGCCTGCTTGTCTTGATTGACCCATGGATTGATGAGCTAATTGTCATCGACAAGGAGAGAACATATTTTATAATATTTATTCGTTAGTTTCTCTCATTAACAAAGCATATAAACTTGAGGAGGAATAAGGAAATAGGGTCGTGAGTGTTGAGTGGTGACCGTTTTCGCCTTCTTTGCTGTATCCCACTTTTATATAGATGATCGCTCATAGCAAGTTATTTTCAGATACACAAACTGGAAGCATCAACTGTTTCATTTTTTTTTTTTAATAGCGCATACCCCGACTAATTTCACGTTTCCGCTCTTACCATTGGGTTTATTCTATCATGTACTTATATCAGTTGTGTTTTCGTGTTTTATTTTTACACACTTCCATGCGTTTATGTTTCTGTCTAGATCTCAAAAAACAGTGGCAGTCCAAGGGGTGAGGAAATAGATAAATTGAAGTGAAGAAAGAAAGGAATGTAGAAAGACTGAAACTTTATAAGGGAGATGGGGCTGAATCACTGTTCTAGAATTGTCTTTTTCTTTCTCTTGATGGGTCTTTTTGCTGCTCCTTTTGCTTCTACTTTCATTTCAGGTACTTATTTTCACTTTCAAGTATCCTTGCTTTTGATTTTTGTTACAAAGATCCATTTTTTATACTGTCTTTCTTTGTTTATTCGGATGCAGATGGTGTCTTTGAATCTCATGCTTCTACTGGCAGGAATCTACTTCAGACTGTGAAAGGTTGCCTTTTTTAACAACATATTTGCTAATTTTTGGTCATATTTTGTTTTGGGTTCTCTAGATTGTGATCATAACAATGCTTTCTTCTGTGATCCAAGGGATTCCAGATTTTATTCTTTTGTTATGTGCCCCATTTTGTTTGAGTTCACAATCATGCTTGAGGTGTTTAGGTTTATCTTTAGTTTCCTCTCCTCTGGTACTCAAAGGTCAAGTCCTTCTGTTAGGGTTTCTGAAGGAAATCTCGTCATCACTTCAACCTCGTGATATTCTTCTGGATATCATAAAACTTTAAGGACTGTAATCTTTATTACACAATTGTGCTTGCTAAAAGCTCTTGTGGAAAGTTATTATCACCTATGTCATTCAATTCATATCTCATTTCCACTGTTGATCCGTCAACACAGCGATTGTGAGTTTCCGAGCCATAGTTTGTTTACACTTTCACAGCTTGACTTATTTTAAATTCTTTGAAGTGCGTACATCAGTTTGATTACATTTGCATTAGTGCAACAACATAGGCATTCAATGTTGCAGATCTTCCTCTGCAAATCATCATGCATTTGATTGTGAATTCGGAGTATTAGTTCATATTCATTTGATAACAATTAAACAGTATATACATTTGCAAGCTTGGTGATTAGAAGCATGCTTGGACTTTTCTTCTTCTTCTTCTTCTTTTCCTTCAAGGACATGCTGGTGTGTCCAGTGTTAGTGAAGTCAGAAAATCACTTGGGAACTTTTGAAGATTAAATATTAAAAGATTTTGTGACAATATGGGACTGAGTATTTAAAGAATATCCTTGTTGTTTGGTTCCAGCTGCTTGGCAGCAACTTGGTTCACAGTTTCAATCTATTTACCAGCCCAGAAGCTTGGGGGTGATGGAATTTGTAAGAGGAATGACTTTGGAAGTTTACAGTTTAATGGATTCAAAGCAGATCAATGAGAGACGTTAAAAGATCACAAAAGTGTTCACTAGAAGCCTTAAGACTGAAACTTCATGTTCACATTAGTGTGGTTTGCAAATTCTCGCTGATTGGTTCCTTACTCTCACGAACTCACCTATTACACATTTAAAGTCAAATTCAAAGGAATTACATAGAGGAGGAGATGAACCATATCATTCTCGAATAGAAGCTATTAATATGAACTTGCAAGCTGGTCATGGCTTCCCATTTCTGGTCAATGTGTTTGATTTTGATGTTATGATCTGCTAGCACAATATATCCAAACAATAACTATATATTTTGTTGATCTTTGAATGCATGTCAATAATTTTCCATTTTTTATTTGTTCTTTTAAGATGCAACGTGTTGTGTTTGTTTTCTCAAGGGTGTTTTTTGCAGGTTTTTTGTACAATTAGAGAAACATAGGTTACACAATGTTGTTCCAGTCTAACCAAAGAAGCCAACAACTATATTCGAGATTTTAATAGGTTGTATCGTTCTCTGCTTTAGAAAGCATGCTGATGACAATGCATTGTCTTGCTTTTATCTGCAGCTTGCCCTATAAGCTTTGAGTTTCTGAACTATACAATCATCACGAGCCAATGTAAAGGACCTCAGTATCCTCCCAGTCTCTGTTGTGCATCATTTAAGGAGCTTGCCTGTCCTTATGCAGCTCTGCTTAATGACCCGACCAATGAATGTGCATCAAATATGTTCAGCTACATTAACCTCAATGGGAAATATCCTCCTGGTCTTTTTGCCAATGAATGCAAGGACGGGAAGCTGGGACTTGCATGCTCTGCATCACCGCCATCAGAATTGGTCAACGACAAAAATGGGAGTCAGATTATGCATGATCCGCCCTTGCTGCTGATTCTTCTGGCTGGTTTCTTAGTAGTGCTATTTCAGTTATTTTGAAATTGGAGGCCTTAAATGCCCCCAATAATTTCTTTTAACCTTGGCAGAGAGAACTGCTACCTCTAAAAAAGTGTTATTTAGTCATACTGGAAGAAAAAAAAATCAAATATGTATATGGTTGTGATCTGCCGCTCTCAAGTGGTAGGGACTAGAGAATGGTTGTATGGAGCGTGTAGATAGTATTCTTCTCCATAAAAATACCTCAATCTATTAACTCAAGGCTTCCTCCAATTTGTTTCTTCAAATATCAACTTGCCCATTTCATGCCAAAATTGCTTATGCCAAAATGCCGTGTGCCTGAGATGATATTGTCGTCATATGAATCATTTTCTCTATCGATTTTGCTTGTGGCTATGAATAGATGATGTCATGTTTATCAAAAACCATTTTATATCAGCAACAACTGTCAGTTTTGGAAGACAACTCCATCCTTAACTAGCTGTAAGCAGCATTGGCTGCAACCGTGGGAGCTAAAATAACCTCTTCAATATCAGCAGTTGCGTCTACCACATGGCTTCTCCCCAAAAAATCTCTCCTCTTCTCATGGAGAGAAATCTACTTCTCACATGTTCAACTAGAACACCAGCTACTGTTGTCTCACTTCAAACGTGCCACGACTCCCAGTAAGAAACAATTACATGCGAAGTTTGTCGTGTCAGGACTCCTTGGTCATCATTCCTTGAGTGATAGAAGGCTCCTTGAGTATTATGTTACAATGTTGCAGATTTATTATGCTGTTTCGATCCTGAGATAATACCTTCTCCTGACGTGTCTTAGAGCGCCTAGCAACGGGCAAGTTTCCTCGTGCATCTTTGTTACTGTATGATGAAATCCTACCAGGCTACCTTTTAATACACACCTTTGTTCTTGAAGCATGCTTCCATTTGAAAGCTCCTTTTGAAGGTAAAAAGTGCATTGCCAGATAATTAAGGCAGGAATAGTACCAGATACCCCACAGTCATAGCTCCCTAATTCATATTTACACAAATTCAGGAAGCATAGATGACGCAGAACTTGTTCTTGGAGAATTCTCTGAGGAGAAGACACTTCCTAAGAATGCCTTGATTTCAGAGCGAGGGTCATGTAGACAAGGCTAGAAAAATGTTTGATAACACAGCAGCAAAAGATGCGGCATCTCGGAGTGAATAATAACAGGATATATAAAGAATGGTACATGCTGAGGCATCAGCTCTTTTTCAAGATACGATGGTTTAGCATATCCTGCCAAATGAAACAGCACTAGTGAGTTCACTCTCTGCTTGTGGACAATTAGGGGCTTTGCATCAGGGAAAAGATGGATACATGCATACATTGATGAATCTGGAGTTCTTATGAGCACTATACTCATTACAGCTCATCGATATGGATGCAAGGTTTGGCAGCATTGAGCGTGGCTATGAAATATTTCAGAAAATGCCCCAGAGAGATATTGTAACATGGGGAGCTATGATTTCATCTTTTGCCATCTATGGCCAAGCTAAAAAATGCTTTCAATGAGATCCTTGCTGATGGGATACATCCAAATAAAGTCCACACTATGAGCCTGCTCTTATGCTGGTTCTGTTGAAGAGGGCCGGCGATATTTCAGTCAAACGAAACATAATCTTGGAATCAGACGACCTATTGGAGCTATGAATGCATGGCAAACGTGCTGGGCTGCTGGCAAGGCAGAAGAACTAATCCTTTCATTGACAGAATAGCCTGATTCGATAATCCGGGGCTCGTTGGTAAGTGCTTGTTGAACTCAAAATGACCTCAAGAGTGGCACTTGGGCATTTGAGAACTTGATAGAGCTTCAACCAACATCGGATTGATCTCTTTTCTTGGTGTTTAATGATAAGCAAGATGAAACACCCCTGAGAGATATTTATTATTCCATTCATGTGCTTTATTGCGATTTGAACTACTTTACAAAAAACTTTCAAAAAATATTAAATATAAAAGTTTCTAGTATTATTATTAAATTCAATCAAACGCTAAAGTTTTTAATTAAATTTTATGAGAATTGATTCAAATTAAATCAATTAATTTAATTGATTCAAGAGCTCAATTGGATGATAAATAAAAATATGACATTATTTTTTTAAGATAAAACATTTACAATTGATGAGTAAATTCGTAAAACTCGTGATTTAGATAACTCGGGCCAAAATTTCAAATTTATAAACTAAATAATGGACTCTAGTAAGATTAATATTTTTTCTAAACTATTGTTAATTTAACCATACAATAACAAAAATAAATTATCAACTGTTAAAAAAATCATAAAAAGACAAATCCAAATAAATTAAAATGAAGTGTAAAATCATGCAATTTATTTTCCAACCACTATAAAAGTCAAATTAAAATAAATTATCAACTCTAAATAACAATAAACATAAAATATAATGGCCAAACTAAAAAAACAATAAGCAAAGAAAAAAAAAGTCAAAATGAAAAAAAATATGGATTACTATTGTAATTCACAATCCTAATGGGCGTGTAGAAAATATACTTTTAACTTTTATAAAATATACTTTTATAAATTGTACTTTCCAAATAAATTCTAAAAAATCACCTAAGCAACTCAAGTTTTTCACATGAATCTTCTATCTTTCAATTCAACCTTCCTTGGATAAACATGAAATTTGATGCTCAACAAAATTTGATTCTACAAAGAAAAAAATTAAGGACTAAAGCAAAAAATTATCACGAAAGCACTATTATGATCCATAGTTAATTGTGAGAGGGTGAATAGTAAGAGAATTTATAGTCAAAGAGTCATATAGTTTATATTATAGGTAATTTTCTATATTTTTTATTATTTATTTAACTCAATCGAACAATAATAAAAAAGACAAACAAATTAAATTGACCGAATAAAAAAAAATATGATGCATAAATACATGTATTAGAAATATTCTGAAAGTAAAAACTCTTTGTTTTCAAAAATATAATTTATCTACAAAAAAAAAAAATCAATTTAAATATAATTTTTTATATAAAAAATAATAATTAAAAAAAATTCAAGCGCTGCCAAGACCAGCCCATTTTAGTTGGGCCCACACACAGGTCTACCATGCAAGCCTCATGTTAGGTTTTTTTTTTTTCATTATATCTGGGATGGACAACACGTTGTTTGTTCTTACCTAGGTTCTAACCACTATAATGATCAGAAATCAAGGCTTGAGAATTTTTAGTTAAAAATCTATTTTGAACCAAAAATCATTAAAGAACTTTAAAAAACATAATAAACTTAAAAAAGATGTAAAATAAATCTTTCCAAAAAATAAAATCAATCCAAAAAAAATAATCAAATCGAGCTCAAATCTATTTTTTAACTAACTTTAAGGAGGTCACCTAATACGAACTCTTCTTGTTGATGGAATAATCTGACATAAAATTTATTCATCTTGGTGTCAAAAGTATATTTTTATCCTAATGGTAGAGTTCAATGACATTTCTTTCTCTTCTATTAATTAGAGACTAACAAATAACAAAAATAATTTTTGTATCAAAAGTGAACTTGAAAAATATTAATATACTAAAATTATATAAAATGTGTGGTTTTTAAAGTTGAAAAACTAAATTGCATTTAGTTCTAAACTAATGAAACACCTCTTATATTTGTTGACTTTTTCATTATGGTCTTTTTTCTTTCAATATCATCCTTTCTTAAAAAAATCTGAATAAATTGATCCTCAATCAGAATGATATTTCCAGGAAAAAGAGATTGAGGATCAAATTTAAAAAAATATAATTTTGTGTGTGGTGGATGAACAATGAAAAACTCACGTGTTTTATTTTTGTGTGTAATTTGATGATTGAGAATTTGAGATCACTAGTTTATTTTGGATTGATTGGTTTCAAGGAATTGTGAAACCATTTGCATTTACTTGTTTTATTAAATTTTATCTTGTTAGTCTAACTAATAAAATATTTGCATAGACTAATACTGAAAAACCTGAAACTATAGGGATAATAATGAAAAACCTGAAACTATAGGGATGAAGGTAGAACTTAGCTGAATTTTGAAGATAAAAATAAATTAAATTTGTCTTTTTTTTTGTTTTTTGTAGTATTCTCTTATCATCTTAGAATGAAAAATACTAAATTGATTTTTTTTCTCTTTAAATTCTCTACTATCAAAACAAAAGCTTGGCTGATTTAACTATTATTTTATGATATTCTTTTTAATATTTTCAATTTAACAAATATCTTGTTTTTAATTTTAAAAATAGGTTATTTAGCAAACATACTTCCTTAATTTTTCATAAAATAGTCATTTTAGAATAAATAAAAACACTTTTTTTTTCTTTTGAAAATAAAAATGAGCTATATGTTTCTAGCACTATATTAAGAAATAAGCTAAAGGAGCTCGCACTATCACTATTCATGCACTGTGCACACACACACATTTCACCGTGGACTCGTAATTCTCTCCGGTGTGCCGCGCGAGTTGGTTCGTATTTTTATTTTATTTTTACTTGCTGTGAACAGTGTTTTAACGGTTTTACCCCTCTAATAGGACAAAAAATGGTTCCGGGCTGAGAGTTACGGAGGTAATTGCACGCGTACGAACCAGTCCGATCCGCTGCAACTTTTATTTTAATATTTTTTTAAAATGGCTAAATACGGATATAGCCCATAATAAGACAAAATTGATGAGTTAAGCACAGGGATAGCCCGGTAATTGACCAATATTTTTTATTATTTATTTCTTTATACTGTTGGCGCGTGTGTAACAGGCGACCGACAGTATTCCGCCTCACATCCTCTTTAAGAAGCGCGTGAGCGGTCATACGGTGGCCAGAGATAGGCTCTTGGCATCTCTTTCAATGGGCCTACCCCTGGTCTTCCTCTCGGTCCAGCGCGTTTTCTGTCAAGGTGGCTGTAGACGCGGCGGTGGCCGGGTAAAGCCGGCTTACCCGCTTCTCTCTCTCCTGCACGTAAAAGTGCAAGAGAGTTTCCCGATTGTTTGGATTCTACACTTCGGTTCCTGTATTTTTAATTTCATTTCTGGCACTGATTTCTGTTATATAAGTTTTGATTTAGTTCGATTAAGTCCTTCGATTGAAATTAATTGAATGTTAATGTTTCACTTCGGTCCTCCTTTTAATTTCTAGATTGAGTTTAAAAAGATTAATTTATTCGATACTGAAGTTTTTTTTTTTTTAATTTTATCCATTGATTGAAATTGAATATATATTTTATTTTCATTTCGGCCCTTATACTTTTAATTTTTTATTTTAAACCCCTTATATTTAATTTTTATTTCAGCCCTTATACTTTTAATTCATAATTTTCTTCCTTTTATTTCTTAATATGAATTATTATTAATTCATATTATTATTATTATTATTATTATTATTATTATTATTATTATTATTATTATTCCTCTTTACTCTTTTGTTAATGTTTTTTTCTCTCGATATAATTTGATAATTTTTATTGTTTGGACTGTGATAATAATGATTATTTTTATTTTTATTTTATTTTTTTGTTTGAACTTTGATATTAAAACTTCCATATTATTGTTGCAATAGCGTGTATTAATGTATTCTATCATATCAAACTTTACAAGTGTAGATATTATATTTTATTTTTAAATTTTTTAAATTTTATCCTTAGATTGAAATTGATAATATATTTGATTTTTATTTCAGCCCTTATACTTTGAATTTTTTATTTTAATCCCTTGACATTTGATTTTCATGTCGGTTTTTTTACTTCTTCTTTTTTTTAATCCTTTTATTTTTTTATTTATGGAATAATCCTCACTTTTGTCTATGTATATATAACTGTGATTTTTTTTTATTTTCTTATTTGTTGAGGTAATATTTTTTCTTTTAAATTAATTCTTAAATTTTATATTTATCATTTGAAAATTAATATTTATTTTTTTCCTCCTTATGTTTTTTTTTTTAGTTTTTTATTGGTTTTTTTTTATCTTCAAGCCAGGTTAAAAAAAATTTTGCCTAATATATTTTTTTTTAATCTTTTGTTAAAGCTTTAAAGATTTTTTTAGCCTTTTATTTATTTTTGTTTTTTTCATCATTAACACAATAGTAGTAGTAGTAGTAGTAGTAGTAATTTTAGTTATTTTTCTTCTAATGTTTTTTTAATATTTTTTATTTTTTTTCTCTAAAGATAATTGGATAAATGATATTGTTTTGACAGTGATAGCAATAATAATTTTAGATGTTAAGACTTTGATGTATTGTTTTTATAACAAGTTATGATGATCTGTTTTATTATATTAAATCTTATATATAGAAATATTATATTTTAATTTGGAACCAGCGAATCCTATTAATTTCTGTAATCCCAACAATTATAGAAATTGTTTACTTAGCTCGCAACGTAATGTGATAATTTTTTTTAATTTTCAAATCAAATAATTTTTTTACATTTAATTATTTTTTTACAGTTGATAATTTTTTTAATTTTTAAGTCATTTTTTTTATTTTTTATTTTTGATTTTGATTTTATTTTTAACTTTCTCTTTGTGTTATTTTTTTATTAGTTGTTTTTTCCAATCAAATGAATTTGTTTTACCTTATAATTTTGAATTTTTTTCTTTTGTTAAAGTTATTTAGATTTTTTTCATTTTTCATTTTTTTTTCTTTTCATCATTAACACACTTATAATAATAATAAGAAGAAGAAGAAGAGGAGGAGGAGGAGGAGGAGGAGGAGGAGGAGGAGTTATTTTAATTATTTTTTTTTCTTACTTTTTTTAATTGTTTTTCAGCTAATCCTCATTTTTGTCCATGTATATATAACTGTGATTTATTTTTTATTTTTTTTATTTTCTTATTTGTTGAGGTAATATTTAATCTTTGAAATTAATTCTAAAATTTTATGTTAATCATTTGAAAATTAATATTTGTTTTTTCCCTCCCTATGTTTTTTGTTTTAGTTTTTTATTGGGTTTTTTTTCTATCTTCAAGGCGGGTTAATTTTTTTTTTGCCTAATATTTTTTTTTAATCTTTTGTTAAAGCTTTAAAGATTTTTTTAGCCTTTTATGTTTTTTTTTTAATCATTAACACAGTAGTAGTAGTAGTAGTAGTAGTAGTAATTTTAGTTATTTTTCTTGCTTACGTTTTTTTTAATGTTTTTGATTTTTTGTCTCTAAAGATAATTGGATAAATGATATTGTTTTGATAGTGATAGCAATAATAATTTTAGATATTAAGACTTCGATATTTTTTTTTTCTAATAGGTTATGATGATCTATTTTATTATATTAAATCTTGCATATAGAAATATTATATTTTATTTTGAAACCAGCGAATCCTATTAATTTTTGTAATCCCAATAGTTATAGAAATTATTTACTTAGCTCGCAACGTAATGTGATAATTTTTTTTAATTTTCAAATCAAATAATTTTTTTACATTTAATCATTTTTTTGTACAGGTAATAATTTTTTTAATTTTCAAGTCAATTTTTTTTAATTTTTAATTTTGATTTTCTTTTTAATTTTCTCTTTCTTTTATTTTTTATTAGTTGTTTTTTCCCAGTCAAATGAGTTTTTTTTACCTTATAATTTTGATTTTTTTTTCTTTTGTTAAAGTTATTTAGATTTTTTTAATCTTTCATTTTTTTTTTCTTTTCATCATTAACACACTTATAATAATAATAATAAGAATAAGAAGAAGAAGAAGAAGAAGAAGAAGAAGAGGAATTATTTTAATTATTTTTCTTTCTTACTTTTTTTAATTATTTTTTCAGCTCTTGTCCTTGAGATAATTTGAGAATTTTTATTATTTTAACAATAATAACAATTATAGTTTTAGATGTTAAGGTTTCGATATTGCTATTTTTATAATAGGGTATAATAATATGTTTTATTATATTTAATTTTGTATATATAAATATTATATTTTAATTTTGAATTGGCAAATCCTATTGATTTCTTTAATCCAAATAATTATAAAAATTATTTACTCACCCCGCAGCATAGTGCAGTATATTTTTTAAATTTTCAAGTCAAATCATTTTTTTAAAGAAATGCTTTCCCCTTGCATTTTTTTTATGACTAACTTCATTTTTTTTTTTTTTTTTTATGATCGAGAACCTTTTTTTCATAATTTAAAAAAAAAATATTAACTAGGGTGTCAAAGTCAGTTTTTTTTTTATTTTGTATCATATTTCTTTTTTTTTATGTTTTTTTAACTAGGGTATCTGTAGCAGCAAATTTGTAATAAATTTTGGTTTCTTCTTTGCAAATTTTATCAAAAATATTTTAAATATAGCAACATTCAATCACTTTTTGATTGAAAAAAAAACATATTTAATAGATTTTAACAATTATAATTTTACTATTTAAATATTAAATTAATTAAATACAACATGTATAAAATCAATTAATTTTTTATATAAATAAAAAAACCTAACACATCGCGCGAGCAATACCGCTCATTTCTCTCTGTAAAGTAGCCTCTTATTCTCTAAAAAAAAAAGCACTCTCTTTCTAGCATTATATTTCACATCTGGTGCTATAAAAAAAGTTGTATATTTTTTATTGACTAAATAAATAATTACTGCTTTTACAACAGAAATAAAAAATAATTATTAAATTATAGCATAAGATGGTGCTCTTTAACAATAACATCATTTTATAATTTTGAAACCACTACTTCAAGAGGATTTTATTATTTTTTGAAGCAATATAAGAGATACATAATTAATATTATTGAAAAAATCAATATGTCGAAAAATATATTTAATAATAATTAAGGGATAGGGCCAAGAGGTAACAAACAATTAATTATCTGTCTACCAAAAGATATAGATAAAAAAATATTTTCCTATTATTTAATATTATTATGTAGCTCTGATATTTTATATTTCCTCTCTAGATCGACAGAAAGGAGCTCCCTTTCTCCAATCCTCAGAGTTGCAACTCAACTGCAGGTACCGTTTCTCTCTTTCATTTCCTATTTCTCTTCCCCCGATCTCAGGGTTCCTCAATTTTGATCCCCATAACGTACAAGACGCGTTCAAAATTATTCGTTTTTTTTTTGGGTCAAAAGCTTCCTGCTTTAGGGTTTATATCGGTTCTGCTGGTCTAGTTATGGGATTCCTCTTTATATTTGTAATCATAATTAAGACGGGGTCTTATTTTCTCTCCTAATTTTACTACAATTTGCTGAAAGTTTGTGACTGAAATTCAATTGAGGTTTTGGTGCATCGGGTTTCGTTTTGAATTTTTTTAGCAGAGTTTTGTTGTTTAGGAATTGAGAAATTATGAGCTAATTATGGATTTTCCCAATAAATTTAAATTAATATCGGCGAACATAAAGAATTGGTATTTGAATTATATTGGTTTTTGATCGATTTTGTTTAAAGTTTGATGATTTGGGGAGTAATGTGATGGAATGTTGTTAATTATCAACTTACTGAATGCTTACGATTAAAGGTTAATTCTAAATAAATGCTATGAATTTGGTCCCTTTTGTTATGTGATGCTTGGATGTCACTCTGTGATTTCTTGTTCTTGCTGTTGATTGTTTTGTCATGGTGAACTAGTTTTGCTTCATTGGTTCAGTGTTTGTTGTTGCACAATTGTAATTCGTTACTTCATATTTTGAGTCCACCTCAAGCACCGTTGTTCGAATGAGCAGTGGACTGACTTGTTCATTGAATCAATGACTGTTATTACCTGTAACTTCTGTGAATCATCATGGAATTTGAGGAAATATATCTGGGTGTTCTGTTTTCACGGTTTTTTTTGTTGGTTTGTGATATGTCACCTTCGTGTTAGATATGCTCTAGTTGAGCTGACTATGATTGGTTGTCAGTGGTCCTTTTATGCAGACATTCCTATAATCTTTTGCTTGCTATCGACATTGAATCTATAGCTTCTTGATTTTTTCCAACCATTTTAATCTTTTAAATTTGGCAATTGGTTTGCGTGTTAATTTTGCTTTATGGTTACATCAGCTTCTGTTGATGCTTGACTGATTGGTTTGAGTTGATTCTGCTGGGTAGGTGGAATTGTTAAAAAAATATGTCCCATTACCAAGGGGATGATGCTGAATACATGGAAGATGAATATGAAATGGAAGATGTTGATGATGACATGGACGAAGAGTTTCGTGCTAGGGAGATGGGCTCAGACTCTGACGTCGATGAATATGACTACCTGGTTCGTTTTCCTTACTACATTATTTGCGTGGGCAATCCTGGACAATCTTTTCCACTGTAACTTTGGTCTGATTTAGGATTTAAAGCATTTTTGTTTCTGCTGCAGAATAATAAAGTAGCTGATACATCTGCTGCTGATGCTAGAAATGGAAAAGACATTCAGGGAATTCCATGGGAGAGACTTAGAATCACTAGAGATGTCTACCGGCAAACCAGGCTAGAACAATACAAGAACTATGAAAATGTACCTCACTCTGGGGAAGATTCAAAAAAGGTGAATTCTTATTTCATCCCTGTTCCATGAGTGCTCCCTGTCAGCAAGATCACTTCAACAGTTTTATACTCTCGTTTTCTTCATGCAGGATTGCAAAATTACTAAAAAGGGGGGCTTGTATTATGAGTTCAGACAAAATTCCAGATCTGTCAAATCTACCATTCTTCATTTTCAGGTTAGTTGGAGAACCCAGTTTTTTCCAGAGAAAAATGTTGTGACAATTCATGGAGTCTGGAAAGTTTGGTACATTTATAGATATATGATTGAGTGCAAATGGGCATGAAATGGTTGTGATGTTTGATTGACTCACTTGCATGTATCTGTGTTTTTTTGCGATGCAGTTGAGGAACTTGGTTTGGGCAACAACAAAGCATGATGTCTACCTTATGTCACATTTCTCTGTCATTCATTGGTCTTCCTTAACTTGTAGCAAGACTGATGTTCTTGATGTTTCTGGTCATGTGGCACCAACTGAGGTAAGTTTTGGTTTTGCTTTGTATCTTTGTGCAGATTTATGTTCAGATTTGATCTATTCTGTAAATTGATTACTTTGTTCTGTTTTCTAGAAACATCCTGGAAGTCTATTGGAAGGATTCACGCAGACTCAAGTTAGTACTCTAGCAGTGAAAGATAATTTGCTAGTTGCTGGAGGGTTCCAAGGAGAGCTTATTTGCAAGGTAAGTTTAAGATCTATCTTATTCAAGTCTTTCTCTTGAAAGAAATAAAGAGATTTCATAAAATGGGTGACATGTGTTGCTATATAAATGCAACTTTTATGAGGTGTTGGCACTTTCTCAGCTCGTTTTTGTTGCTTGGAAATATAATTTTTTTTCTATAATCATGTCACCTCTGAGATTTAATTTTAATGATTTCTCTGGTAGTAACAAAAAAAGGCTAATTATTAAGCTTTTATTGGAATGCAGCATCTAGATCGGTCTGGAGTAAGCTTTTGTTCCAGAACAACTTATGATGATAACGCCATCACCAATGCTGTTGAGATCTATGATAGTCCGAGGTACATATTTTCCATTGTGCTGATGGTGGACTATAACATTTTTAATGCAGAAATAACCTAGCTTTGTTATTTTAATTGCCAGTGGTGCAGTGCACTTTACTGCTTCAAACAATGACTGTGGAGTAAGAGATTTTGATATGGAGAAATACCAGCTCTCAAAGCATTTTCGTTTTCCTTGGCCAGTGAACGTGAGTAACCAATATGCAGTCTGGTAATTCAGCATGTTATTTCTTGTATTAGAAAACCATGAGCTACTGTGATACTTTGAACACAAGACCCCCCTACCATGCCATTCATGGTTTCATCTCTCTCACCATATGCAGGTGTGTATTTTGATATCAGTGACATTTCAGATTAAAGGTTGGATTCCTCTTATAGAAAGAGGAGATCAAATCTTAGTAATAAATAATTTTTTCTTTTCCACGTGTGCAGATTAGTACTGCACATATAATGTCAGGTTTTCATCGTTTAACCAGTTTTGCAACTGTTGCTCTGTTGGGACAGTTTCCACTGTTACCAGGGTGTTGCGTCTTTAGCCTCATCTTGGGTTGTTTGTTACTTCTCAGTCACTAATTGGGGAATGACACACAAGCATTCAGGGAATCAGTTGTTTTTTTTATATTAATTTGGAGACATGCTAACAGTTTGTTTTATGAAGACCATCATATCACTGATAAGTGAAATAGAAGCATATTCTTCCATTGTCTCTGCAATCTTGAGTTCATTTTAGTTGATTGGATAAATACTGTTTTCTTGAATTATGTTTTGCTGGGGAAGGCATGGTGGCCCAGTTCTTGCCTAGCTGAGGCCAGGTTTTCTAACTACTGGACTGGAAAAATAAACATTTGATGGTTATTGCATGTTTTGTTTTTTTGTCATGTGCAGCATATTTGATGGTTATTGCATGTTTTGTTTTTTTGTCATATGTGCAGCATACTTCCCTTAGTCCTGATGGAAAGCTTCTAACAATTGTTGGCGACAGCCCAGATGGTTTGTTGGTGGACTCCAACACTGGGAAGGTACTAGTCTATCCTGGCCATCAACTTTACAAATATGAATTTGACAGAGTATATGTGATGACTGGAATTGTGAATGCTTACAGACAGTGACATCCTTGTCTGGACATCTGGATTTCTCATTTGCATCAGCATGGCATCCTGATGGGGTCACTTTTGCTACTGGGAACCAGGACAAAACATGCCGCATTTGGGATGTTAGGAACCTGTCCAAGTCACTGGCTGTTTTGAAGGGCAATCTTGGTGCAATTCGATCAATTCGATATACATCTGATGGCCAGTATATGGCAATGGCTGAGCCTGCAGATTTTGTGCATGTTTATGATGTAAAAAACGGGTATGAAAAGGAGCAGGAGATTGATTTCTTTGGTGAGATATCCGGTGTGTCATTCAGTCCTGACACGGAGGCTCTTTACATTGGAGTGTGGGATCGCACATACGGTAGTCTCCTTGAGTATGGCCGGTGCCGGAACTATTCATACCTTGATTCCTTTGTTTGAGTTGCTTGAAGAAAAGCGTGTTGATATGGTTTTTTTCTCTTGATGCAATTGAGGAACCTAATAAAATCATATAATGTAGAAGGAGGTTTAGGTGTATATTGTAATACTATTGTGGAATTTTAGGTTCTTGTGGCTCTATTAGTCTTGGTGCCACTGTTGTTGTTGGGTTATTATAAGATGTGTAGAAAGGAGGGAATGTACAGAAGGCTAGAAAGTACCATTCAATGTGAGCAATAATAGCATGGAATTGAACTTCTGCTTCAGGTAGATGAAATTTTCTATCTGCTGCCCAATGTAATCTTATTTCTCGTGATATCCAGTCTTTCTGGTCCGTTTCCTTTCCAGCCCCCACCTAATTGCAAGGTGCAAACGAGATTAAGGATCTCATATTTTCTTTTTGCCCTAACTATTTGAGATTCTCGGGCTCACTTGATGTAAAGTTGCATGCTTATTTACCATACCATGAGAGGACCATATGCACCCGACCAGTCTGTTCTGGGTAACAGCTTGTTACAAACTTATTAGCAAACACAATTTGTCAAAATAGCTTGAAAGATTGTCTGAATTTGTGTCTGACTTTGATTTCTGTAATTTATATAGAGATTACAATGATGTATAAATGGAAAGAAAATCAGCATAATTCTATACATGTAAATTATAAACTGTCATATATACAAAATAAGAAATACATAAAAGAGGAAAATAATTGTGGATTTATAAAATAGAAAACTTGTTGCCAACAAACTTCCCGATGACAGACCCCCCTCAAATTGATGCAAGATGATCAACCAGCATTAATTTGCTACTTAGAAAACAATGTCGATGTTGTGTGAGCGCCTTGGTGAAGATATCAACAATTTGTATATCAATAGAAATATGAGGAAGAGTGATAACTTGAGCATCATAGGCTTCACGAATAAAATGACAGTCCACCTCGATATGCTTCGTGCGCTCATGAAACACAGGATTAGCCGTGATCTGAATAACACTCGTATTATCGGCATGGAGAGGTGTAGAATCAGTCATAGAAAAATCTAGCTCAACATGCAAACCTCGAAGCCAAAAGATTTCAGAACAAGCCAGAGACATTGCCCTATACTCAGACTCCGTAGAGGACTTAGAAACTTTATCTTGCTTCTTACTTTTCCAATAAATCAAGGCATCTCCTAAAAACATACATCACCGCGTGATTGATCGATGGGTGTCTGCACAACCTGCCTAATCCGCATCATTGTAAGCAGTAAGACGAGGAGGATTGTTCGTAGGGAAAAATAGGTCATGAGCCACGGTGCCATGAACACAGCATATGATCTGATGGAAAGCAGCCAAATGAAGATGTCGGGGAGTCTGGAGAAATTGGCTAACTTGTTGTACGGCAAATGAAATGTCTGGTCTAGTGATGGTGAGATAAACAAGGTTGCCTACCAATTTCTGGTATAGACTAGGATCAGTAAGTAAGTCACCCTCTTCTTTGCGAAGCTTGATATTCACCTCCATGGGAGTATCAACTGAAATAGTCTCTTGGAGACTAGCTGTAGTCACCACGTCACTAGCATATTTATGTTGAGTTAAGGAAATGTATGAGGAGCTATAATGTACTTCAAGACCGAGAAAATAAGTAAGAGGCTCAAGATCTTTCATATGAAAAGCCTCAGAGAGATGAGTCTTGAGCTGACCAAGGAGATCCAAATCAGAACCTGTAATGACAATATCGTCAACATAAACCAGAAGAACAACAATAACCATAACTGATTTCCGAAGAAATAAGGAAGTGTCATGCTTGCTTTGTTTGAATGAGAACTGTAATAGAGTGGTGCGAAATTTATCAAACCAGACCCTCGGAGCCTGTTTGAGACCATAAAGAGAACGACGAAGCTTACACACATGGGAGGTCGGAGAAGAAAATAATCCTAGAGGAGGCTTCATATAAATACATTCTTTCATATCCCAATGAAGAAAAGCATTCTTGACATCCATTTGATGTGGCTGCCAATTACTAGAAGCGGCAAGAGCCAATATCGTCCGAACAATAGTCATTTTAGCCACTAGAGTAGATGTCTCTTCATAATTGACCTCATATTCCTGATTATTCCCAAGGGCAACAAGGTGGGCTGTGTAACGGTCCAAACTACCATCAAATCGGACTTTAACTTAGTATACCCATTTACAATCTAGAGGAACAATCGAAGGAGGACAAGGCTCAATGTCCCAAGTATGATTGGCCTCTAGAGCAGTAATTTCTTCTTGCATAGCTTGTCGTCAACAATCATGCTTAACAGCATGTGAATAGCCTGTGGGAATATCAAAAGTAGACAATGCAGCAGTAAGAGCTGAAATAGATTTACCAGATCTAGAAGTGGGAAACCCATACCTATCCGGGGGTACAAACACTCGAGATGAGTGGCGTACAAGAAGCTCTGGTTGTGTGTCATTTGATTGATTTGGGAGTGCAGGAGGATTAGATATCGAGTGACCCATCGGAAGAGACTGTGAGCGGGAGCATCTTGTATACACAATACTAGGTTTAAAACAAGAACTGACTGGATGGAGATCAGATAATTGAGTCTCAAAGGAGGGAAGAATCACAGTAAAATGAGAGGACATAGAAGACACTAGAAAGAATTGTTTATTTTCAAAGAAAATAACATTCCTAGAAATGCATGTACAACGTAAAGTAGGATCATAGCAAACAAAGTCTTTTTGACACACATTATATCCCATGAATGCACATTTAATAGATTGAGTAGATAATTTATGTCACTCATGAGGTGGTAAATGAACAAAATAGACAGAACCAAAAACACGAAGATTATCATACCTAGGTTGTTTAGTAAATAAACGAAAATAAAGAGACTCCATGTGTAAGACTTGAGAAGATAACCGATTAATCAAATGAGTAGCAGTTTTTAGAGCTTCAACCCAGACTATGGTAGGAACAGATGATTCTAGCAAGAGGGTGCGTACCATATCAAGAAGGTGATGATTTTTATGTTCGGCTACTCCATTTTGTTGAGGTGTAGCGGGACAAGAACGTTGGTGAATAATAGCATTAGAAGCTAAGAAGGCTTAAAACTCAGTAGACATATATTCACCACCATAATCTGTGCGTAATATCTTAATAGTGGTAGAAAATTGATTAGTAACATATGCTGAAAATTCAATAAATGTACGAAAGACTTCAGATTTAGAGCGAAGACAATAAACCCAAGTAAATCTACTATAATCATCAATGAATGTCACATAGTACTTAAATTTTTCATGTGAATCAACAGGAGAAGTCCCCAAACATCACTATGGATAAGGTCAAAGCAGTGAGAAGCTATACGAGCATGCAAAGGAAATGGAAGAGTTTTGCTTTTACCAATTTTGTAAGATTCACACTCGAGAGATAAAGAAGGATTTTCTTTATTACGAAGAAAACCAGAGTTCAATACATAAGATAAAATCTGAGTATTGGGATGACCTAAACGAAGATGCCACACCATTCCAAGAGTAGGAATTTTATTACACATAAAAGACTTAATAGAAGAAAAGGCTGGAACAGGTAAAAATAGTGGAAACTAGCGCCCCACTTTAGATCCTTTCGCGATCGGCTTCCCTGTTACCTGGTCTTGCACAACACAACTAGTACCAGAAAAATGAACATCACAATTATCATCAACTAATTGTCCAACAGAAATAAGATTTGTGGCAAGTTTAGGAGCAAAGAACACATAAGTAAATGTAGAAGAGACATCACAAACAGCAGTGATGGGCAAGGAGCTACCATTGGCTGTCTGAATGGCCGATTGACCATCATAGGGCCGAACATGACATAGAGCAGTAGGAGTATTCGTCATGTGATTTTCAACCCTAGAGTCTACATACCAAAGTTTAGTGAAATTTTTACCTTGAATCCCCATTGCAGATAATGCTGAAATTAGCATTTGTTGTACCATTTCTGGAGTACAATAATTTTCTACCGGAGGTGTAAGGGTAGAGAAAGCACCTAAAGAAGAGGCAGGTGCATCAGACTTTGAGGCTGGAGGAATGATAACAAAAGTCTGGAGTGCTTGAGCTTGATGATTCTGAGGGCGAATACGATATTCTTTGATAATGCACCCCTTCTTCTTGCAATAGGAACAAAATTGCTTAGGACAATTAGCAGCAATGTGCCCATACTCCTTGCAGCAGAAACACCGTAGATTTTTTGAGTACATAGAGGGTCCTTGGCTGTGAGCAACATAAGCCATAGTTGTTGTCCCAGAATTCCCATGAGAATGCTCCAAAATAGCTTGAGTACTAAGCCTTTGTTCTTCGCGAAGAAGTTCACCAAAATAGATATCGAGAGAAGGAACAAGAGATCTGTTTAGTAAAGAGGACCAGACTACTTCAAATTCCGGGCGCAGTTTCATAAGAAATTGATCATGGCTACTATTTTCATGGAGATTCTGAATAGTTGAAAGAGCGACACTAGGAACATTCACTGTAACCAAGTCAGTATATTCATGTCAAAGAGTTAAGTATGCTGAGTAATAGTTTTGAATAGAAAGACTATCATGTTGAAACATAGCAATCACATGTTCTAACTGAAAGCGACGAGCATCATTAACTTGATGATACACTTTCTTCAGGTAATTCCACGTGCTTTGGGCAGTGCAATGAGCCCGTAGATTGGTAACAATATGTGGTTCAACCGAACTAAGAAGCCAAGATATAATCCGAGCATCAAGTACAACCCATGAAGGAGGGTCCTTAGGTTATTTCGGTTTATTCGTATAAGATTTTGGGGCAACATCCGTGCCATCAATATGTCCCCACAAATCTTTTCCTTGGAGGAAAAGCTCAAATTGAAATGCCCATGTAGAGTAATTTGTGCCCGAGAACTTGACACACATAGGTGTTGAATCTATCACAAATAATTGTATCTAAAATAATACACTCCAAAAGAAATTTAAGAGAAACCAAAGCAAAGAGATGAAAAACCTGGTGAGATTCCTTACTGCCGGGAACAAGGACCAGAAATATCCTTGGCTTAAGATTCCGAGAGGCTGAAAAATGCTGAGATGCCGAGAGGTCTAGATCTGTTGATAGAACCGAGAGGTTTGAAGACCAAAAAAAAAAAAAAAAGAACCAAAGAAGCAAATGCTGAGGGGCTTTTGTGACAGAAAAATAATAATTCCAGAAGCAAGGTTTTCAGCCTTGTTTCTAACAGAAAACAACCCAAAAACCAAGCTGCCAAGGACCGAAAAATCAAGCCAAAGTTTCAAGACCGAGAAGATGATTTACCCAGCTCTGATACCATATCAAAATAGCTTGAAAGATTGTCTGTATTTGTGTCTTTGACTTTGATTTCTGTAACTTATATAGAGATTACAATGATATATACATGGAAAGAAAATTAACATAATCCTATACATGTAAACGATAAGCTATCATATATACAAATAAAAAATATATTAAAGAGAAAATAATTGTGGATTTATAAAATAGAAATTCCGATGACAAATTTCACATTCATTTACAGATGATCTATCACTGGTTTTGGACCAACCCTCTGGAAGACTGATTTGAATGGATAGCATCACTGGTTTTGGACCAACCCTCTGGAAGACTGATTTGAATGGATAGCATCTGCAGCCGACCCATTATCAATCTCAGTTCTATCATCATCAGGAATCCAATTTTTTTATTCTGATTCAGTATAAACACGCTCATTAATTACTTCCCGTAGCAATATGTCTTCATATGTTTCTTGACTGATTTAGGAGCCGTGAGTGCTACATGGTATCATCGCTGTTCAAGATGATCATCCAGAAGATTGAAGGTGGGATTTTTTTCAGGGCTAACAAAAACTGATAATTGAATTAAGCAGGGAGTATCTTGGGGAAATCCGAATAATAAATTAAATTAAATATAGAGCTGTAAGGCCAACAAAATTAAATAGATTTTCGGCCCTAAAGGGTGACCATACAAATTCCATGGTCACCATTTAAGGCCAAATATCTCTAATCCACAAAGAACCAATGAAGCATGGCCATCTCACCTACCAAAATCTTTCTCCTGTCACTTCCGTCCTCACAACACAAATCTCCCTTTTACACCACCACCAGGGGAATATATGTTCTTTACGGATCAAAGCACTCCGATTTTCTTATAATCCAAACCCATCTTCAACTCACAAGGCAGGCACCAGCAATGGCAAACTCTAGCTTACTTTTCACACCCACCATCCAAAAGCACCACCACAACCTCACCCCATCCAACATCTCATTCCAAGGCCTTAGACCCCTCACCAAGTCCAAAACCACCTCCCTCTCCAAGATCACCCTCACTGCACCAAAAAGGAGCTTAGCTGTGAAAGCAGAGCTTAACCCATCATTGGTCATAAGCTTGAGCACAGGGGTATCACTCTTCTTGGGGAGGTTTGTGTTCTTTAACTTCCAAAGGGAGAACGTGGCAAAACAAGTGCCTGAGCAGAATGGTTTGACTCACTTTGAGGCAGGAGATGAGCGTGCCAAGGAATATGTTAGCCTCCTGAAATCAAATGATCCAGTTGGTTTCAACATTGTCGATGTTCTTGCTTGGGGATCCATTGGTCATATCGTTGCCTACTACATCTTGGCCACAGCCAGCAATGGCTATGACTGGGACCCCAGCTTCCCATGTTGCTTTTAGATCATATCATCATTTCTTTAATAGATTGTGCTTCACTTGTGTAAACCTTGTATAGTGGTTTATTAGAGAGGCTTCTTCCTTCTTCTTTCGGTTTTCAACTTTTCTTTTCCTTTATTCTCAAAAGGTTTGCATGATCCTCTTTCTGTGTAATCTGCACTTACCTTGCCTTGTGATGTTCTATTGAAGCACCAAAATGTCTTGCAAATTTTGTACCAGAAGCACTTGAGTCACAAATGCTGATGAATTGGGTTGTTGTGCCTTGCAGGAAATAAAAGTCACCACTACATATTAGGGCATTAGACCCAAAGTACACATTCCAATGCATTGAACTTGTGAAATGCAGATTTCAATGCATTCCAGCCTTCAGGTCCGTGAGTTCCAAGAACTCTGGGAGTTCAAAACTGTAGCCTCGACTTAATGGATTAAAGAGAGAGGTGCAAGCTAGGCTGCCCTCGAGCCCATGCTGGTTTTCTAGTGCTCCATTTCTTTACTACGCAAGAGCAGAAACAGAAATGAGGAAGCAAGACTTCTGTCAATTTACCAAGAGAAATAAAACCAATATAGCAAATTGCAATGCATATCTTTCACCTCCCTTACAAAATGCATATCTTTCACCTCCCTTCAAAGATATTTGTACTTGTAAAAGGGAATCATTTCTAAGGATATGATATTTAGAATGAGAATATATTTGCTTTTAACTATAATATAAAATAAACAGCATGGGGGGGGGGGGGGGGGAGGCTATTTCCTAGATATATTTGGTTTAAAATATTTTTTTGAATAAAACGAAAAAATATATTTTTCCAATCACACTAAAAGGCCAGATTTTGAAATTGGTTTGTTTTTTTATATATAAAAAATGGAGTAAATGATATGTTATTCATCTTATTCAACTAAAAAAAAGTAAATGTATAAGTATTTTCTGTGAACCAAGCACTGAGTTTGGTTTGCCCGACCCATGACACTTATTCTCATTCTTCTCTCTTTGTTTTTAATAATTTAATTTCTAAGAAAATTACTACTTATTTTATACATTTTATCAAAATAATTTTTGCATTTGTGTTTTGATTTATAGTTCTTATTTGTGATTTATTTTGGCTTATTTAGACCTTTTGAAATAACAATTATTTTCTTAATCATATAGAGTGTGTGTTTAACCTTTTTATAAGGTTGATGTGGTTAATCTATAATTTTTTTTATATATTTTATATAGACTAAAATTATTTTTAAAAATAAAATTATTTTTTTTATTTTATAATATTTGAATATGTGCAACCTTGCATGGGTTTTATTTTATTTTATTCAATGAAATTTATGTGTTATTTTCTACTAAGTATTGATTTTTAAAAATAAATTCATTAAATAAAACCAGATAAATAATCTATATTGCTATATTAAATATTTTAGCTTATATTTATCTCTTAATTTTTCATATATATATATATATATAGAATTGATTAAGTATACATTCTTTTGAAGATGATTTTCCTTTTCGGTATGAGATTCATTGACAAATATCTACAGTTGAAAGGGAGAAAAAACAAACATCTGAGAAAAACATTTTTATTGCGGATGCAAGAGGGGTTGTGATGCCCTGTTTTGTTGTTTTATAATTTTTTTGTTTTGTTTGGGCTTTTAACCCCTTTTCTACCAAAAAAAAGAGGATAAAGTAAAGTATTGTATAAAATAAAAGGAAAATTCTTATCTAATTGTCTTTACTCTTTGCATCCTCGTGACCTCCTACCTTCATTACAATCTTCCTCGAAGAGAGGGCTCTAATTAGCGTATAAGAAGTTGTTTAGCACACTAATAAAGATTGTTTATATATATATATATATATGTTTTTCATTTAAAGTTAAAAATAAAATAAAAAAACCCCCTCAAATTTTGGCGAAACTGGGTTGAAAACGCAGGACAAATCTATTCGAATCCTCCCCTATTCTATTATAATTCTGAAATATAATTACCATAATAACCTAAACTTGCAAAGGACAGCCATTTATAGCAGCTTTTGATCTCCTCCAATCCTCCCCTCTTTTTTATTTACAGCACAGATTTTTTCTGGGATTTTCATCCTCTTCTAATCTTATAAAAATCTTATTTTTATCTCTTACATCTTCATATCTATAGGCTAACTGACCAACCGAAGTCTCTCTGTCTGTGTTCTTGTCTTGTTAAAGTTAAAGGGAAAAATTAAAATTTCTATTAGTCTCCTTATATCCTCCTTTTGTTTTTTTTTTTGTTTTGGTAACCCTAACAAAAAAAAAAAAAAAAAGGAAGATGTCTACAGTTAACCCAACTGCTACAGTTAACTCACCTCAGCAACACGAATTACCCATAAATGGCCAATCTTTCAGGTCCTATCCTCCAGCTACAGCCAAGTATGAAGATATTGCTCAAAGTTCAGACCTTTTCTGGGAAAAGCTCAAAGCTTTTCATCAATCCTTTGGCACCAAATTCATGTAAGTTGGTTTTCCTGCAAACCCTTTAACATACTTTATTCATGTTATTATGATTTCTTTCTATCTGGGTCCATCTTATTTGATGGATTCTCTGTATTTCAAGTGTTGTTGTTGGGTTTATCTCATGAATTATGTCTTTATATAATAATCCAGCTTCCTTTAGTTGCCATGTTTTTCTTTCAGGCTATTTTAAATTTTTAGATGTTTGGCTGTGAATATTTTAGAACCTTTTGGGGTTAACTTCACCCTCAATGTGGACAGACGAATATTTTTATGTTTTTCTAGTTAACCAACTTCAACTGAAGCGGTCGAGACTCTACAATGTTTGTTGCTTTCTCCTAGATTTTTCTGTTTTCAAGATTTGAATTCCTCCTTGAGCACTAACTTTAAGATGCATTGTGAACTAGGATTTTTCTTGCTTGCCTTTTTGTGTTTCATGACCTGTAGACTTCTTTGATGTTTCATAAAAGACTTGCTTTATTTTCTTGGATTTGATCAATACTTAATGTATGTGGTTAGGGCAATTTATTTTGGTATGCTAATGATCTCCATTAAATTTTGTTATGAATAGGGTTCCTACTGTGGGAGGAAAGGCTCTTGATCTTCACCATCTTTTCGTGGAGGTCACATCTCGTGGTGGCATTGAGCAGGTATGAGTTATTAATTTCTTCATCTTCTGTCTAGGAGTTGTTTGCAAATGTAAAACCGTTAGAAAGTATGCTGCCCTTCTTATATTCAGTTTCACCTCATCTTCTCACAATTGAATAAAGGATAGCATTAAGTGTGAGTTTTCCGGTGAAATTACTTGCCTGAATAATTTATTGTGCAAACCTCACAGTAATGTGGAACTTATTAGTGTCTTTGTAGATATTGTAAGTTTTGTTGTAAGTGCTGTAAAATTCTTTCAAGGGCATTCCTCTATTTTTTTTGTTGTTTTAATTTCTCTTTAATGTTTACAGGTCATTACAGATCGTAAATGGAAGGAAGTGATTACAGCTTTCAACTTCCCGACTACAATTACCAGTGCATCATTTGTCTTAAGGAAACATTATCTATCACTACTCTATCATTTTGAGCAGGTTTACCACTTCAACAAACAAATTCCTTCAGTTTCAGGGACTGGTAATTGTAATCATATTCTTGTTGTTTTCTTTGTCCTTTTTTTCAAAATTACCCAACATATACTTTTGGCATTATATTCTCACAGATGCAATGAATGGGAGCCCTGTTAATGGATCTGCAACCCTAGAAGAAGGTGCCTTTACAAACCAGTGTTCTAGTAAGGGAATGTTGCAGCTACTGTTGTTAATGTGTTGGCATAGATATATCGTCCTATCCTAAAGTCTGGGTTGGATCTTATTTTGCTAATTTTTTTTTTTCTTTTTGCGATTTCAATAGACCCAGAGTAGTATATTTTCATTGGAGTTTTTTGAAGAGAAACAAACAAAAAAATTGGCAGTATAGTTGATTATATTGTGGCCTTCAGTATGAATAACCTTCCAGAAAGGTCTATAGCTTTTGACTATTACATGCTAGAAGTCTACCAGTAGTTGAAAACCTTACATCTTGAGGTTTATGGCTCAGCTAAAATGTCATTTGCCATTTTCAATCTTTTTTTTCCAGCTGTATGTGTTGTTGGATTCTCTTTTGTACATTTGGAGTATCCTAATTCCACTTTTTGGTCAACTCTGAGAATTGCCTATGAAGGTGCAATAGGCACCGTGAAGCAATTTACTAAATTTGAGCTGCTGAATAGATTTATCATTACTAGCTGAGATGTGAATTAGTTGAATTACTTATCCCTTAGTCTATTAATGAACTATCTCTGCAGAACTATCTCCAGTGATTGTGAAAAGTGTGCAGTTTCCTTTTGCTATATAGTATACCTAATGAAATTATGAAAAAACCATAACTGAAATAATATTTCCTATTTATCATCTTGCTTCGGAAACTTGGTGTGCTGCTTTAAATTGTGCATTAATGGTACCTTCTCCTTGTTTGTGTGCTGAATATTTTCTGACTTCTGAATGCATTACTCTAATAACATCTTTAGTTGCAGCATGTAGAGTGATGACCCTATTCAATTTCAGGTAGTCAAAAATTGCAGATTGGTGGTTCAGTGAGTGGAATCATTGATGGCAAATTTGATAATGGATACCTGGTTACTGTGAACCTGGGCACTAACCAGCTTAAAGGTGTCCTATACCATATTCCTCATACATTTCATGAGTCTCAGGATTCTCGTTCTTCAGATTTGCCTCCTCACCGGCGCCGGAAGAGATCGCGGTTAGCCTTATGTGATCCCTCTCAGCCCAAGTCAAACACGAGTGGGTACAATTTTTTCTTTACTGAGCATTACACCCAGCTAAAGCCCCTAGACAATGAGCAAGAGAAAGTCATTGGCAAGAAGATCAGGCTCTTATGGAACAACCTCACGGAGGCAGAAAAGCAGGCAAGCAAAAATATTTATATCTTCAATCTTAACGCTAGGATTTCTCAAATATTCGCAGTCCTCCACTGCTTACTCTATCTTTGATCCAGGTTTATCAGGAGAAATGTTTGGGGGACAACGAGAAATACAGGAATGAAATGTTGGAGTACAGATCTTCATATGCTCAATAGCTAACATACGCATCTAGGCGCTAGTAAATTCTTCAATTTTCTGTTGTATTTCTGTTCTGTTGTGGTTAATGCTATTGTTAGTGGTTCTGTTTTGTAGTCTACAAATATTACTGACTTGTGCATCTAGGAGCATCCTTGTTACAGTTTCATTATCACAAGGAATTTAGAGCAAGTAGACTTGTAATCAATTAATGTTTATGCTTATACCCTCATTTTATGAGTTGTCTTGGCAAATTAGAATATTCCTTCCCACCTTCCCCATTTTAGGAGTTTGTAGTATCGCCACCTCTAGCATCCCCACTGTAAAAGCTGACCTCTTACAAGGAATAAAATCTAGCGAAGTCCCTGACCTTCTCTGACTTCATGACTTAATGATCGCCTCATGCCCATGTTTTGACTCGAGTGTTTTTACGAGTTCCTTAGCAAGTGTATGTCCTAATATTTAGTCAAGAAACCGATAAATTTGGATTTATTTACTCCTAGCAAATTCTATAGGTTTTGAGCATAAAATGAATCAAAAGATCACCAACCGTTGAAGATGTGAACTGGGAGAAATGGGAACAAGAAAACCTCAGGCTCGAAGCGTCATATGACTCGTATGTGATCATTCAAGGCCGTTTTTAAAGATTTACCCGAACGAGTAGAGTGTTACGAAAGGTATGCAGACCGACTCTTTTAATGCAAAATATTTGAGAGAGATCATGGGATACTGCAGAAACTCTTTATATGCAAAACTATAGAAATAAATCAGACGATGGCAATGGGATGGTTTTGGTATTATTCATACCTCAACCCAGCTAAAACCCGATGACCTGATGAATATAGATTTTAGATATCCAAACACAATCCAATCGGGTTTTGGATATCCTAGGTATCCATATCCTGACTTCAACCATTTGAAAAGCTGGCAAAATAGACTGGAAAACGTGTAAAAAATATTTCCTGGAATTATCATTCAGGAAAGTAGAAAACTATAGTGATGAGTGGCCCATTTGAGACCACCTCAAGCTTGTGATCTGAGTAACTACAAAAAAAAACAAAGTGTTCTGACCTGGAGAACATCCAAGGTCTGTTATAGTGATACATTGAGGAAGTTTGGTGTCACGGAAATCAAGCATTGCAGAGTTGTGCGAACCAACAATGTCATCAACCGAAAAGTTCCACACCTAATCGTGTTTTACTCCGCTACAGCAGAAATATCTTTAACCATGCATGAGTAGGGCTTCAGCATGTCAATGGAGGACGGGCTGTTGTTGCCTCCACCGGGTATGCTGCTGGCTGGAAAAGAGAGTGAGAGGAAGCGGGCGGGAGAAAGGAAAAGGGGAAGTTTGGCAGCTGGAAAGGGAAATTAAATTTTCTTTATATATAAAAAAAAAAATCAAACTTTAAAATTATTAATGTATTTCTTGGGTTTAAGGTATAATAATTTTCATAACCTAACCAAAATCTTCCTTCCAAATAGGAAACACATTTAGCAGTAAGAGTTATCAATCAGCTGCCGTATTAAAGAAGATATCGTCTCAAACAACGTGACTGTGCACAATTTTGTTTGTGAGCTTTGGTTTTATATAGGAAAATCTCTATACGATTGAAATTTAATGACTTTCCTCAAGAAACACGAAGGAAATTAAAGTCGGTTGCTTTTCCTTGCTTGCTTCCAGCTCACGAATGTATATAGCCAGTCTTTGTATATACACAAACTAACTTCGGAAATATCTAATCCTAAAGTTACTGCAGGGTTGTTGTGTATCATACCTAACACTTTGTATATCCTTCGTACAATCAGGTCTTATTTACTTAAGCTAGCTTCAATTTCATGTCTAAATCGTGCCGAGTTTGCAACAAAGTGTTTCCTAGAGGAAAAGGATCGAGAAGATACTGATGATTGGATGGTGCATGATTGCTGTTCTTCAGAATCAGAATCAGAGTTAGAATTTCATGTTGATGTTGCTGAGAGTAGTACTGAAGGGTCTGTGGAGCCCGTCGATTTGGAGGAGCATCTCCCACTGGGCTGGTCAGGAAATAGCAAGAAGAAAAGATCTAGAAACAATAAGCTCAAACTTGCTGCTTTAAATGAAGCCAGAAAGAAAAGTTTTGCAAATCACATTCTTGAAGCTTCAGCGTTAAACCTTCTACTATGGCCTCAGTCTGTGATAGCAAACAGAAGGGTATTAGAGAACAATTAGCCAAGTACCAGGATAGGTTTGCTCATCAACTTGCCTTGAATAAGAAGCCAGTGAAAAGCATTGCTTACACGCGAGAAAAGAGGCCCTCAGTTTAAAGTGAGACATAAAAGAGCACGCGTTTGCAGGGAATGTGGATTAGTTTTTGACAGCTTCCAAGGTCTCGGCGGTCACCTGGCCGCCCACAATAGGAAGAGAGAGGGGGGAAAGGATTTGGTAAGGGGCGTTCATCAAGATTCGAGAGGCAAAAGCCTTATAATTGGTGGTGTTACTAGAAAAGAGTACAAGTGTTATCTGTGCGAAAAACGTTTTCCAAGCGGGCAAGCTCTCGGCGGACATATGAGCTATCATGGCACTACCCATAACGCTTACAAGCACCAAGGACATCATAAAACTGCCGATACGGAATATATTTCTCCATCTCTTGTACCAGTCAGTCACCTTGATCCTCAACTTGGTAATGTATTGGATTTGAACATGGTTCCAGATGAGGGTTTATGTGGAATTGATGTTGGAGTGCAAAAAATCTCAAGTTAAAGTTAGCGTTACAGTACTGGCACTAGATATCAATGCATAGTTTAGTGGAATAAAAGTTGGAGTTGGAAAAGTTCTTAGTCAAGTTAGTGTTACACTTGCATTCATTATTAACCTCTTTAATTCTGAACTTGTGTTAGCTTTATTTTTCTTTTTTTGGTTGATTATGTGCTACGTTTAGCCTGTGGTCTTGCGCTTTCCTTTCAGAGAAGATCTTTACTCCCTTATTCCATGTGAGCCTGCTTCCCCATCCCCCATTTCCTCCCCTTTCATGGTGAGCTTCGAGGAGTTCTTCATGGTTATTTCATATTCATATGCTGGTTTAGTATACAAATGTTAAGCTGGCTATCCAAATTTTGGAGTAATATGACTTTGGTCTGTTCTAAGAGTTGAGCCATATCCTTACACGGCTCGGTTTCTTTCTTAATCTGTAATTTTGCCACCATGGTTCCACTGGCTTCTGGTGTTTCTCATTGTTCAATCGACCACATGAATAATTCAATGTGCTAATTAGCGCTTGGCCATGAGATGTGGATCATCCAATGTGCACATTAGCATGGCACATTTCCCTGTTCAAACCGGGGTTTGAAACCAAACTTCTCATAGCTCCGGAAAAATTGCCATGGCTTGACGCCTTTACGGGTGTAAAATCTGATAAGAGTCCCTCGAGACCTGTCAGCTGGTATAGAATTAGCCTTTATTGAAAAGAAAAGGTTTATAAAAGGTCTAAATAGTGTCGCCCGTCCTTTTAACCTCAGAAATTTATCAAAATATTTTTTTATTTTTAAAAATCAAAATATCAAATGATATAACACACCAAAAGGAATTAATTTAAGATCAAAAGTGAAAATTTCAAAAAAAATTAAAATATTTTTGAAATACGACGTCAAAAAAACACGCACTTCGTGAGTCTTGTATATAAAGTATTTATAATACCAAAGTTAAAATTGTCAGTAAATTTTTTAATTTTTAGAATTTAAATAAATTGTTAGATTTTTGTTGATTAAACTGAACTAGCTATTATTCAATTTAATTCAGAAACTTAAATGTTATTTTTAACTGCTATAGTTTCATTGTGAAGTTGGTGGGATAAATATTTATATGTTACTGTTGGAGTCAAAATGAACTATCAATTATTTATTTTGATTCAGAAACTTAAATATTGTTTTTAATATATAGCTGTATAGTTCCAATGTGCTGTTTCAAGTATATAAATAATACATTAAATCAAACGGATTTTTTTTTATCTTGACGAGGAGTTTGATGGTATCCTAGCGATGTTGCCTCTGTGTGTGTGTGTGTGTGTGTGTGTTATAATTGAAAATGTGGATTTTCTTCTTCTCATTTGGAAGCCATCCAAATATTAGGACAGGTAATGAGAAACATAATGAAATAAGAATCATAGCAAGCAAATGCAGATACATCGAAGTACAATAGTGACCAATCTCGAACAACTGGGTTCATTATGATCATTGATCTCTCTCTCAAATCAAGTGTCAAGATTTACAATCTATCCTGCCATAATTAATTTAAATATTTCCAATTACCCTCATAAATCATTTTTTTATCTATCGAACATACAAAGAGCAATCTGAATACATTCTGAGTTTCAACTCAAAAACAAAAAAATGGCATTGCCATCTGAAGAGCGGAGAAAAAAGTCCAGCCATCTGGAGAGCTTTACTCAACAGTAATACTAGAAGAAACGAATTGCAAGTGTGCTACTAAACTTGAAAACTTTGTTACAACTGCAATTCCATTCCCTAGATGGCACCCAAATATTTGCTAAGAAATGTTGGGAATACACAGAAAAAAGACCTACTGTGTTATTTTAAGTGGGTACAACCACCCCAGAAAAGGGAGACAGCTGCAACACGAAAAGCCACAAAACCAAGATGAGCAAAATAAACTGAATGAAAAAACATGCTGTAACCTTGCATACTTTGTTCTGTATCTTAAACACCTCTTCAGTCCCTAAAACATCCCCTCCGTATTTTTCCAACTCCTCCGCTTGTTTCTTTAAAGATGCAGCCTTGTTTTCCACTTCTCCTAGCTTATTCAGTATCTGCACTTGCTCGCCAGCCAAAGCCTCTTGTTCCTCAAATAGGGTGATTTGATCTCCAGCAGCAACTCCCAACTCCCGTAGACTCGTTAATGCCAAATGCTCTATCTCAGCCTCGATCTTTTGCTTAAATAGTCCCTCCAGCTCATTCTCAATCTCTCTAGATTTCTCTTGCTGCAACTCTGTGGTGCTCGCGGATTCTACTTTTGGTGACCTGTCACCATTCAAGGTGGCTTCCAGTTCAGCAACCCTCGACTCCTTCACCTTGAGCATAGCCTTTGCCTCCTCCAGTCTGCTTTCCAGGTACTGTACAGTCTGCGTTAAGCTTAATACCTGGAACTCCAAGGAATTTGATACTTTGATACTTTCAGAATCAAACTGGTCAGGTAAGCTTGATTCGTGGATTTCTGGATTTGCTAAAGAGGAATCTCCCACTACACTGCTAACTTTCCCGATCTCCCCCAGTTTTTGAACCTCTGCAAGAGAATAAATAACTCAGTTAATTATGCTACTATGCTATCATCCCATTTTATCTTGCAGAAAAATGGACACGAGGTCTTCATCCATAACAAATCAATCTGATACAACAACGCCATCATTAAAATACACAGAAGGACAAATGCTGCTCCATAGGTATCAACAAGAGAGAGAAAAGTAAACACCAGGAGCCAATTACTCTTCAAAATGATGAGTCATGCCCATAGCTTGTTTCCAGGCAGCAGTGCATATTAGGGAGATTAATTGTTTTTATTGGAATCACCTATCATCTGCTTTCTTATATTAAAAAGGTAAGAAGAGTTTAAGCAAACGATTGCTGCAAGCCTTAAGGCCCATACTCGTTCAGGCTCATCCTTTGCAGGGAAGGTTCTGGGCCTGGGCTGGTGGGGGACTAATCAAGTCTAAAGTTGGCTATCCCACCACCTCACTACTATTAAAAAAAATAAAAAAAAGATTTACATCCCAATTAGTAAATTGCATATAAGGCGAGAAAAAAGCATCCAGCAGGTGGGAGATGGTTGTTGCTTACGTAAAAGTCGTGTGGTTTTGATTGAAAATGTAAGTTCCAGTGAAAAACACACACAAAGGGAGAAAGAAACACTCAGTTGGAACACAGCCTGAAGTGTTAGGTCAGCATTAGCATCCTTGCCACGATGATAATCAAATTCTAGATCACAAAAATGATTGGCTTACCATATGGTCTCATGCAAAGCAGTCATACCAAGCATGATTGCAGAAACAAATAATTGAGTGCGAAACAGGTATAGAGGGCATGGACAGAATTAGCCTTAGAAAATAAATCTGTCTACCTTCAAATTGAAATAAGTTGATTCAAATAACTAAAAAAACCATTGGTACTATGGAAGCTAATCTACTGCTCTTCCTTCTAAGAACCTTGCAACTCAATCATTTGACAATCACATTACTGAATAATACTGATTACAATTATAAATTAGGTATGTGTCTATTAGTAGAAAAGGCATGAGAAATACATCGATATCTGAAATATGTATTTACAGGACTATCTTCATACTGTAAAACCAAAAAAAGTATAGTAAAAACAAATTATGATGTATGATAAAAATAGCAATCCACAATCCGATATATGATAGCACACAAAAGGCTTGTGTAAAAACACATAATAAAATGAAGGTTTATCAAATCTGATAAAAGATTGTGAAACCAACCATTTTCAAGAGCTTTCTGCACAGATTGGAGAGAAAGTATAGATTCAACAAATGGATCTTGATCTGCTGGGAGTTGGTGATTCTCACTTTTTTCTCCCTCATCTGTCCAAGATGCTTCTGCAGCTAATTCATCTTCTGAAAGATCTTCAACTTCTTCAACATTCTCCTGCCCATAACTAGTATGGACTTCCCCACTAAATTGTTGCTCAACTGCATGAGCTTCATCACTGTTTTCTCCGTCATAATACATTGACCTTCCACTTTGCTTTCCGTTACTTGTCACAGAACAATCACCCTGCACAAAGACAAAGTTGGAGCTTCTTGAGTCAGATTCCATGCTGGAATGAGAGTTTTTCTTCTTGATTTTGACCCTTTCTCCTCTAGGCTTCTTATTGTTTTCCATCCATCCCTTCCCTCGTTGAACCCGTTGAGCTGAACTACCCACATTCTTCCCACTCAAATTATTCACCCCATTCTTGTCCCGTGCATACTCTGACACAGAAAGTATGTCATGCCTCACCCTTGGAGCACTAGCTGCTGTTGAGGACTTGCTACTCTGATCCTCACTATTTTCAGAATCCGTGCCAGCTGAGAAAGCAGATGCAACCGTAAATCTCGATTCCAAACTAGAACCGCGGGTCACAAACCCATCACCAAGAGCTGCATTTCTAAATAAATTAGCAGAGCCGACAGAACCCTCACTATTTTGCATGACCTCAGCTGGTGTTAACTTTGTTGGTTTAGCCGGATTCACAGCACCAGAGAATACTCGTTTCAAAACTTTACTGTTATCTGCACCAGCACTAGCATCCTTAACAATATCTCTCCTAATTCGCCTCCATTTCTTTAAGCCAAATCCTTTAGTGGTAGGAGGTGAGCCTCTGGCCGGAGATTTGACCATCAAAGGAAGCGAATCCACTGAATTCCCCAGTGGCTCAATTCCCACATCTCCCTGAACTTCTCCATCATGAGGCGTCGTATTCTCATGGCCATTACCACCAGTTCCCACGTCATGAGCTATCCCATTTGAACATGATCCATTAGCCTTAATCTTACTGTTAACATCATCATCGCCATCTCCATGATTTAAAGCACCATCAGGGGTGGTGGATGTGATGGCAGTGGTGGTCAATTCATGATCTTCAACAGATTCAAGTGCACAGCTTTCACTCTCTAAATCCATAAATTAGAGGTCTAAAGGGTGGTCTCTCTAGATCAAGATCAAGAACAAATAACTATAATTCCAGCAGTACCATGTTCAAAATCTGGAAGATTGAATACAATAAATAACACTTTGCATTAAATTTAAATGACCCTTTTCAGTTTTGCTATCCATGAACAGATTTAAATGTATCAAGCAAATCCAAACAAAGAGTGGGATATTATTGAAGATATTCAAATAATACTAATAATAAAGATAAAAGCACATACCTTCTTATATCCATGAAAATAAAGATGAAAGCTTTGAATTGAAGATTGGAGAAGAAAGGTGAATAAAATGATGGGAAAAATCAAAAGGGATTAGAAACCCTAAACTCGTGTTGGAAAAAATTGTAATTATGTGTTGACAATAATTTTCTTTTTTAAGAAAAAAGAATGATTAATAAAAAAAGAATGAACGTGGAAAGATGAAGATGGGGCCACATGGAAGACGTAAGGATGGCCCACGAACCAAACCTCTCTCTTTAAGTAGGCACTGCTGGCCATCGATCATCATCAGTGATTCTAACACGAGTTAACTAACAACCACATCTGATCTGATCTCACCTGACAAGAGTGTCTGTCTCCTAGTCACTCCTCCTACTCTTTGCTTATTGGTTTTACATAATTGCCCATCCCGCACGCTAACTATTTCTCTCTTCTTGTTCACGGGCATGCTGCTGCCGGGTGTGTTCAAGTTCTTGCCTTTTGGTTTGTAGCCTTGCACGCTAAGCACCATGGAGCCTCCTCCATGTTGGGAGTTCAGGAGGCGTTCATCCAACCTTGTATGTATATAACTATTTATTAGTAATAACTAGCTGTACTCCAATCAAAATTATTTTTTTAATCTATATATATATATATATAACTCTTCAATATAACTTTTTTTTTAAGCTATACAAATAAATAATGAAACTTATAAGAAAAAACTTGTCACTTTTATCATTTTTTAGCTAAAATGTTAATATGGTATCTTAACTCAAAGTTGTGAAAACTCATATACAATACAGGAATTAATTGCTGTATAGTTTCTCTCAATAACACGTAGGAATAGTTTTTAGCCAAGTAAAAAGCTATTTTACCTTCTTTTTTAGTATTTTATTTGAAGTTGAATTCTTTTTATAAGATACGTGTACTATCATATGGAAGAGTACACAACATCATTCAATGAGATAGCAAATTAATACTTTTTATAAGATGTCGCGGACGAAAGAAATTTAACTAATTATCCATTATTATTTTATTTTTTAGAACAGGAGCCAAAGCTTAAAACCAAAATATTATGTGTGGATGTGTATGACTTTTTTTTTTTTTTTTTGAAAGAGGCTCCATTGTTACTATATGCTATATACACCATGGAAAAAAAATAATTATTTTTTAGGTAAATGTACCATCCAACCCCCATCCAACCACCGTGTACCGATTAAATTTTGTTTTGTTTTTTTCTCCGGGAACCGAGAGACTAGGCGGCGGCTTTTCATGGGGGCACTCGGGTACAATCAGGGTGGCTGCCCAAGAAACGCTAGCAATGTCAGTCAGAATGAGAAGCAGATTACGACACCAGTGATCTCTCCGTCTAGAAAAAATCGAACACCATGGCATGGAGAGCTGGGTTTTCTTCTCACTATAATATTTCAATCTTACATCTACACGCTCGTATTTACATCTGCCAGGCCACCAGGATATTGATGCAAAGGCAGCCATATGATTACATCTGCTCATGTCTTCAGCTTGCCTACTTATAATTTCACTCATGATCAGTATGTTTTGTTCAAAAACTCATCTGCTAGCTAGTAAATGCAGCTCCAATAAATGTATATAAGAGGAGCTAAATATCATGAAAGAAAAAGGAGAGGTGGAAATTCCTATCAGGGACACCTGACTCCATTGTGTTTCAGCCACGTTCCTGCTGGTCAACTATAGACTAACTATTCAAGGATTTTTCTTATCCTTTGTCTAGCTAGTTTATGAAAGCTTTGAATGGCTAGCTAGGCAGAAAGCCTAAAACTGTTGCATAAAATGTGACTGATCAACATAATCAGTACATTAGGAATAAATACAAACTGTGTCTGAGATCTCAACTGCTGCTGAACGGATGCAGTTCACTAACCTGCCAAAAAAATTTCCTCTATAAAGAGTCACTTCAGAACCCAGAAGTTTTTGGCATCGGTATCATGGGAGAAGTTCGAGTTCAACTGTGCAGAAATGGCCGTGCAAGATAAGCTCACTGAATATTTCAAAACTCGGAGAATAATACAGCGACGCAGATCTTAGATGACCAGATGAGCTTGATGCGGCCACAAAAGGATTCATCTGCAATGTGCCGGGACATTCTGGGGGGCAACCCAGCCAAACTGGGACCTGTCTTAAGTAGCCTGGTTGTGGATGCATGAAAGCCACTGTGCACCACCGCTGTTCCATGCACCATCTGGAGGCCAGGGTGGTCCTGTGACCTGATAAAAAATGAAGGGATTCACATGAGTCATGTTATTGATGGGATAGTTGGAACCGAGATACCTAGTGGATCCACTTGTCTTTCTCTCCAGCCTTCTTTGTATTTCTGTAATGTCGCTCATCACAACAGGAACAATATCATCAAGGATGATGATGATTTCTTTTACGGGATGAATCCTCGCGCAAACTTGCAATGGCGGTCAGGAGTTTCTGTAGCTGTTCATAGTGCATGCGGGAAATGCTTCCAGTATTCTCTTTAGCCTGTACGTTCTGTGAACTTGAAAAATTGTAATCCTCTCTACACTAATGAGGCTTCGTCATGGATGACACCATCACTATATATGTTGCTCACAAAACATGCCTTGGTGTTAGCTTTGATTGTGCTTGTGATATATAGCTTAGAGTCAGGGTTGCTTCAAAAACTGTCGGCATACGCAACATCCAAACGTTGAACGGCGCCTGCCTTGTATGGATCTTGACTAAAGATGACAGAACCTCGAGGGATGCATGATTCTGAACATTGCCAGGAGAGACAAGCAGAAATTGTTGGAATGTGATAAGTTTGATTCACATTAATTTTGAGCACAAGGTCGAGCCTGCCCAGTTGGCATGGATACAGTATCTTCTTTGTTGTCCACCATTAAGTTCTTGTTGTAAATAATGAAAATTATTTCAAATTTTGTTTTTTGCACACTATTAATGTTTTTTAAATTGAAAATATTTTTTATCTTATATTAAAAAAACACATTTTTTTCTTGCAATAATAATAATTATAGGTTTTCTATTCTGTATTGAAAAAACAATAATATAATATAATCTAATGTTTATATAATACACACACACACTGTTCTGGAAACAATATTGAGTGCCGAGACAACAAGATAGATTGATTCTTTGCTTTTCTTTCATTCTTGTTGTTTGTGCATCCCTTGATCAGTGAGGAGATATTTTTGAAGGCATTGTCTATATATATACACACGCATCGAATTGTTTCTGTTACTCGATCATGGTATTTCAAACACTTCCCTGTCAACCTAAGTATTTTCTACTGGCTAGGATCAGAGGCAGAAGGACTAGCAGAATCAGCATCTGCACTTAGCTAATTATTAGAACCTCACTACTCCAGCTCTAAATGGGAGACTCCTTCGAACGAATAGGATCCGTGCATGGGGGGCTTAGTGAGCGGGAGGACCGTCTTTTCAGATCCTGAAGCTGAGTGACTGTATCCAGATTAATCGGTGCCGGGTTTCCCATTTGCTTCCCACCAGGAGGAACTGCCATTGATGCCATATTTTCCTCCGCCCTAGTAGCTTTGATTCTTGGTGATTTAGAGCAACAATCTCAGAAAATATCTCCTTCTGTTTGGCGACAGCATGGCGGGTCATTTATGATCGCCTGAAGATGCATTCTCAATCGAGAGAGAGAGAGAGTATCAGGTTTAAGTACTCCCCAGAAAAAGAAAAGGAAAAAAAGTAGTTCTTTCGACCTCTGCAGTTTCCACCGTGATATGGCGACCCGTGCACCAGACGAAGGTCAGGTTTCACATAAGCAATCATTTGTTTTCTTTCTTTCTTCTTGATTATGGTGTCCTGCACTTTGAATTTTCACACAAACCATTTAATGTTCCTTTCCTTTCAATTAAGGCTCTTTTCTCTTAACCACTATTTGTTTTTATTTGAAATAATTTAAAACTTTAGTTTTTTTAATGGCTAATTTGAGATAAATTACATGATCGTAGCAGCAGACCCGGTTAATTTAATAATAAAAGAGAAAAACATTATCATTATTGAAAAAAAGCAGTACCCTCCTCAGGAGAAGCTTGCGGCGGGGCAGAACACAAAAGGAGAGAAATGATGGCCCACAGGTGACTAAAACAGAAATGGAGCTCGCTCTCTCTCTCTCTCACTCAGTTACCACTCTCTCTCTCAGTTACCATGCAATATAATAACAAAAGGCACTTTAATTAATTAAATGGCAAGTGAGGAATGCATGCAGCAGCACTCCAAGTGTAGCCACATCATCCCCATCCCTGTATAGCAAGTAAAACCCCACTTCTTGGGTATTTCAATCTCCTCGACCCAGGCCATCATGTTTTGTTCTTTACTGCCCTTTTGAATTCTGACTTTTTCTCCTCCCCTCTCCTCCCAGAGTCATGCATGACCCGTCATACATCACCACTACGCTTCTCATTTACTGTTGCCATAACGGCTACATTTCACGGCCCGGCATCTCACTTCACGGTATCAAAGGCAAAGAGAATCAAAAAAGGAGGAGAGAATGACTTAATTCCACATTTTCTTAAAGGGTCCTACAATCTTTATGCAATATGAAACCCCACATGACGATCAGAATCATAAGCCTTAACTTCCTCAGCTTTTATGTATATTATCACTTCTCATTAGCCAGCACGTCAAATTACAACAATCGTCAAACAAGCAGATAAAGAATCACAACTGTTTAGTGCCCCTCCCCAGTAATTTATCGAAGGACATCTTTTCAAGGGTGGTTCATTTCATGCCCCTCGCACACGCAATCTCTATTTCCATTGGATTTGAGAATATTATGATCATATGTACAAATGCATGGTTTTAAGTAAGCACGAGAATAAAAGGGGTCTGCATTTAACATGCACCCTTGTCGTTGCTTGCGTCTAGCTTGGTAAATGGCAACTCGGAGTCATTTCAAGCCTTTCATGTGCATGCACTTGTTAAGGGTTGTTAGAACTTGCCCTATTATGAAAATGACTTCAATGGATAATTGTCACACACACATGTATCCTTTGATGCAAATGCAGACATATGCTTATATGGTGCAGCTATTTCATCAAAAAAGATATTTCTACGGTTTGCCTATTTATAAATTCACTCGTACCGTCAAAACAGTTCTTGTTCGAAAAATTGACCGCCAGTCTTTCTTTTTTTACTTCAATCTCCTGCATGCATGTGGAAAATCAAATGCAAGTGAATAATTTGATATTGTTCATTCACGAATGCCTGTACTGTAATCATGGACAAATTTTATATACTAGCACAAAACGCAGCTCCAATAATTGTTATAAGAGGGAATAAATGTCAGGAAAGAAAAAGGAGGTGAAAATTTCTTTTAGGAACACTTGACACCGTTGTGTTTCAGCCAAGTTCCTGGTCAACTATTATTCAAGGATTTGCTTATACACTGTCTAGTTTTTAAAAACTTTGCGATTGCCTAAGCAGAAAGCCTAAAAAAGTTGCATAAAATGTGACTCAACATAATCAGTACACTGGGAATAGATACAAACTGTCTGAGATCTCAACTGCTGAACTCATGCAGTTGACTAAAACTTCCGTAATTATTTCCTCTATAGAGTCATTTCTGAACCCAAAAGTTTTTGGCAGCGGTCGACTATGGGTGAAGCTCAAGGTCAATGTCTCGATGTGAAACCTGCTAAAGCACAACTGTGCAGAAATGGCCATTCAAGATAACCTCACTGACTATTAAAAGCTTGGAGAATAATACAGCGATGCAGATCTTAGATGACCAGATGAGTTTGATGCGGCCACAAAAGGATTCATTTGCAATGCGCCAGGACCTTCTGGTGGACAACCCCACCTAACAGGACTCGTGTTAACTAGCCTGGTGGTGGATGCATGAAAGCTGCCATTGTGAACCACTGGTGTTCCGCCATTTGGAGGGTGGTCTTGTGATTGATAACAAGTGAAGGGATTCACATTAGTCATGTTGTAGATTGGGATAGTTGGAACCGAGATACCTGGTGGAACTACTTGTCTTTCCCTCCAGCCTTCATTGTATTTTGTAATGTCACTCATCACAATAGCTTGACTTTTAGGAACATCATCAATGATGATGATTTCTTTTACTGGATGAGCAGATGAATCTGCACGCTTGCAAAGGTGGTTAGGAGTTTCGGTAGCTCTATTCATAGTGCATGTAGGAAATGCTTCCAGTCTTCTTTTTAGCCTGTTCTGTGAATTTGAAAAATTGTAATCCTCTTTGCACTGATGAGGCTTCATGGACTGTGCAAGTCCACCATCACTATGCTGTTCACAAAACATGCCTGCTGGTAAATTTGATGGTTCTTGTGATAGCTTAGAGTCATTGTGGCTTCCAAAGCTTTCAGTAAACACAACATCCAAACATTGTACCGCTTTCTTGTATGGATCCTGACTAAAGATGACAGAACCTTGAGGGGCCATGTGGTGAAATGAATGGCTATCCTGATTCTGAGTATTGCCTGGTGAGACTGCAGAAATTGTTGGAATGTGAGAAGTTTGATTCACATTCTGAACACATGGTTGGGCCTGCCCAAATGGCATGGATACAGTATCTTCTTTGTTGACCACCATTAAGTTCTTCCCCATCAGCCTAAGTATAGGATTGGAGGCAGATGAACTAGCAGAATGAGCATCTGCACGAGCTATCATCCTCACTCCAGCAGTACTGGGATCCGTGGGGGGCTTGATGTGCAGGAGGGCCATTTTTTCAGATCCTGAAGCTGAGTAACTGTTCAGGGGAACTAATTCAGGCCTGACATCAAGATTAATCAGTGTCGGGTTTGAATTGCAACCCATTTGCTTCCCCTCAGAAGGAACTGCTATTGATGCCATTTTCCGCCGCCTTAGTAGCAGTGATTCCTGGTGATTTAGAGCAACACTCTCAGAAAATCTCTCCTTTCTTTGGCAACAGCATGGCTGATCGTTTTTGAAGCCAAAAGATTCTTTCTCGATAGAGATTCTATCAAGTTTCAAGTACTCTCCAGAAAAAGCAGTTCTTTCCACTCTTGTTGCTGCTTGTGGAGATGCACCAGCATTGTGTGCCAACGGCTCGATTCCGGCAGTGATTAAGCCTGATCTAATCTTGTCTTGAAAAACACAATGCCCTGCTGATGATGGTGGTTCTGAGTAATTGAAATCAGATCTACCTACCATGGAATTAGAGATGGTCGACACTGCAGATAGAGGGGAATCTGATGAATCATCATCAATCACATCATGGTGATCTGGTGAAGAGTGAACCCGGCTGGTAGTCAATGACGAGTTCCCTTGAAAATCTTCAGAACCCATATCTCTAGGACTCGGCAAAAATGACCCTGGTGGTCCAGGAATAGGAATGGGATCAACCTCAGGAAAAGAATCTACTTCCACGGCTTCAGAATCCAACCCCACCCTCATGTCAGCATCTTGTCGCATCATGCCATTACCAGCTTCAGATGCAGAAAACATCCTTTGGTCATGGATAAAAGGCCCGGTCGGACCAGTTGACATGTTTTTACTTAAAAGTCCTCCATAATCTTCAATAGACCGAATGCAGTTTGATTGGACCTTTGAAGAAATACCCAGCTCGTGAAATTCAGTGTTGACAGATTTACTCATACCTGCAACGCTCCTCCTCCCATCCAAAGTCTTGGAAGATGGTTCAGCAACAATGTCCTCATGGGTTGGAACTTGTGTTCCAGGAGACTCTAGGGAATCAACTTTTTGTACATAATTTCCATCACCTCTAACTGAATAATCTACATTTATTCCCTCAACATGACCACAGCCAAGTGCAGATTTTGAGCTCCTCAAATTCAAGGCTTCCAGCCTTTCAGAAGTACATGAAAATCTTTTCGCTTGCCTACCTTCCTGGATGAGGCTTCCATCAACAGACACCTCATCAGTCATTTCTTCTCTTTCAAGTAGATTTTCTGTATGATCCTGCATCAAATCGTACTGTTCATCAGCCTCAGAATGCCTACCCACCACTGCTTCATCGATTTCTCTTGTCAAAGGCTCTTGAGATTTGTCAAGGGTGGACCATCTCTTAACTTTGCTGGCCCTGGATTTAGTCACAGAAGATCGGCTTCTGACAGACAGTACACTTTTCCTGAAGGAGGAGAATCTCATTGCTTTAGTTACAACTGCATGAGAACTCCGGGATGATTTTGTGCTAGCAATGGGATACATATCAAAAGTATTACTTGTATCATCATCAGTATAGACCGTCTTCTTGGTTAGTGAAGAGACATCATTCAGGGGAGAGTTTGGAGGTCTCAGCATACAGCCATCATGGATAGAAATGTCATCTTTATTCAACTGATTGGCATTCCGCTTCATTGGTGGAAACAACTTCTCCACTTTCCCACTAATCCTGTCTCCCACTAGAAGATTTCCTACTGTCTTTCTTCCAGAAGACCACCCCCTCTTCTCATTAACCTGGTCTTTATGAAAAAGCTTCTCCATCCTCTCACTGTTTCTGGGAGAAGATATTTGATCATCAGACAAGATGGTAGGTTTCTGAGCACAGCTCCTCTCTGAACGATGATCACCCACAGATGATTGATCATTCTCAACCAGCAAGTCCTGAGCCAGGTGCCATTTACATCTCACAAGTTGATGACTCTCTTGAGTTGCAATCTTCTTTGGAAAACCCCTTCGTTTGGAGCACACCCATGGTCTTAAAGTCCCACAGTCACTAGGTTTGATTTGCCTCAACATCTGATGAACTTTCTCGCAACTCTTCCCCTCTCCATTACCTTCTTGATCTCCAGAAATCTGCTCAACAGCAACATTAATAGCCATATATAACTCAACACTTGCGCTAACTGAATTTGCAACAGAAGATGGTGCGTAAATCAATGCGGTGAATGATCACGATATATGTACAAAATATGACATCGAAGGGCTTAAGGAGGAAAAGAAGTGAAAATGCTGGTGTTTCAGCAATTTATCTGTGAAACAATTCCATCAATTTAACTTTACACAAATGAAGGCTACACTATATCAGCTGAAGCATCAAAGAACATTTTACCCCAAATATAACACGATTAAGCCTCTCAACGACATCAGAACACAAAAGGTAAAATAGTAGATCTAATACATACTCAAATTTCTTAGGCGTTCAAAATGGACAAGGGCATTCAGTGAGATGAATAAATAGTCTGGGAAGGGAATTAAGAATTTACATTGAAAGCACGAAACTGTACCTGAGAACCAGGCACCTCGCGGAACAACACTTTTTTTCTCTGGGAAGCAAGTTTTAGATACTTCTGATGCTTTTGAGCTAATCGTTTTTTCTTTTTCTTTGAGATGTAGTTGCTTGCTTTGCTACCTTTCAAAGATTTCTTTACTCCAATATCCTCCCTTCTTGCTTCAACATCCTCGCTCACTTCTGCTACTGGTGAAGCATCATTAAACTGAGATAAAATCCTAACTTTGGTGCCATTTGCATCAATATAAACTGGCCCTACATCACCAGCATCCTCAGGATGAACTGGCAACACCCTTGGTTTTTTCCCTTCCTTAGGTGGATCACTCTTCTCAGTCTCTTGAGCGGGCAAGCTTGACATGGTGGCCCAGCTTGTACCATTTCTTCGATCAAGCTCTTCCAATGTGCAATATTGAGCAGTAGTATAAATATCCACCATCAACCGTGTCTTCCTTTGCTTAATTCTATACCTGTTTAGCTTAGAATCAGCTGTCCACTTGGGTGTTGACTCCACAGAAAGGCACTGATCAATGTGAGCATTCAAGGTGGTGTTGGATGAGGATGAGAAAGTTTTGCAAACAGGGCAAAGTTTTGAAGCCATCGTTTCTGATACAGTTGTACAATTAGAAGCAATATCTTCAGCCGAGGTACGATCAGAATTGCCACCAAATTTCACAATCAACCTGCACTTCTTATTAGCCAATGGTCTGGTGGTGCTTTCAGTCTTGTGGGTCATAGGAGCTCCAACTTCAACTGCAGCCTTGGACAAAGTCTGAGTTTCTAAAGGTGATCTAGGTTCCCTGCTATCAGGAACTGAGTCTATCTCACTAGTTGCTGTAGATGGGAAATCATTTTCTTCTCCGTATCTACACGAACTAATGTCTACACAAGATTCTGCTAACTTGGTATGTAATTGAGCATCATCAGATAAGTCTACCACCACATGACTGCCTGGTCTAGAGGCCTCCTTGTCAAGATTTCTTCTTTTGCTGAAACTTTGCTTCTCGACTGAACTGATTTCACCCTTTAATCTCTTGAAGGACTGGATTCTTAAAGTATCAAGAGGCTCAAATTGTGGCAACACGTCCTTAACGCCATGTTTCAAACAATGTTGCAAATTTTTTTGAGAGAAAGGCCAGCTATTCTTGATATCCTTGCTCCTGGCTTTAAATACATAATCTCTGCAGTGCAAACAAACATTGTTTCTGTTAGTATCTACTAAGATCAAACTGTCTATAATAAGATAAGCTATACCAACAAAATGTACACAAGAACTAGAACCCTTAATCATATCACATGTTAGAAAAAGAAAAAAAAACAAGTCTGGAAGGAAAATTTGATTCACGGGACTGAAAGTGAAACACAAAAAAGTAGGAAAACAGCCGAGCAAAACCCAAGTGAACACAAGATTCGAAAATCTAGTGTCTGAGAAAAAGTCTGCAGCTTGGAGCACGATATGGTTAGAACAAGGACAGACTGTTTGTACAAAGTGACATGAAATCACAAGCAGTAACAATCAAGAAAGATTAGAGGCTGTGAGTATGACTCGAAAATCATTAAAAAACACTAACATAAGAGCCCCAAGGAGAAGCCTTGAATATGATCATTAAAAGCAAAGCAAGAGAAATTCCTCAAAGACCAGAATAGAGACAAGATGGGGGTGTGCCATGTTGAACTGAGCCAAAAGGGAACATGTAACCCTGGATCTGACCCAACAAAAGATCGTAAAGACTGTTTAGCTGACTTGGATCAGATCACCACTAAGAAAAAGAGAGAAGTAGTTAGCTTAGCATAACATGACAGTCATGACAAAAAGGAAAAAGAAAATCAAAACAGCACTATTCACAATATCCCTGAAAGAAGGATCATATAAGAGGATACAAAGAATGAATTGTTTTACCTTATGGAGAAATTAGGAGGTGGGGTATGATTACCAAGACATGGGTTTGGGTTTGGCAGATCTACTACTACTACCTCTGACAAATTAGAAGGTGGAAGCTTATTATGAGCACTACTAGTGGGAAACTGAGAAGCCCTCTCATCACTTCTACTATACGGTTGAGAAGAGGAACATGGGGGATCTGGTACTGGAGGGTTTTCAATGGAAAACATCTGATGCTATTATTCTCTCCTCTTCTTGTGCTGTTTTTTTGCAACAGTCACAAGCAGCAGCTTCTCCACAACATATCTTCCGGTACTGCTGTCTTGCCTTATCTTTATCTTCTTAGCCCTCAACATATAGGTAGTAACTAGTTGTATATCACTACAGCCCCTCCCCCCCTCTCTCTTTCTCTCTCTCTCTCTCTCTCTTTCACTTATATAAATTATAGTAGGAGTAGCTAGTGTTTTTCTTTTTATCTTTCTCTCTCTTTCTACCCAAAAAACCCCACCACCAAAGAGCTATCACCACATGCGATTGACCTCCACAGCCGCAACAACATAGAAGCAAACCAGATTAAGCAGCTCTAGCTATCTATATATAAATGAACAAGAAGATCAAGGAACCCCATGATATTCTTCATCCATTTAACCAGCTGCCTGCAAGGATGAAAAGAAACCGTGAGATCATTAACAGTTTTAGCAAGGGCCTGGCAAGAAGGAGATCCAAAAAATTAATATCAGTGGAGGAAGGAACAACTAGTTAGGTAGCAAATAAAGGAGAGTTTCGGTCGATAGTGAAGTTTCTAGAAAACGTTATTTTATGTGGGAATGACTGAGCCTGAAACATCCAGTAGTGTTTTGATTGATCAAGAAAGCAAAGCACCAAAATCAATTTTCAGTAAAACAACAAATACCCAATAGCACGCACTTAAGCAAAGATGATGTTGAAACTCTTCACAAAAAGTTTGATGGGCATACGTTATTTTATGTGGGGAATACAAACCCACATGAAAAGGAAAAAGAAAGGAAGATGAAGCTAATAAATTGCTCAAATTCCAGTACTCCACCAGCCAGCATCATCAAACCAAATCTCATATGATAATACATAGTCAGAGATTAAACACCTTAATTAAGAGATTGTTATTTGCAAGAACACCAACTTTCAAAAATCAAAAGGAGCAAGGAACTTTGAAAAAGACGTATATCCATCCATCCATCTTGCTAGCCGAAGAATTATGAAAGAAGCAAGTTAATTACAAGGACCAAAAAAAAAATCAAAGCAAGCAAGAGCTGGAGATAAAAACATTAGTATACATATGCCAGCTGAGAGAAACAAAGAGGACAGACACCCCAAGATTTCTGGCATCTCTAGATTCACGCAGATGTATACTCAAAGTGAACAGTTTGAACTGACCAAAAACCAGGAGGACATCTTATCTAATCCAATCTAATCTAGGAAAGGAAAGGAAAGGAAAGGGCATCTGAGCAGAGACCAGACCAAACTCTTGACTACATCCACAATATGGAAGAAGCTGAACCAACCCGGAAACTCAAAAGGCAGAAACTTGAAACAGAGAGATCATGAAATCAAATGAAACCCCATAAAAGGCCAAAAACAAGAAAAGACTTGATATTTGTGGCAGAAGCAAGCAACCCACTATGAGAGATATGGAAGAGGAAAAAGAAAACACAATTACAAGTTAAACCAACCTCAACAAGCTTTGTATTGGAGAAGAGAAAGTGAGGGTTTTTTTGGGTCTTTTGAAGAAGAAATTAAAAGAAAGAGCAGTCGTAGAGGGAAAAAATAGTGAGAGTGAATATTGTAAAGAGAGAGAAGAAAGAAAAGAGCACCACCCACTCACCCATCAAAAGAGGCATCTGGTTCTCTTCTCTCTCTCTTCTTCTCTTGCTTTCTCTCTTTTCTTTATTTTTCAAATTAAAAGGTAAGTTTTTAGGAATTGTTTATTTATTTTCTATTTCAAGGTAAACTCTTTAACTATTTTGATTAAGACAAAAGCATAGATAAGGATGGAAGCAACTAATTCTTCTAACAAATATCTTTTAAAATACTCGCTGATTTAGATTATTGATGCAGCCAACTTAACTCTCGCCATGAACTCTGCAAAATATATATACAAGAAATCAAACTCCACTCTCTAATCTTTGTTTGTTTAATACGAGTGAATTTGTGAGCAGATACAAATGGTGAAAGAAAAGTAGAATGTGAAGGCATTAAAGAGGGCATGAGGAGTTTTTGAGGCGGTGTTCATCTCTGTCTGCCATGGGGTGGGTGATTGGGTGGAAGAAGTAAAAAAATGGAGATGAAAATCTTTGTTGGAAATCAGTGACAGTAGAAGAAATATTTTTACTCCGTAGCTGTCTAGCTAGCTAGCTACCAGCCTCATATATATATATATATATATATATATATTTTGATGTTTTCAATCCAATGGAGGCATGTGGGTCCATGCATGATTTCTCCTTTCTAGCCCCCCTTTTCTCCCCTATTTTCCTCCTCCTTTGTTTCTTGCCCTGACTACACGACAACACCTCTCTCTCATCATCTTTTGATTGTTGACGATTATCACCCTTTTTTTCTCTTTATTTTAAATTTCTAGTGCTTCTTTTACTTCAAGAAATAGTTGGACTAGGAATTCATTAATTTCAGCTGAATAATAGAGAGGTCTGTGATTTACTGGGGGGGGGAACCCCATTCACTGCATTAATATCAAAAACTAGTCTGTTTTATGTCTGAGATGGACTATATTTTTAAAAATATATTTTAAAAGTGAAGAATATATATATATATATATATATATATATATATATATATATATATAAGGAACACTACACTAACGTAAACTCAAAAGTGAAAAGAGGGATGGAGAGTTTGTTGAGGGAGAAGGAAGGGTGGGAGGATTCATGCATCTAACGGTACTGTACAGTAACAGAAAAGAGAGTAGCTAGCAAGATGATTGGTTATAGATGAAAAACAATGGCTGTCATATACTTCCATGTTGTCTGCTGCTGCCCACTGAAAAAGAAAATCAAATTAAGAAGAGGAGTGGAGTGGCTGGGAGAAGATCCTCTCTTCTTCTTCTTCCTCTTCTTCTCCATTGCTTTTATATAATATAATTATAATATATGACAGCTTTCTTTCTTTGATCGAACGATATAAATATATATTTCTTCTGCGGCTCCCATAGCTAGGAGGAGGGAGGAGGAGGATGCCATATAATAAGGTCTCTTCTCTGGAAGCAAATCTACAGACACACACACACACACACATATATATATATATATATACACACACGGATATACATGTTCATACCTCAGCAGCACAGGGGAGCATATACGTTGAGGTGCGATGGACTCGATCCGTTTCTCAAGGTCGAGCTACGCGTAGGTTACTGCTATTAATTACTACAACTCTACACTAATATTCTTTTAAATATACAGTCGATTTGCCAAAAAAAAACAGAGTGGGAGAGGAGAGTTATTTTATTTATTTATTAATTGATTTAAATAACAACAATAATTATTGTTATTATTTGCTTTTTTAAAATATGTATCTCCTTTTTGCAACACCACGTTATATTTACTAGACAATGCCCCCGCGCTTTGCCGCGGGTGGCATAATTTTTTTTTCAATGTAAAAAATATTAATTGTGTATATTTTTTTTATTATAATATAAATTTAGCTAAAATGATAAATTTGTGCAGAATTCATATTAAGTGCAAGTTTTCTATAAAATATATAAATTTAAAATCGATATAAATTTATCTGTTTTGTAGTTTCAAATGAAATAACCAGCATAAATTTATCATCATCATTAAAAAAGCAAGAAAACTCGGATATCTGAATTATTAAGTTCACTGTATTAAGATTAGTTCATTTTATAATTCAATTTAAATCAAACCAAAATAAAATATAAATTGTGAAAATACCTACAATAATCAAATAAAAAAAATTTTAATTTTCTATCAACAAAAAGACGAAAACATAGATTGAAAATTCATCCTGACGTTATTGTCATTATCATTGCTATAAAAGCTAAAATTATTACTAACATTACAGCCAAAACAATTAAAATAATTAAATTGCCATGAAAAATAAAAAATAAAAAAGCAAAAGATTTTTATAAAACAACAATAAAAAAATAATAACTAAAATTATCATTATTATTGCATAAATAATAAAATCATAAAAATCATATAATCTAAAGAACAAATAAAGAAACAGAAAACAAAAAAAAAACGAATAAGGGGAAAAATAGAGTAATATTACTTTTAAAATGATCACCGATATAAATTAAAAATTCAGGAAAATCTTTAAAAAAAATCGAAAGATTTTATAAAAAAATAATCACTAAAATTATCATTATTATTGCGCAAATAATAAAATTATAAAAATCATCTAATCCAAAGAACAAATAAAAATAAAAGAAAACATCTAGCCATGGCACCCGCGCCTCGTCGTGGGCGGAATCATATTTTTTTCAACGTAAAAAAATATTTATTATGTATGATTTTTTTTATCATAGCATAAATTTAGACAAAATAATCAATTTGTATATAATTTTTATAAAGTGCAAGGTTTGTATAAAATATATAAATTTTAAATGAATATAAATTTATTTGTTTAGTAGGTTTCAATGAAATAACTAGTATAAAATAAGTTGTAATTTTCTATCAACAATAAGTTGCACTGTGGATTGCAATAGTCTTTTTTTTTCGTCATATGAACAGTGGAATAACGTTTTCATCTCATTTGAGGATATTATGATTATTGTACTATGCACATAAATGAAAGAAACTGAAAATATCTCTAATACCATGATATTATTTAAAACACACTTTACATAATAAAATGAATATATAAAAAACTAATATACATTTTTAGAAGTTCTACGCCGCACGCGCCATCCAAAATGTGGTTAAGAGAAAGCATTGTAGCAATCCATATTGTTTGTAAAAAAAATCAGTCTAAGAATTAGTCGTGGTGTGTTTAAGCTGGTCAGAGATCCCGGTTATAAAAAAAATATATAAGTGAATAAAACAAAAGTATAAAAAAAAGAAAAAAAATGTTCTAGTAGGAAAGCACTTTAGAAAAAAATGTGGGTCCGGGGATTGTCGTGGTATGCATAAGTTAGCCTGGACACCATGGTTATAAAAAAAATTTGGATATGGAGATTAATCGTGGTGCATTTAAGCGAGTTCGGACACCTCGATTATTAAAAAACAAAAAACTAAAAAAATATATAAGTAGAAAAAGAGAAAAAAAAATATCATAAGAAAAAAAATGAAAAAAAATTATAATAAGGAAAAAATAAAATAAAAAAAGCAGAAAAAAACGAAGGAAAAAAACGGAGGAAAAAAAGAAGAAAAAGAATAATTAGGAAAAAAAAGAAGAGAAAAAAAACGCAAAAAAGCAGAGAAAAAAAACGCAAAAAAGCAGAGAAAAAAAACGCTATTGCAATCTACAGTGCACTGAGTCTGTGTGCACAGTGCGTGGGTGTACAATGAAACACCCACGCCTTTTATTTTATAGGTAATGTACGTGGGAAAATGATAAACATCATTACCATGCCCCCTTTCTTAATTTTTTATTTATGTAATCTTTAGTACATTATTAGAACCAATCCAAAAACATTAGCAAAGACCCATTACATGTTCAAGGATTTGATTCGTGATTTTGAAGGTTTTAAGCAAATCAAAATTGTAAGGATCATTGATGTATCAAAAGGAAACCCCAGTACATCTTATTTATATAAAAGAGAGGTCCAAAATAATTTTATTTGAGTCATGAAGTGAGGACAACAAAGAAGTCAAAAGAATCCTACTACAACTTGGAAACATGAGATTAAGGGACTAAATGGAAGGTTATAAATAAATCTTATGAGTTTTCTTTAATTTTGTTAGCTACAACTCAAAACTTGTTTGAGCTTAATTAAGATTTTGTTTTCAGCTACGATCCAAGACTTATTTGAATTAAGTCACGAGCTTTCTAATTTATAGATTTAAGTCAATTTTTAGTGGACATTTTTTAAGTTTACATAAGAAATCCATTAGGATTACTTTTTCAATAACTACTTAAACTCATGTAACCTAAATTTTGGCGATCATTGATGAATATTAATTCTGAAATTTTCAGTTTTATGTGTTAAAGTGATTCTTGCATTCTTTAGTTCTTGAACGAATTGAATCCAATTTATCAAAGATTATCTGACTTCGTGGTATCATTCTACTTGTTCCAATAGTGCCGGTGTCTTGGGGCAGGTTTCTATTATGTCACACTCCTATCATGTCTATTTCGGTTTTCTGGTATCAGATCTCATTCTTGGTTGTGGATTGTGTGATCATGTGATCACGAGATTCGTATCAGTACAATAAGATTGTTTAATCACCAGCACAATTTTTACTTGACTTTTAGCCTCTTTTCATATTAGATGTTTTATATTAGTGCATTTTTGGTATTTGACTTAATTTAAATACTATTTTAAATTATTTAAAAAAATATATTTAGTTTATCTCTTTTAATTAGGCCTCACCCGTGTTCCAAACAAAGCTCTAGCTTGCTTGTCTTTTCCCTACAGAATTTTTATTATTTAGATTTTGGTACTCAATTTTTTAATTGATATTAGTTTTATTTTATGTATCTTTAAAAGTTTCTTTTTAATATTATTCTTCTTAATATGTTTCTAACAATTTGATCCATATTGAATTAAAGATTGGATTTTGTTATCTTTTTCTTTAAAATTGTTTTACTAATTTTAATTATAATATGGGATATCTAGGTCTTTTATATTTTACTCTTTGCTAAATTTAGCTTTATATTAAATTAATTGATTAAATATAAGCATAAGATTTCTATACCATAATATTTTATTTAGTTTGCTTTCTAATCCATTACTCTAACTACAAGCACGATCTTTTTTGACTTCATAATATAGCCTTTTAAATTGGCATTTTAACCATCTTGATAGGCTCTTTATCATGGTTGAGCAATGGCCACAACGAAGCAGTAATGAATCTTTAACAAGTTTTTTTTTCTTCCGCTCTCAAGTATATAGATAATACATTATTTTTTATGGTTAACGACTACCATTTTTTGCTTATGTTATTTACAATATATTTTTTAAATTACATTATTAGATTAACTAGGTTTATTAAGCTTAACTAATTCAATAATCCAAATTTCATCATTTTCTTGCTTCTTTAAAAACATTGACATGCCTTGAGCAAAACACTATTATCTCACCATATAACTTAGCTCATTTATCTCGTATTAAAAGAAAAAAAATACAAAACACAAATACATTACTAAAAGTAAGGTTATTAACATCAAATTTGATAACGGGACAAATCAATTACTAATTTAGCTACAAATAATTATGTTGTTGATTTATTAGCAATGAAAAGTATATTTTACAAATAGCATTGTTTATTATTAGCAACAAAATTCTCATTGCTCTCAAATCAACAATGAAAAAATTCATTGTTGACAAATCAACAATAACACATTTGCATTTGATTTTCTTTTTAGCTAATTTTATTGCTAATTCTTTTCAACAATAAATTTTAGTATTATTCGAATGGACCACGTGGTTGCTAACAAACTTTTTATTTATTATTCTTAGCTTAATGAATACACTGATATAAGTGTTATTTTTAAATTCTTTAGAGATAGGATTGTCTTTTCATTTTTTTTTGCACAATAAAATTACTTAGTTATCCTTAAAATAAATAAATAAATAAAAACTTACATTCAAAGGCTTTTTAATCTTTCTTATTTTTTTAGCACAAGAAAATAATCTAATTATCCTTAAATAAAAATTTACCAAGCTATCTTTAAAACACCTTTTCATCTTGTCTCTCTCTCTTTTTTTTTTTTTTTTTTGTTATTGTCATGTTAACCAATGAAAATTTTGGTATTTTAATAAATATTTTTTTCAAAAATCTTTGTTGTCGTGTGCATATCTAGTGAAGAGTGTGTGTGAGGTTGTCTGATCATCAAATATAATATTTTGTAACAATGTTTGAAAGGTCTTAATGTTCTCTTTATAATAGGTATCATGTGAGAAAAATTCATCTCTAGTTTGCATTTTACAACTATTTTCTCTTTCTCTTTGCAACTCAAATTCATTCCTAGGTTTTTTATTTTCATTTGTTTAAGTTATTTATCATCATTATCATCCTATAACATTTATTATATTGGAGACTAAGTTTTGTTCTTTTATTTATTTTTTAATTTTGTAGAATTTTTTATTGGTCTAAAAAAAAACTTGATTATCTAGGATTTTTTGGATTTTTTTAACTTCATCCTTCAATATTTACAAAAGAAAAAATTATAATTCTTTTTTAATTCCACCCCCCTTTTAATTTTTTTTTATATATTTCAAATTTAGTTTCCATTGTTTTCATTGCTATCTGTTTTATTTGATAACAACATGTAAGATATTCCTATCCAGACTTCTATATTTATATATTACCATCAACACAGGAACAATAACTTTTTTGTCTATTACATTTGTCCTAAAAAAATCAATTATAATATCATTTAATAATATCATATGTAATAAAATAATTAACTCAATTACGAAATAATTACTTAATTATATTCATTCTAATGCAAATCAAACCTGAAACTTGATTTACATAACTACAATCATATGCTTTCAAAAGAAACTAATTAAGATACATCATCCATATTTAATTTTTATTAACACACTTCTTGGCTACAAAAATTATATCACATAACAAAATATGCATTGATTACATAAATTATATTTTTTGTATTCTCAATCCCTAAACCTAGTTTAAAGTTAAGTGATGAAGCTGTATAATTTTTTTCTAAACACACAATAAAATATTTCATTTCATTTTCTCATCATCCAAAGTAATTATTTCTCCTCTATGAATTGAAGATTACAAAAAAAATTATAATTCCTCATAAGTCAAATTCATAATTCTAGCTTAACCAACTATTTCCATAATAATTAAACATAAGATTCCTATTTATTTTCAAATCATTCTTCATATTTCAACAAATGCTATAATAATCATAACCAAATAATATTCATGCATTGCTTGAAATATTTTCCTAATTTTCTCTTCTTATGGTCAAAACCAATTCCTTCATAATATTAAGATTTGTTCCTTCAATGACTCATTATTCTAAGTTATTTTCGTCATTTTCCATCCCAATTTCATCAAACAAGGCAAAATATTTATTTTTCTTGATTTTTTGCAACAATCCTAATATAAAATTTATAATTTAGGCATTGATTCTTAATTGAATTCAATATAACTTATGTAATTGAGTTTAAAAACATTTCATGGTGATAAAATGAGCTTCGATTCTTGACCAATAATTTTTTTTTCAAAACTTCATTTTTTCCCACTTGGTGGACCCTTTTCCCCACAAATTCCCCAATTTCATTCTCTTCAGTTATATTGAATGAAGTATGCATTATAAATTATTGGAGTATGGATTATGATGCATAATATTTATTGCTTAAATGTGCATGATGTTTAGTGCATGAATTCACTACTGTTATTCATTTTATTTGAATATCATAGTTAAGAAGATTAAAATTAGACACAATATATTATAAAATAAACAACAACTTTACACTTACAAAACTAGCTTTTAGACTGTGATTCTTGATACAAACTTGACTTGATTAATCCTTAGTCTTCTCAATCTCATCTAGCATTCGATTGATCTCCTACTCCTACTTCAATGGTTAACTCAATATAATTAATAGGGTTTGCATCAATAAATGAACATGTTGCTATCAGCATTTGATGAAGATGATGATAGTATTGTGGTAATTTCATGGCTGTGTTTTTTATTTTTATTTTAAGGGAATGAGTTGCCTTAAATTTTTATTGTAAGTTTATCGGTAAATTAACTATTATTATTATTATTATTATTATTATTATGAAGGGAATGAGTTGCCTTAAATTCATACATTCAGGACATAAAAACAAAAGATAAAAGAAGCGTGGAATGCCTAGCTTGGTAGGTAGCTACCGGGCAGGACAAGAAAATGGGGTGACTCAAACAATAATACTTGCAGTACTCCATCTAAGAAAAGAGGGAGTGAAAATGACATTGTACCAGCAACTTATCCATGGTCCTACAAGGATTGTTCTTGAGCTTTGAATCAAAACGACGTAGCACTAGCCTGGACAAAAGGACGACGTCACTTTGAGGTTTGCAATGCTGTCTGCGTCATCATCTGGCAGGTTAAGGCTGGCAGGCGACCGATCATGTATGCATAGGATGTTGACGAAAAACACACGCGCACACGAGGTGGTGGTTGATACATTGATATTAATTTCCATATCTATATGATATCATGAAATCTCTCGAGTCCAGACTTATCATGAGGTGGGACGCCATGCCATCCCTCCCTCAGCTGTCCTTGTTTTTATAAAATCTTACATCCTGAAGTATCAAGAACTCAGTCTCGAATAAAATCAATGCTGTAAAAAGAATACAAAAATAAATCATTGATGATATACTTTGTTTCATCTAAAAAAAATTAAATTGTTTCATCTAAAAAAAATTAAATTTTTAAGTGAGATTTCAAAATATAATTTATATTATTTTATAATATATCTTCTCAAATAAAAAATTTTTAAGCTTGAAACTTTCACACGGATCCATATTATCTTGTGATTAATCTTTATCAAATAGAATAAAAATATTAAAATTCAAATTTATAATCACTAGTTTACAAAAACTCTAATAACATATCAATGAATTATTTATTTATAATTTTAAATTATTAAATTAAATTTTAATATATAATTTATAATATTTTCTAAAACCATTCACATATAAGTCTACGCTGTGATATAAATGCTGAAAGGTGGAACGTTTGGTTGACAGTGAAACGGATTCGCGTGAGATATCAATGGCATATATTGAAGTTAGGCTTGAGGCCGAAACGAAACAGTCAATGGCATTCATTTGAAGCTGAAGGGCATCTATCTGCATGGTCAGGAGATTTAATTAAACCCTAATCGAATCAGAGGCTGGGTTTTCAGCTTCTGATATCGATGGGAGAGAAGGCTTCCAGCATTTTGAGTTTTCGGGAGGGGAGGGGAGGGGGGATCGAGGCTTTTTAGTAAATGTGAATCAGGCAACGTGATGCATCATGGCCACGTGTACGGATATTATGGCTATGAAGATGCCACGTCTGCCTTCAAGACAAATTGTCCATGAATGTGCATGAGAGATGAATGAGATTTTACTCCGTCGACCCTACCAACCTTCTTTTCTCTGTTTTCGTGCTGTACGCTGTGGTCGGTAGGGTTTAAGATATTTTAAAAAAGATTTATGGGTTGGAAACAAACCCTAAAATCGTATTCGTTTTATAAACGGCTCTCCCATCAGGAGAAATGAATCACGTAATTAATGGGGGCACCAGAAAGGAGGGGAGCCTCGAGTTGCTGTGAGTGTAAAAAGATAGGGCCCAATCACTGTTACAAAAAGGGCCCAAAAGTTGAATCTTTGAGAATGCAAAGTGCCCTCTCTCTTGTCCTTGTGAAGGGCATACAATCCACTCTCATAGTGAGAATTATTAAATCTCCCTCACGAGATTCACGTTTTTTTATTTATTATTATTATTAAGAAAACCAATCCAGATTATCTGAACACCTCTCACACGCACACATGAACTGACACAAGTGGCAGCTTCGTAAATTCCTAGATTCTTCGACGCTATCAATACATGAAGCTAAACTATATGATTTCCCATCCTCCTTGAAACATAAAACGAACATGTTTGAGCTGCCATTATTGCACTCATTTCTAAATTAAAAAAAGTCATGTTTATTTTCCTATCTAGGGTTTGGAAAGCTACGCAGCATGCTTAATAATCAGGCTCGTTAGTTTGCTTAGGTCGGTCTTTGTTAAATGTATTTAAAGAGATGTGAACTTTTTAGGAGAGAGAGAGAAGCAGTCAGTCAATTTTGTCGTGTTGTTTTAGCGCCTGTATTGCTAGTAGAGGGAGAAGCAGGGGAGGGGGATTGGATTGCATGGCAGACGATACATCACCCCAGACAAAGACTAAAAGACAAATAAAGATTCGAGTTTGCTTCATGAAATTAGTGGAAATTGTCGTTTTGAGGTGCTGTTTGCTTAACGCAACAATTTCTTGCTTTTAATTTCTTAGAAACTCCATTCAAACTCAACCCCTCATCTCATGCTCCACAAGCACATCTACCTCTGCCCTTTAAAGTTAACCCCCCCGAAATTAAGGATCACAATACACATCAAAGGATTTTGTTAGATTGACAGAGCAATCTACTGCTAAATAAATAAATCTTTTTTTAACCTAAACAATTCCAGCCCTTAACTCTCTCTCTGCATCTAAACACCAGCTGCATTCTCTTGACTTTGGCATACACAACTGGTAGGCCATTGTATTTGAGGCAAATCAATGTCATCGAGTAAAATAGTCAAAGACCCGTCAGGCTTAATGCCAGCATGCACGAGGGGGACTTTCGGCATCGACAACTACAACCAGGAACTGCAGCTTCCTAATGCTAGGGAGTTGGGTGTCATTTAAGCCCAGGACTCTACCAACCTTCCCTCAGCTAAACGAGTGAATGATCCTGGATCATACGAGAGGATTCAGGGCAGATGAAGAAAGGTCATTGATACGCAACCATTTCAGTGTAGTTTTCTGCAGTCAAAGGTGATTTGTATATTTGGGAGAATACAAAGGATTGAGTGAATGACCTTTCGGTCATTGATACGCTTCCATTTCCCTTTTGGGATGAGCCAGCCGTTTCCGTAGCTGCCAGAGCCAATTCACCAACCGTTCTTCCCTCTTTCGGCCATTCACTGTTCTTAGCATTCATGTTTCTATCTGACGCCCTTTTAACCATTTTGAATGTACATATAATGAATCTCATCTCTCGGAATCATCAGACAGCTCCGTTTACATGTAAATACAGAACTATCAAATCAGAAAACACTCAGGTTGGGCTCAAGCTGCTTTGGAGGAGGATTCACCGCCTTTGTTCTTCAGCAGGTTATTTAAAAGTTTTGTCTTCTATGGAGTTGATGACATGTAAGAGGAGTGATATACAAGTGATCGACCGCAAATGTAAGATGCGCATTCAAATCAGAAGAATCTGCATTAAGAGCTTACCAATGCGATACCTTTAAGGACTTGAAGGACTTGAGAACCCAGGTTAATGAATGAAGACAAAAGGCAAATTGATTTCTTCATCACCTCTAAGCAAATATGGCAAACCTCTTTAACCGTTTAATGATGAAAAGCAGCATCCAAATAAAAAGAAAAGCATTCCCCGTCCCTAAAAGTCCTACCAGGAAAGACATTTGCTGCTTCCTTCCTAAGCAAAATAGTGGGGAAACAAAATGAAGGGCAGTGGCATTCGGATTGCGCTAGTAAAAGCAACAAAAGATCCCCAATGACCAATAGCAAGCATACCAAGCAGTAGTCAATTCTGATTCAAAGAAACACGGTCAAAAGGGCTTCTCATACTCCTGAGAGGTCGGCTGTTCCCAGGGAGGTATAAAGCCTACAAGAATATATTAAGAGAATTAGTTGAGCAGAAAACGAGTAGTGCTCAGATAAGATGCTGAAAAATATTAACTGATAAATTGATAATCTGTTTATTCACTCAAGAACACCAGTATCATGCAGTTTAAAAATGGTTGCGCTTGATGATAACAATGAGTGAGAATCAACTACCAATACCGCATTAATGAATATGATTCAGCACACTCATGAGGATTGTTGACTTCTTATTTGAACAAACAGTTCTGCTATGCCCTGAAATCTGGATTCCCCTAGCCAAGGAGATGAATAATAATGAACTAATATGACCAGCTATTCAATGGTTGATTTCATAAAGAAATCACATTCACAACGTTCAAAGGGCATCAATGATGTAAACTTGCTGTTGAAACTCAATGTATGCTCCTATTATATTTTACATAGCCAGCTCAAATAATATCCTTGCACCTGCGGAGTAGCTAACTTTGTTCTAGCTGTAAGCCAAATTTATTAGACCCTAATGCAGCCTTTAAGATTTACATTGAAATCCTCGTTACATTGCTTTCAACTGACACTAATATCATTAATTTGCTTGTTTCAGGAGACAACTACAAAATTACTACCGTTTCAATTTCTATGATGAAAAAAGTAATGCAACTGAAATGAAGTAGTCCAAATCTCACATAGCTGCATCTCCATGATACGGGCAAAATTTGATGGAGACATGTTTAATCATAGATGAGCAAATTTCCATGTAAATGATGATTCTGATCTAGTCAAAGCAGTTAAGATAAAGACTGCAAATTTGGAGGAAAACATAGTTTATAGGCTTTCGATCACCCTGGAGTGCACTTAAATTTATCAATAATCAAGCTTTCATTTCAAACAATTTCAAAGCAAATCAAGTTAACATCATGATTTATGAACTCATCTATCTTATCTTTTATTAAATTTATACTTTTGTGAGATTGCACATATGGTTTCTAGTAAAAGACTTCAGCTTTCATCTGAATGTCAAGTCTCAGAAAGGTCAGAAAATTATTAAAGATGCCTGGAGAAAAAGTTATTTTATAATCCTTTCCCTTTCCGACATATATGCTTTTGAGATCCAAATGGAGCCTTTTTTGTTAGAATAAATCACATATCTATAGATCTCCATGCACATCTTATTGTCAAAAAAACATGTCACAATTATGTGAAAAAACATCACCAAATATACCTCAATGGTTAATAATGGTAAAAATGTATTTGTACAGCCTATTAGCATACGATTAAACACCAGAATTAGGCAGATCAACCACATAAACTCTAGATTTATAAGAAATTAAACCAAGAAGTTAAATATGTGGCATACTTAATGGTATTTCTCCCAGGGACATATAAATCGAGTCATCATCACCAAGAGTCCCCTGAAACAATCAGTAATACTACGTGAGTTATTCATCAGCTATACAAAGGGAATGTATATATTTAGCTATCTCCACTATCAAAAATATGAAATCTAAAACCAAGTGCCACACATATGCCATGAGCTCACTTGCATAGAATTATACATTTAATGAAGCAATCAATAGGAAAGTGGATGCAATGCATACAACATGAAGTAGGCAAATGAATACATCATAAAATTCATATTCTATTCAGATACGCAAGCTACTTCTATAGTACCTCCCCATTGTCAAGGCCCATTTCATTTTGCAGCGGAGTTATGTTATCTGGTACTGAGGTACAATTTGGGAAATTGTTGAGCAACTCTGAGATCATAAGACCATCATAATTGACCTGAACATCAGTGATAGCACCAGTATTCTGTGAATGGCTAACAAAACCTTCTGTCCCAGTAAATGCAGTCTCCATCCTAAGAGAATGGACAGGTTAAGATCATGTAGAGAAAAACCACATCCAGGACATATAATAATGAAGCTTGTTGAAAGTACTAGTATTATTCTCTGACAGGTTGAGAAACATAGAAGTGTAGAGAGAGAGAGAGAGAGAGTGATTATAAGGACTTACTTTCTTTGTGAATTGTCCAAGTCCTTGTCTTCCAGGGTACAATCATTCTCTAGATCAATTATTTCAACCTGCTTGCCATAGCTCATATGTCTAGCATATTCACCAGACACATTGGAATTACTTATTGACAAATCAATGTCAACCTGTGGTGTTTCTCTTTTGGTTGTCACAGTAGATGGGTATGTGTGAACTGGTTCGCTACAATGAGTGTCATTTATATCAGATGTTTCCATGAGATTAAGATCAACGATCTTAAATAAACTTGGAAAAAGCTGTTTCTCTTCAGCATACTTGAAGCCTGGTTCACCAGCAGACCTCGGAAATTGACAATTACTAATATAACTGTCTTGAGTAGCTGCCACAGCCAGAGTCACCTGCTGATCAGGTGAAGTCCTCTCTTCTTGCGAACCCCCAGAATTTTCACTTAAATTAGTGTGGTGCAAATGCTTGTCAGCGGTGTTAACCAAGGATGGAAGCCATTCTCTTGGTTTTTTGGCTGCCTCACCAATACCACTGCCTTGGGCAGCCCTTTTCTCACCTCGTTCTTTGACTGAGGTGGACCTTCCAAAACCTGAAAGTCCTAGACTAGATTCTTGTACATTGTCATGCATAAAAGCTCCATCTGAAAAGGAATGAGACCTCATACATTTTCCCTGCACATCACCATATTCAGGGCCTTCTTCATCATCATCCTCGGCAGGCTGGACAGCACATACTTTAACTATTTCAGAGTTGGGACAATTTGAATAATGTGTTGTGTTCACATCAGTTGCCGAGACATTGTCCATGTCATCTTGAACTACATCCTCAGATCCTTTGTTAAGCCTGTTATCAGAAGTGTCTTCCTCTTCATTATTGGGAACTTGATCAACCCTGGAGGACTTACATGACAACGCAGAGCGCATTTTCGTTGGCACATTGGCAAACTTGCTCAATGTTAGCAAATCAGATCCATCCTTTCCCAAGAGATCACTCTCCGCATTGCTCTGCTGGATAGGTAAATCCTCCAAAACAATCTGTTTCTCAATTTCATAATCATAATTGCTACCCTTCATCTCCTTGTTCCTCGGATTTATGTTTGCTGGGTCACCAGAGCCCTTGGAGGGTTCACCACCATTCTCTTCTTTCAGAACACTAGAAGAACTTGCCTTGGAGCCTGTTTCATCTGGGTTGTTGTACTTGCTCAGAACTGATTCTATACCAGCAGTTTCTTCATTTTCTGGTGCCACCCCACTCCGTCCAGATTTCTCCATTCCATCTCCAACACCATTGCTAACTTGCTGCTCTTCACAGTGTCCAGAAACTGTATCAATCTCCTCTGTATCAGGAGACATTATATTCCTATCTGACAATGACCCGCTCCTACCATATTCTCTACCCCACTCTGAGCTGTAACCCCGGTAATGCTCTCCTCTCCTCCTTCCCTTCACATGATTCCTCGTACTGAAGTCATCAGGGTATCTTCTCCTGCACAACCCAGCATCAGAAGCACCACTCCCTAACCGAGAATGGGCAGATGTTCGGCCCTCCTGCATGAGGACTTCTTGTTGCCTAAATTCCTGATAATCCCCAGCTTGCCTTTTGAAACTACCATTCTGCCATTTACCAGAAAGTGCACTCTGAGGTAACAGTCCCTTGGAAACTAAATACTCAGCTGCAAGCCTACCAGCTTCCATTAAAATATCACCTTTCTGTAGCGGTGGCTGAGGAGGTTGACGAAAAGATTTCGGATGCCCCTGGCCGTGGCCAAAGCCACGGTTATTGAAGTTTCTATATTCAGAATTGTAAAAACCATGACCTCTAGCAGAATTATCTGGGGATATTCTGCTAGCACCCATTCCCACCCCCATGGAGCCAGACCTGTGTCCATTTCCAGGACTTCTATGCCTAGCATGCATGTTTCCCCTTCTGGTACTATGTATCCAAGTGAAATGCTTACAAACCCTACAATCAAGCAATCAATCCTCACAAAATTGAAAACCCATAACAACAAACACAACACAAGTAGCAGGTGATGATGTAGCTTCAAGTAGTAAGCAAGCAACCAACCTATCCGAATAAGGAATCCACGGACAAGATTAATTCTTTTTCATATTAATCACATACTGTAAGGAGAAGGAGAAAATACCAAAGAGAAATGACATTGCAGAGGAAAAGGGCAGGTACTTAACAATCTAAAAGCAACATCAATCATAACAGCAGTGCATTTGTTGAGGTCAACAGATGAAAATGGTCAAAACATGAAGCAAATCCAGGAGAACGAGGGGGATGTTGTCTAAAAATCTGACCTTTTCTTGTGTTTTGCTATTAAGAGAGGTGCAGTGTAATTGTCCAAGAGAAGATCCAGAGATGTGGTAATTAGGGTTTGGAGATCCAGTAGGGCAGATTTATGGCCCCCACATCAACATCCCATCATCATCATCATCATCTACACCATGTCAGAGAAATACTAACTATATAAGAACGAAAATCCTCAAGGTAGTGGAATAATTTCTCCACTGTACGAATAAAAAGGGAAGAACTCTAAGGTCAAAATCGATCACAATTCACAAGTTTGTAGCTTTCCCTTCTTTCTAACAGGGAAATGATCACACATACCATGTAATAGCTCTACTTAACGAATAAATTTAACCCCTTTTTTGTTCTTTCCTTTCCCTTCCCTGCCTGCCTGGCTGGTGATGGTGAGCGGCTATCGGATTGTTGGCGTTTAGTTTTCAGATTTTTCTTCTAATTTACTCCTATTTTTTTCCACAAAAGATAAAGTAAAATTAAATTAGAAAGGAAAAGAATGAGAATGATTATTTGTTTTCCCACCTCCATGCTCTGGCACGTGTTCACGCGCCTTCCTCCCCACCTTCCTTTTGTTGAATAGGGCTGGAGAGGGAGACACGTGACATGACTGTCTCATCCTGCCTCTGCCTCCCTGATCCACTCTCTCCGAAGAAGCGCTAGCTGGTAGAATAGCTCTCTATTTGTTACTATTATTTTTTAAAAAAAATAGAATTAAGTTTATATTTTAATATATTAATATTAAAGAATTTGAAGAATTATTTTCTATAAAATAAACGGGGCGTATAATTAACCATGGAAACATCATTACAAGCGCAATAACCATAAGAAATATAAGAAATAATGCTTTATAGTTATTTATTAGTTAATTGCCTCTATTTCGTTGCAAGTAAAATAAATAATTTTTATAATTATTAATATTAAAATATAATATTTTTAAATATAAAATTTAATATAATAAAAGAAATCAACATATCTTATCATAATAACAGTAATATCGAAGTCTTAATTTCTAGAATTATCATTATTATTACTGTCAAAATAATAAAAAATTATTAAACTATCCTGAGAAAAAAACACAAAAAAACAAATAAGAACAAAAACTAATATTAATATTAATATTAATATTGTGTTAATAACAAAAAAAAATTAAATAAAAAACTAAAACAAGCTTAAAAACATTATCAAAAGAGTAAATAAAATAAATAAAATAAATGATAAAACAAAAAACATTATTAGCTGAAAAAAATGACTTTAAAATTAAAAAAATAGACCTCACTACGTTGCGAGCTGAGCAAAATATTTTTATAATTATTGGAATTAAATAAATTAATATGATTTGCTGATTCAAAATTAAAATATAATATCTATATATACAAAATTTAAGATAATAAAATAGATCACCACACTCTATTATAAAAATAGCAACATCAAAATCTTAACATCTAGAATTATCATTGCTATTACTGTCAAAACAATAAAAATTATCAAATTATCTTGAGAGAAAAAAATAAAAAACATTAACAAAAGAGTAAGTAAGAAAAATAACTAAAATTATTATTATTATTATTATTATTATTATTATTATGTTAATAATGAAAAATAAAAATAAATAAAAGACTAAAAAAATCCTAATAACTTTAACAAAAGATTAAAAAAAATTATCAGGTAAAAAAATTCATTTGACTTGAAAATAATAATAATTAAAACCAATAAAAAAAACTAAAAAAAGAACAAAGAAATAGAAAAGAAATAGAAATATCAATTTTCAAATGATTATAGATATAAAATAAAATTTGAGAGCTATTTTTTTCAAAAAATACAACCTCAATAAATAAATAAATAATAAATATTAAAAATCAAAACAAAGAGCACACTTATATATATATGAACAAAAATAGGGATTATTCTTGAAATATAAAAAAAATAAAAACCATGTATTATTTTGATTACTATAAAAGTTCAAATCAACTTGCATGCGTTGCTAATTTTACAGATAATAAAATTAATAACCATATAAATTTTTAGAGAACATTATATTAGTAATTACATGATATAAACATGAGATTAGAAGAAGAATAAATTTACTCGTCACAAGTTTTTACCGCGGTACAAGATAGTAAAAGGCTAATTAAATTATTTTGTTTGGTATGCGGTGGTTATTTAATTCTTGTTTACAAAGGAATTTAGGTGGTAAACGAGCTGATTGCCCGCGCGATGCGCTGAGTTTTTTATTTATATAAAAAATTAATTGATTTTATACATGTTATATTTTGTTATTTTAATATTTAATGAATAAAATTATAATTGATAAAATCTGTTAGAAATAAATGTTTTTTCCACTAAAAAATATTTGAATATTGCTACTACTAAAAATGTTTTGATAAAATCCGTTAGAAATAATTTTTTTTATATGTAGGAAATTGATTGTAAAATTTATTACTCATATTATTATATTAAAAATATTTTAGAATAATAATAAATAGGTCTCACATATTTATAAGAAAAACATAATCATTATCCTTATTTTGAATGTCTTATCTATAATAATAAGAAATTTCAATACCTAACAATATTAAAAAAAATTCAAAAACTAAATAAATGGAAAAACAAAAATAAATATTATTAGATTTAAAAAAAATGAAATGAATAATAAAAAAAAGAGGAAATAGAAAATATCATTTTTGAAATGATTATAAAAAAATTTAAAATGTAAACATAAAAGAAAATAACCTTAATAACAGTTGAAATAATAAAAATTTGTGAGACCATAATTACTGTTAGAGAAAAAATTTCAATAATATATATATATATAATTAGTCTAACATATTTAAAAGAAAATAAAACTTACAAATAATCATTATCATTATTTTGAATGTTTTATCTATAATAATTAGAAAATTCAATACCTAACAATATTAACAAAAAATAAATATGATTATATTTAAAGAAAATATTTTACTTGAAGAATTAAAAAAAGAGAAATAATAACAAATATTGTTTTTGAAATGATTACCAACACAGATTAAAAATTAAAAATTAAAAAATCTTAATAAGAGAGGAATAAAGAAATTGAAACAAAATTAAGAGCATGTATATATATGGACAGAAATAAGAATTCTGTCAGAAATATACAAAAAGGAATTTTTTTCAAATGGTAATGAACAATGAAAACCACAATTGAAATAATTGTTCATTACTGTTTGAAATTGCAATCTCCTTTAGCTATTTTATGAAATAATATAAAATAGAGAAAAAATTGTGGCGCGCAGAAATGAACCTGAACACCCCGGTCATGGAAAAAAATATATAAGTAGGGAAAAAATGAAAAATAAAAGTGGATCTGGAGATTAGTTGTGGTGTGCGTAAGCTCACATGGATACTCAGATTTTTTTTTAAAAAAAAAACATAGTTAAAAAAAAATTCAAACAGTAATGAAAAGTGAAAATCATTGTTCATCAGTGTTTAAAAACATTAGCAGCCGGAGAGATTTGAACTCTCGCTCTTTTGATGCGGCAGCAAACGCGTTAACCACTCGACTTAGGTGTTTATCCTAGCATACATATAATATTTATCTTATATTTTTGTATTTTTTTGCATTTATTTTATATATATGTGACATGATATATTTTTTGTTTAAAGTGATTTTTATTTTAAAATTTTTATTTTTTATTTTTTAAGATTTATTATTTATATTATTATATTAAAAGTATTTCAGAACACTTAGATTAAATTAATTTGAGAATTTTAAAAAACTCAGTTCATTTTTTTATATATATTTTCAAGCGTTGATTCCTAACAAATATAAGAAAATAGTCGCGCATTGCGCTAGGCTTTTTTGATGTAGTAAACTGATTAATTATTTAGCCTGCAAAGAATTATTTAGTTGGTAGATAGCAAATTGTAATCGTTAAATTCTGTTGTATTTTTTTTCTATATTGAATTAGTTGGTTGTTGTTATCAGTTTAAGTGCTCGGATAATAATTTAGTTGATAACTCTCAAAATTATAATTGATAAAATCTATTAAAGATGAGTGAATTGTATTTTATAGCCAATTCATTAATGGGTGAACTTGCTTAAATATTTCATCGATTTATGTAATTTGCATATGGAAAAACTATAATTGATTAATTAGTAGACGTGTTTTGATTATTATGACAATTATTTAATTGGTGGACGTAAATTTGCAATTAATAAAATGAATAAAATATGAATTATTTTTTTCTTGTATCGAACTTGTTGATGATTGAGTTTATTTTAACAGCAACAAACGATTTAACCAGCAAATAGCAAAACTGCAATTGATTGATTATTTGGTGTGTCTTAATTGTTTTGACAATTATATAATCGGTTGATAAAAAAAATACAATCGATGATATCAATCAGAGATGAATAATTTTATTTTTTGTAATGAGTTGGGCATTCGTTGGCGGTTGGGTGTTTTGTAATGGTTTGGCTTATTATTCTCTTTTTTCTTTTTTATATATTTTTCAAGTCAAATAATTTTTTAGAATCTAATAATATTTATTGTTGTTTTTTCATTTATTTTATTTTTTATCTTTTTTTTTAAATAGTATTAGGTGTTGAAATTTCTAATTATTGTAGATAAGACATTGAAAATAATGACAATAATTATTCATAAGTTTTTTTCTTTATAAATATGTTGGACTAATTATAGATTTTGCTATGTATTTCATATTAGCGCAATTAAAATAATGATAATAATTAGTTGTAATTTTTTCTCTGATAAATATGATAGATTAATTATATATTCTGTTATTTATTTCATATTAGCGTCTTAAAATATATATATTCATAACCTTGTGGAATTGCGATCTTCTTTAGGTATTCTATAAAATAATAATAGTCATAGTGTGTGTAAGCTGATCCAGACACCCTGATTATATAAAAAAATATATAAGGAGGAAAAACAAACAGGAAAAAATGTTAAGAAAAAATGAGCCCAGGCATTATCCGCGGCGCGCTCAGTTGGCCAGGAAAAAAAAAATATATTTGGAAAGAAAACATCGTGGTGAGCGTAAGGTGACCTGGACACCTCGGTTAAGAAAAAAAATATATAAGTGGCAAAACAAAATAGGAAAAAAATATAAAAAAAAAGTTGATCCGGAGATTAGTCGTGGTGCACATAAGTTGACCCGGATACCTTAGTTATTAAAAAAAAATCTTGGTTTTTGTAAAAAAAAAAACTAATTTTTTTTTTAAAAAAACATTTTATAAAAACAACCACTTATTTAAAAAAAACCAATTATTAAAAAAAAATTAAAAAATAAACCGCTCTAAAAAAAAATTATGGTGCGCCTAAACTAACCCGGACACCCAGTTATGAAAAAAAAAATAAGTGGTAATAAAAAATAGGGAAAATAATAATAATAATAAAAAAAAATGAATCCAGAGATTAGTCGATATGCATAAGTTGCAACAGATATTCTGATATAAAAAAACAAATAAAAATCCCGGTTAAAATAAAAAACGGAAAACACATTTTCAAACAGTATTGAATAATGAAAATTATTATTAAAAAAAAGAAGAAGCATGGCTATAAAAAAAAAATCAAGGGGAAATCACCTTTTTAAACAGTAATGAGAAAAAAATTGTGGTGCGCATAAGTTAACCTGGACACCCCGGTCACGGGAAAAAAAAAAGGAAAAAAATGTATAAGTTGAACCAAAAAATGAAAAAAAAGAAGAAGCACGGTTATAAAAAAAAGTGCAAGGGGAAATCACTTTTTTAAATAGTAATGAGAAAAAATTTGTGGTGCGCATAGTTAACCTGGACACCCTGGTCACGGGGAAAAAAATAAGCGGAAAAAAATGTATAAGTTGAACCAAAAACGGGAAAAAAAAGAAGAAGCACGGTTATAAAAAAAAAGTGCAAGGGAAAATCACCTTTTTAAACAGTAATAAGAAAAAAATTGTGGTGCGCATAAGTTAACCTGGACACCCCGGTCACGGGAAAAAAATAAGCAGAAAAAACATGGAAAAAAATGTATAAGTTGAACCAAAAAAGGAAAAAAAAATGGATCTGGAGATTAGTCATGGTACGCGTAAACTGTCATTGATATCCTAATTTAAAAAAATAATAAGAAGAATAATAATAAAAAAATAAAATAAAAGGGAAAGCAAATTTTGCAGACAATCATTTTTAAAATCGGGATTGTAGAAAAAAAACAAAAACACAATAGTTTAATAATAATAATAATAATAATAAAAATAATAATAGAAAAAAAAGGGAAAGCAATTAAAAAAAAAAGGATTTTCGAAAAAAAAAGAAGGAAAGCAAATAAAACGGAAGCAACTTTCCAGTTGCTTTTAAAATAAAACAAAAAATGAATTAAAAAAAAACAACAATCTCAAAGGTGTTGGCTGAAGGTTCGAACCGCTGCGCGCTGGAATAATTCCAGTGCCCAGCGAACCGCTCAGCCACTACTACTTATTTGTCATTTTCACCATAAAAAATATAAAAAGAATCCCTGTGTAAAAAAAAATAAAAAGGAGCTCAAACTCGCGCGAAGCGCTGGAGTAAAGTGCAAGTCCACAGTGCCAATGTGAGTGCGTGAACAGTAATGAATAGGAAATGGCCGATCCCTTTTAGTTTTTTTAGTAATTTGACAGTGCAATCCACGTAACCAACAGTGTAGCAGCGTAATATAAAAGAATGTATAAATAGGAAAAACAAATAGGAAAAAATGTTAAGAAAAAATAAGCCCAGAGATTATTCGCGGCGCGCCCAGTCGGCTAAGAAAAAAATATTCTTGGAAAGAAAAAATCATGGTTCGCGTAAGCTGACCAGGACATCCCAGTAATAGGAAAAAAAATAAGCGGAAGCCAAAAAAGCGGAAAAAAATTGATCTAAATATTAGTCATGGTAGGTGCAAACTGTCATTGATACCTCAGCTAAACAAAATAATAAGAAGAAGAATAATAATTAAAAAAAGGGAAAGCAACTTTTCTATCCAGTCATTTTCAAAATCATAATTGTAGAAGGAAAAAACAAAAACACGGCAGTTAAAAAAAAATGGATCTGAAAATTAGTCATGGGACGCGTAAACTGTCAGTGATATGCTAGTTTTTAAAAACTAATAATGATAAAAATAAAAAATAAAAAAAGCGAAAGCCACTTTTCTATGCAGTCATTTTCAAAATCATGATTGTAGAAGGAAAAAAAAACAAACACGGTAGTTTAAAAAAATAGATCTGAAGATTAGTAATGGCACGCGTAAACTGTCATTGATACCCGAGTTTTAGAAAATAAAAAAAATAATTTAAAAAACAGAAAAAAAAAAATTTTGCATACAGTTATTTTGAAAATTAGGATTATAGAAGGAAAAAAATAAAAACACGGTAGTTAAAAAAAAATAGATCAGAGAATTAGTCATGATACACGTAAACTGTCATTGACACCCAAGTTTTAGAAAATAATAATTTAAAAAATAATTTAAAAAAGGGAAAGCAACTTTTCTATGAAGTTATATTTTAAAACCAGGATTAAAAAAAGGCAATTTGGAAAAAAAATAATAAGAATAATAAAGGAAAATCAGAAAGAAAGAAAAGCGGCTTCAAAGAAAAAAAGGGCAGTTTAAAAACAAATACTAATAAAAATAATAAGAATAATAAAGGAAAAAAAAAAGAAAGAAAAGCCACTTCACAGAAAAAAAACGGCAGAATACTAATAAAAATAATAAAAATAATAAAGGAAAAAAAAAAGAAAGAAAAGCCACTTCACAGAAGAAAACGGCAGTTGAAAAAGAAATACTAATAAAAATAATAGGAAAAAAAAAAGGAAAGCAACTTTTGCAGACAGTTGCTTTCCAAATAACAAAAACGGAGTGAAAAAACAAAAACAAAATAAAGTATGTTGGCCAAAGGATTCGAACCCCTGCGCGCTGCTTTTCACAGCTCGCAGCGAATCTCTCGGCCACAGGCACGCATCTGTCTATTTGCACCATAGAAAATAGAAAAATTAGTGTCATGTAAAAAAAAAAAAAAAGGGAGCACAAACTCACGCGAAGCAGGGGGACATATATCCAGTACACAGTATTTTCAGTCTGAGTGAACAGTGCAATCCGAGCTCTTTTAGCTCTTTAGGTAATATATTATTATTAATAATAAAGCTCTACTTTTAGTTTTCGTTTTGGTGCAAGGTGGGGAAAGATGTGAGAATGGGGTTGGGTGGGTCATGATAAGGCGCTCTCTTTCCGTTGACCAAGAGCGATTGATGAGTGTGTACTTTCTATCTCACTATCATTGTGTTTTACACCTACCCTTTCCTAATGCGCGCTCTCTCTCTCTCTCTCTCGGCGGCATAGAACTGGGAGCAGTACGCCCAGTCAAGGCAAAGGCCCAAGCATGCCAGGCTTTACTAAATGGGTCAAACATCTTGGCCTGACTTGCTAGGCCCAGTAGTCATGACCTTTTTTTTTTTTTTAAATAACTTTTTAATCTAGATTTATATTAACAACTCCTTTTCTTTTTTTTTTTTTTTAAAAAAAAGGGAATAGCTTTTAATTATTCTACGCACATTAAACTATTTGGAACGGCTAATTCTAATTAATCCATGATGTTTTCTTTTTGTGTTTTGTATAAATAAAAAAATATTTATTTTTTGACAATATTTTTAATACAAATAACCTTACATATATTAGGAAACAATTGTTGCTTTCCAAACGTAAAAGCAGAGATAACTTTGCTCCAAAAGCTCGTCGTCCTGCTGCTACCTGTGGCAGAACAGTAATTTCTTGTTTTTCTGTTTATGTAGCTAGTTGTGTTCTCCTTCTCCTCCTAGGTTTACACTTACTCCTTCCAAAACTCATCATGAACAATCAATCAGCCTGCATATATTTTCTTCTTTCCAGCTTGAACTCTGTTTTGGACATTGAAATGTAACTGCATCTACAAGCAGGTGCAATTTGCTAACTTCACTAATTTTTAATCTGGGAAAAACTCATCATACAAGTCAGCCCAAGAGACTAAGAGAATATGTACTCGTTATGAGAGAGAGGAGCACGCAGGCTTGATTCCGAAATACAGACAACCAGCAATCCAGGTCTTTGTTGTGAACCGTCTTCTATGGCAGCAACGCATGAAACCTGCCACCATCGCACTAATGCCCGGTTACGATCATCCCGATGTTGTTCTCTTTTCTATATGCTGATTAACCGGTCTCCTCTGACTTATCTCCTCTCCGCAACAAAGAAAGAAATCTCAACCAAACAGAGGTTTCACAGCACAGAGCTTGTTTTCAATTATGATAGGTATTGTACAGAAAGCGGGCACCCACAAATTCACAAATATTTGAAGCTAAAACATAATTATCAGTATAAAAAGTTATTTCATCGATAGCAACTCCGTTACTTGTATAGTCGAATCTCAATTCTGCTCACCTATTAATTTACTTTTTTATAGTATTCTATAATAATTAATTTAACTTTTCCAGTTTTAAAGAAACACTTACCAATCCCATCCCTTCTTTTACCCACAATTAATTAATTTAAAATGAAATCCACTTTATGATCACTGATTAGCAGCAAGCAATTAAAGTGAAAGTTATAAATGTCTCCAATTCGTAAATATTTTCGAGCTTAATTCTTTTTCTAAATGTATTTAGCATTTTCTGGGCCTGGCTTTGAATTATGTCATTGATGAAATACATGATACACAGACAGATAATCATGTCACATAGTTTGATTTTCATTTAAGCATCAGGAGGAGGAAACACAAATAACTTATGGCAGTTGCCTTTTTCTGTATAATATATAGATAGAGGAGTAAATGTTTCTATTTTCCTTGTAAAAACAACAAAAATCATGCCAACAATTAATAAATAAAAGTTTTGATAATGTATTAGAGAAATTAAAAAATTTACATCTGAGGCAGCCTGCTCATGATTTGCTGATACACCGTTGGATTGTTGGAGGACAGGTTCATATTAGCTTCTGTCACTGGCTCCATCTTCGCTTCTCCTTTTGGCATCATCAACCCCATTTCATTCACTGCTAAGTATGGATGAATGGGTATAAATGGCATCTTTGGTTGCCCTGGTCCTAACCCAGCCATTCCCATATTGGCAAACCCAGGTTGATTCATTCCAAATGAGAAGCCAGCCGAAGGCCCCAGCTGCTGCATGAAGGATCCAAATGCAGGAGGCCTCTCAAATCTACTAGTCATGGTGTTGTGAACTTGGGATGCCTCAGGTCTGTGAACTTGGGTTTGATCAGCAACGCCAGCTTGGGCTGGTGTCGCATTAGAGGTGCCAGAGTTGACATGGTTGCTATTGCGAGCTGCAGGAACATCATGATTGTGCTTCCCCTCATAAGTAGTGATCACTGACTTAAGGTCATGCCATGCCCTCTCCACATGCTTTCTCACTGTGCAGCCTGCGCTTGTACACTTGTAATAACTCCTGCAAAAAAGATCACCCGCCTGATTTTTCAATTTCAATTGGTCAACAATTCATTTTGCTTTCTGCACAAGAAACTGTTCATTTAACAAGACCTCAATGTTGATTTAACCACCTAGGATTTGGATTTCCTTTAACAACTTTCTGCCCGTACTTTCTCCAGCGATATCCGTCATCAAGGATATCCACCTCACTGGTTGTCTGCACCACAACTCTAGGCTCACGAATTGCTCTGGTGGCTCCACTCATTTCGGTTGCATATGTTTCGACTTTCCTGAGATGTCAGACAACATGAGTACATCTTGTGCCTATAAAAATGTCATAAAAAGTGACAGGAATGCATGGAGAAACAGAGAGATGTAGTGGGAACCTTCTCTTGGACTCAGATTCTTCTCCTTCACCATCGTAACCTACACTGCCATGTGTAGCCCGATCATCATCTTCCTCATTTGAAAAGGTAGATGAGGCATCGACAGCATCCACTGACTCAAAAGGAGTTCTGCTTTGGCCCTGTACTGAGGAAGATGGATTCCCAAATTCAGGCCCCAGGCCCCCAGATGCTGAAGATGTAACCTCAACATTGTCATTCCTCCAATCAGGAGTTCCTGCAGCAGTTCCTTTTTGTGTACCTGCCCAACCCGAATCATTAACAGCACCAATCTGTGGCCCAGCTTGTTCAGAAATATCCAGTTGTGTATCCATTGATCCAGTGGCTGACCTCCAGTTGGGTGGTGGCTTGAGATGGTTGTGTACCCCCTTATATATGATCTCTGTTATATGGCCCTCATGAGAACGTTCCACTTTTTTCTTAACTGGGCAATTTGGATGCGTGCACTTGTAATAACTCCGGGGATACTCACTGCCCTTCACTTGTTTCTGCCCATATTTTCTCCAATTATATCCATCCTCAGATGGTGTGCCACCAGCAGCCATTGAATCTCCACTGGCTCTTTGATCTCCATCTTCATCTTGTTGCTCGTCAAGAGGGGAAGAATGCTCGGCGCTGCCACCAACAGTGTCAAAGATCCTCCGATCTGCTACTGTAATACCTCCACTATCCTTTTCAGTGGTCAATTTGGAGAATTCTGCCCGGAAATGGAGGTTGTTTCTACTCTCAAACTGAGCTTTGGCGGGTTCCACACCATGCAACTGAAAAGCATTCCCGGAGTGAACAGAAACATTGATACTAGGAAAGGTGGTTGAAGTTATCTATGAGCAGAAGGCAAGTTTTAAACCTAAGATGCAGATATTATTTACCTATTTATATCATCAACCATTCCGTCATCAAGTAAGGCGGATCTTCAGTACTTAAAACATTCTAAAGAACATGATAACTAGCATGAGCATGTCTCTCTCACACACTTGTGTGTGCATTTTATTCTTTTGCCCTCCCTTTACTCCAAACAAATAGTCTAAAAGGCAAGACTGCCAAGTGCAATTACCTTGCTTGTTCCACCAAGGAAAAAAGAAGAACCTGATTCTCCCATAGGCTTGAATGCAAATGAAGATGAATCAATGCTGTCGAAGAAAGTTTCTTTACTTTTATCAGGGGGGTCAGAGCCCACTGTGGAATTCTTGATGTTACCATTTGGAAAAAATGAAAATTTTCCAGTTGTTGGGGATGGCTGTGCCTGAGGAGTGATGTACAAAAAATAAATAAATAAACTGTTTAATCTTTCAATGCACTATTAATGTAATAAAATACTGATCTTGGCAAGATAAAAGATTTATACAATCAAGATACTACTGAGTTAGAAAAGATTAAGACAATCAAGATACTACTGAGTTAGCCTCAAACAAGTTATCACCAAATAGAGCAGCCTTGGACCAAATTATTTGACTTCAGAATATCAAACAGAGCATTTTATTTTTATTTTTTTATCAACGTTTCTCCATGGCAGCTCCACACATGTTCAGGTGCACAGATATATAGTCCATTGCCTGTCAACCTGTTTCCAAATCAACTTAAGTTGTGTAATATCAATGTGCATGTCCAAGCAAAAGACAGTCAGTTACAGAAGCAACATCATAATGGGTACTTGCAAGGTAAGCCCAACATAGTTTTTGAGCAGGAGTACAGAATTAAAGTTCTGCATTTGCCTTAATAGTATCATCTATATGATAAAGAAAACACATCTCCAAGCTGTCGCATGCCCTAGATTTATTGTATGTAATTTCAATGTACGGAGAATCAGTCATCACAGCCAGAACATCCCGAAACCCCATCAAACCTGATGAGATCAGCTTGAATAAACAGCTAAGGATAAGAAGATGAGCAAAATTATGAATCACAGACTTTTCTTCAGACAACATTTTCAGATTCTAAATATCTTCAAGAGATTTCTTAAAACATATATAAGCAACAAAAATCTACATATTGGGGTACTAGTATGTGAAGAAAGGGGGAAAGAAGAAAGCAACCATCCCAGAATGAGAAAATTGTATTTAGGCAATAGATATAGAAATCAGAAGTAGAAGCAGAAGCTATGCTTATAGTTGATTAAGCTCTAATTGATCGAAGCTTAACCAGAATGAAAGCCTTAGTCCAACACTCTGGCATTTACTTTCCACATTTAAGTTCTGTCATTGGATTCAGTTTTCTGTTATTCTGATTTAACTTGGAACAATGAGATGATGGCAACTTACTACTATCTTCTCAGATTCCTTTTTTATTTTTTCAAAGGTGTCAATATCTCTTGAAGACCAAGGGCCAACTAGACAGCATGTAAGAATTTCAAGATTCTAAAACTCACCAAATTTGAAAGGAAAACTGGAGATTCCAGCAAGGATGTCGGGCTGAGACCAGGTGGTATTGTCAAATAAGGCGACCTAATCTCAGGGTTCATAGAACTTTCAGTAGGTCTTATCCTTTCTGTATTCAACCGCGGTGCATTAAATCCAGCTCTGGCTGCCATTCTTTCAACAAGACCTCCACGAAAGTTTGATTTTTGCTCAGAAAAAGTACCTGATTCAGTTAACTGAACACCACTAGTTTGTGCTCCATCCTTTTTGTCAGCATTTTCTGATGTCATCTGCTCTGGTTGTCCCAGATAGAGCCCTTCATTTCTTTTCTCCCCAGGAGATTCTGGGATTGTTCTTGAGTTAATATTATCACCTGACATTGTTGAGAAAAAAGCTCTTGGACTAGGAGGTACCCAATCACCAATTATAGCAACATTATCATCAATCCCAGCCATGTTTCAAAATCTTGGCACACGGTCTACGGCAACTATTAGTGAAGGCGTTGGGGACGGCTAAGTTCCTGAAAGGTATAAGCAAACGTATCACACCATGATCAATCAAATACGGTCCCAAGAGTTGTAATAATCACAAACATGCCAGGAAAAGAACCATGAATTTTAATCTTTTAGTTGCAAAGGACATAATGGTGGAGAAAGGGTCGAAGAAGGTTACACATTTCAACCAACTTCTTGTTATATTCAAGCTACAAAACCAAAACTTCCATTCAACAAACTGCAACCGCAAGGTCGGGTTTGCTTGAGATGAGTATACAAAAACTGGAAAGCAACACAAAACCAAAAATCAAATCCAAGAAATGTATTTTCAAGTTATCCAAAAGAGATTGAGCAATAAAGCATCAACTTCGCCAGTAGATTATTCATCAATTAAACCCAACTCAGCCTGATTACCTAAACATTTATTAGAAGGCAAAAGATGAGCAAAATGGAACGATAGGCAGTAATAATGACCAAGCTGGTTTCCATTTTTGTTAGAAGTCAAAAGTAGCAACCATTGCTATAATATTACAAATAGAGGATAAAAGACAACATTCTCAATTTGATGATGTCTTGTTGAGGAAAAAAGGACTTAGAAATGCATAATATCCGAGCTTAAATATTTCGTATCAAGCTCTAGTAAGGCATTTGATAATTACCCAAAGAAAGCAAAACAAGGAGAATTTTGAAGATCAGAAAACACCCCACACACAAAAAAAAAAGTTTCAAAATTTAAACTCCAGATATGAATTCATTTATGAAGCTGAAGGTAAGTACCTTAAATTGGCAGGGAAGTCAGAGATGTCAGACATACGATAATAAAGGAAAGAAATTTTCAAAAATTGAGAGATACAATACAAATGAAAAAAGAGAGGAGAGAGACTAATTAAAAATGATTACCTGATTGATTATGGAGTCAAGGCTAAGATGATGATATCTTGGGACAATGACCCACCACCACCACCAACCTGACCCTCTAATGAATGAAATCTGGTTCTTTAGAAAAGAAAAAAAGAATCACCTTTATTCACTGTTATTGCATATGCCATAGTTAGAAATATTTAAAACAAATGTTTTTTTAAATAAAATGAGAGGGGGTGATTGTGGAGTGGAGTGGTGGGGGGCCAGAAATGGATGGAAACTTTGAGGGATGAAAAGAATGCCAAAAACAAAAGCTTTATGGAGATGGAATATATTTCATCATCTTCTTCTTGTTTCTGAATTGATTTTCTATTCCACTTCTCAACCATTTTTGTTCTAAAATTATTTTTTATTTAAAAATATATTAAAATAATTTTTATTTTTTTACCTTCATGATCTAAACATTTAAAAATTTAATTTAAATAAAAAATAAAAAAATTCGAATCTTACACTTTTAAAATATAATATAAAACACCCTAATTAATTAACCCTTTTCAGCTTTGGACTGTGCTTAGCGTTGCCATTAATATAGAAAATATTTAAATATTTTTGCTCGCAGTGTGAATGAACGGAGCTTCCAAAGATGCATGGAGGCATGGATGAGGACAGATGGAAAACTCTTAATCCACGTTTTTAAACCACTATTTGGAACCATCTTCCTTGGCTCCATCAATGGATTTGAAGAATAGTTCTTCATTTCTATAATTTGTTTAAGGAGTTCGCATTGAAAGGACCGGCTATCATGATAAACTCATCACCTTAATTTCCTTGAGAATAAGATTCCTGTTGACTGCTATACTGGAAAAAACACACACCAAGGATCCGATTCTCTAACTAATTTTTCATTATGTAAACGGATACAAACCGTTTATTCAAATAGTAAAATTATTATTTTAACACTCAGAAACGAGTTAACTCTTTGCACAGTAAAATTATCATTTTACTTTTAGAAAATGACAAAAAAAAAACACGGAACAATAAGGATATTTTTGATTTTTCACAAATTCATGCACAGTGAAGCCACGCAAATACCCCAACAAGACAAAAACGAAGGCATGGGGCTGGGGGCATTGTGGTACTTTCCTTTCCAGTTTTTTCATGGTTATCGTTGGGTCCAGGGGTATATAGGTAATTTGATATATTTTTTTATTTCTTTTCAAAAACATTGTAGACATGCCATACGGATTCGACTATAGTGTTTTCCTCGTACACGCTTTTCAGGTGAGACGTGCTATATTGTTTGGAGGTTTAAATTGTTTGTCTGTCTCTGTCTCATGGTGTGGCACATGTTAAGTTAAGGTGGCCGGTGAATTGCAAATGGATAGTTTTTATTTTTTTCTCCCTTTTCTCTCTGTTGCCACCTGAAAATACATCTCAATCCTTAATATTTGTGACTATTTTACTTTAGTCCCTATTCTTTTTATTTTGGTTTTATTTATAATTTTTTCAATGAAAATTTTGATTGTTTTCAATTTTGTCTTCAATTGAAACTAATTATATATGTTGGTTTTCATTTCAATTCTTATTCTTTTGATTTTAAGTTTGTTCTTGGTTCCTTTAATTTTTTCTGTATGCATGTTTCAATTTGTTTTTAATTTTTCCTAGAATTGAAATTAGTCATATATGCTATTTTTTATTTTTATCCTTATTCATTTAATATTTTAGCAAAATTACACTGTAATTTTTTTACAAAATACCTTTATTTGTTTTGCTCCAAAGGTTTTTATTTGTAATTTTGTCCTTCAATTGAAATTAATTATATATTCTATTTTTCACTTCACTTTTTATTTTTTAAATTTTTTCTTTGATATTAATTCCTTTGGTTTTTTTGGTCCTTCTTGGACAGTGTTTATTTTTTTTTAGCTATATTTATACATCTATACTTTTAGTTTTTGTTTTTAATTTTTGTTGTTTTAATTTTTATTGAGGTTTTATTTTTATTTGATTATGTTGGTGCTTATTTTAAAATTAATCTTTCCATATTTTTTCCTTTGTTCTTTTTTTATGTTTTTTGGATCAGATGATTTTATGATTTCATTGTTTGCGTAATAATTATAATAATTTTAGTGATTATTTTTTATTGTTTTTTGTAAAAATATTTTGCTTTTTTTTTTATTCTTTAGGGAAATTTAATGATTTTAATTGTCTAGGTAATAATATTGATAATAAATTTAACTGTTATATTCATGATAATGACGGTAATGTATAGATGCATTTTCAATTATGTTTTTTTTTGTGGATAGAAAATTAACTATTTATTTTTGTTATTTGATTACTGTAGGTGTTTTCATAATTTATATTTTTTTTGTTTTTAATTTAAATTGGATTATAAAACGAACTAACCCTAATACAGTGAATTCAATAATTCAGATATCTGAATCTTCTTGTTTTTTTAATAATGATGATAATTTTCTATAACTTATTTCATTAAAATATACCAAACAACTAAATTTATATCGATTTAAAATTCATATATTTTATAAAAAAATTTCACTTCACAAGAATTTTGCGCAGATTTATTATTTCGCCCAAATTTATATTATAAAAAATATCTCATAAAATTAATATTTTTTTGAGTAGAAAAAATATAGTTCAGGTCACAACAAAGTGAGGGTAAGTAGCTAGTATACACACACACACGAGCCATTTCCCCCCGCTCCGTTGCAAGGAAAAATATATTGTAGTCTTGTTTCAACATATATAATTTTTTTTATATATTTTGGTTCTTATTCTTTTATTTTTTGGTCTAGTTTTAATCCTTTTATTTTTCGGTCTTTCTAGGATAGTTCTTAATTTTTTATCCATATTAATGTATCTATACTCTTAGTTTTGACTTTTAATTTTTATTGCTATTTATCTTTGTATTACATGCAAATTGTGTTAAAAAACAGAATAAGTTTAGCTTTGGTGACGTAAAAAGAGAGGGAGACTTTCTTTTATGCATGTATAGTGAATTTTTTGTTGTTAGTGATTCATCATCTCTGTGTTTTTTTCATTTATTTTATCTATGTGTGGCTTGATATAACTTTACTTTAAAGTGATTTTTATTTAAAAAGAAATTAATATTTTTAATATTTATTCTTGATATTATTATATTAAAAGTATTTCAGAACACTGAGATTAAATTAATTTGATATTGTTTTCAAAACACTTAGTCATATATATATATATATATATATATATATATATATATATATATATATATATATATATATATTTTAAAGTGTTAATGTTAAATAAATAATAAAATATATAATTCACCTTATATATTTTTAAGAAAAATACCTTAAAAATAATCGTTATCATTATTTTAAACATCCTATCCATAAAAAATGAATATGTAAAAAGACCAAATAATAAAAAAATTTATAGGTTGATTATTTTGCTCGGAAGTATAGCATCAAAGAAAAATCTTGAACCATTAACATTTTTTTTACATGTTAAATAATTTAATTTTGGCTACAACGAAGGGTGAGGTAAGTAGCTCATATATTTTTTTCATTGTAGATAATTTGGATCAATTTTTTCACATGTGTTTGTCTACTTGTGACTTCATATATTTTTTTTATTTATATGATATTATATCTGAAATATCATACATAAAAAAAGTATACAAGTCATTTTTTAACAAAAAAAATCAACTAATGAATTATTTTAATTATTATTCTCATTGTTATTATTTGTTAAATTATCATAATTATTATAGATATCATTATAATCATTGTTATTAATAATTTTTCTAATTATTATTGTCAATATTATCGTTGTCACCATTATTATTATAATCATTGTCATTATTACGATAACAATCATTACAATAACCAACATTGTTATTTTTATTAATATCATTTAAATTATAATTAATGTTATTATCATTATTTTTTTCATTATTAATATTCTTTGTATTATTTTATGAGGTATTATTATTATCATCATCAAAGTCATAATTATTAACACCATAATTAAGGATTATAACCTTTACAATAATTACAATTGATATTATCATTATGATTAATAATGTCACTATTATTATCAAGATTATAACACCTAAAACTATTATTACTATTATTGCTAAAACAATAAAAATTATTAAATTATCCCGAGAAATAAAAAAAATTAAAAACTTTAACAAAAGAGCAAGCAAGAAAAAAACTAAAATTATTATTATTGCATAAATAATGGAAAAACAATTATCTCAAAGAATAAAAAACATAAAAACTTTAATAAAAGAGCACACACAAAAATAACAAAACAAAAATAAATATTTATAGATTAAAAAAACAATTTGACTTGAAGAATAAATAAAAATTAAAAAAAAAGAGCAAAGGGAAAAAAATTATCAATTTTCAAATGATTACTAACATAAATTAAAATTTAAGAGCTAAATTAAAAAAATACAACTTGACAAAAGAGAAAATAAAAAAAAACAAAAAAAAAAACTAAGAGCATATACATATAAATATGAACAAAAATAAGGACTATTTCAAAAATATAAAAAAATAAAAGAATTAAAATCAAATAAAAAATTAAAAATATATGGGTCAAAATAAAAATAAAATATTTGATTGATTTTTATCGAAGGATAAAATTGAAAAAAAAATATCCAAACTTCTATACTAAAAGTATTAAGGGATTTAAAATCAAACCTATAATTAAAAGAATAAGGAGCAAAATGAAAGTAAAATATATAATCAATTTCAATCGAAGAACAAAACTTGAAACAAATAAAAACTTATGTCATAAAAATCAGTAGCATACAAAACAATCAAAAGATCAGGGATTAAAATGAAAACATCATAAACCAAAGGGACTTCTATGTAATTTAGGCTACATGAGAGAGAAAAGGAAAGATAAACTAACCATTGTCCCATTTCTTGCCACCATGGGACGTCATGTGCACCACCATGAGAAAAAGAACATGACGACACATCATGTGAGACGTAAGATGAATATTTTTAACCACCGTACAATGTCGAACACGGCACTTGAAGGGAGCGTGAAGAAGAAAACCGTTGGCGTGTTGGTCAAACTCGCCAACAGTATCCCGAAGGAAAAAATAATTAAAAATATGAAATTACCTATATATCCTTATACAACCAGCTCTTGGATTTATTTTTTCTGATAGTATATTTGTATTTATATTGTTTCCAAAAAATTAAAATGTCATAAACACCCCAACAGATAACTTTTGATTTTTATCTTATTAAAGAGTATTATAATTATCTTATTGTGTATAGAAATATAAAAAACAAAAATACTCCAGGGTAGGCAACTATTTGTTGTCTATTGCTAAAGATAAATCATATTTTTACTGTGCAAAAAACTCAGAAAAAACAAAAACACCTCAAATACTAGAGTAATGTTAACCGGTCCCATGAAAAAATAAAAAAAATCTTCGAATCCAAAACTAAAATTAAAGAGTGCTGAGAGGTAAAACCATAATTAGACCCTTGCAACCCATAGTAATATATATTTATTGCTAAACGACATGTTTTTAGCTTCTTCTTTGATATATAGACACACTCTGGTATCGGTGAATTGATTCACTTTAGTATACCTCACTCGATGCCAGCCATTCCAAAAAATTAAAAGGGAAGTCACACAAACATTGGCGCATGCATTCATTTACTTTGAAACCTAGCTACTTGGTGGTGGCTATTAGGCTGGGAATCTAGCTAGCACAGGGGTCGTGTTCATGTGAGAAAGATTCAGGGAGTGATTGCGGAACACTATATGCATGAATCAAGCACTTCTTCAACCATAAGATTCTTAATCTCAAGCCTAATATTTCTGCTAACGATGTCCAAACCCCCATCATGTTTTACAATCACCAATAATAATGATGCTATTATGTCACTCACCATTAATGTTAGCAAATCTCCATCAAGTTTTAGGTAAGGGATACAAAGTTATTATTTCCATGTTCAAGAGCACACAATGATCAACAGTTAATGACATAATATTGTCATCCACAGAAAGGAATATTTCACCCACCCCCCTTTTTTTTTCTTCTTCCTCTTCTTTTTTTTGGTTCCAGACAATCATTCACGCTCAGGATCACAAGATGTTACTACTGGTACTGCTGCATGTCATTCTATTAGCTGATTACAAGTATTATTTGCTAGTTTTGTCGGTAATTTTCCCTCTTGTTTGGCCTAAATCCCATCCTGGCCTGCAATTTGCCACCTTTCGCCCACTATCCTACTTATCTCAGCCAGTCAGTCGATGTTTTAATTTTTAATCATCTTTCATTACCAAAAACAAATGAGGGAGTGCTGTCGATAATTTTCTTGGTTAAGAATAACTACACCCATAGACCCTTTCTGAAATATATGATTGCTACTTTGATTTATATATGTGTTGCTGGACTTGAAAACGAACATCACAACACTCTGCTAAATTTTGCCTCAGAAAAATGCAGTCAGCAACTACTCCAAAACAAATTTAACAGGCAACAAGTAGGGAGGACTTGACTGAGACTTTGTCAGTGCTGCATGGATTATGCCATGATTCGAAAGCTAAAGTTGAAAAGAAAAACAGGGAGTTGATTTAGTCAAAAAAGAAGAAAAATAATATATATATATATATATATATATATTAGCAGAGAGTGAGAACAAAAAATGGCATCAAGTACAGTACATGTAAATTTTGTTTGGATATGGAAATAATTTGCTGCTTTAGATGGGGTGAAGGAAAGTGCTTGCAGACACACACACACACACAAATATATATTCATCACATTACCAGCTAGCAAGCGGCATTTCAGTCTTCTTTAATTTCCCTTTTAAATTTTGTTACAATCCATGTTGAGTTGTTTTATGAATTAATTAATATCTCTTGATCAGGAAGGAAGATGGAGATGTGCCCTTCTTTCTTTCATCAACCCCCACCTCACCTCATAAAACAGAAAGGATCAAATGGTTTCTAATTTATTAAATGTGAATACATCAATTACAGAATTTATAGACTTTACAAGAGATACAATTATAGTAACACCAAATCTCCTTCCTAATTTATCTAATCTTCAAATATTCATCTTAATCTTCTCCCTTGTGATAGTCAAAGGTATTGATAGCTGTGAGGGATGATTTCCCGTGATTAGCATTATCTTCCTGACTTATCTCTGTTGGTGTTGATCTGCAAGATTTGGCTTGATTTCCTGCAATCAATCCTTGGCTGATATTTTCCTCAACACGCCCCCTCAATCTGAAGGGAAGGGGACGAACATTCAGATTGGTTAAAATAGCAGTAAACTTGCGTGGGGGAACTGGTTTTGTAAGTGAGTCAGCTAGTTGATCAACACTGGAGAGGAATTGAACCGAGAGTTGCTTCTGCTGAACCTGATCCCTGACATAATGGAAGTCGATTTCTATATGTTTTGTTCGAGCATGAAACAAGGGATTAGTTGTTAAGTACGTTGCCCCAATATTATCACACCATAACTTTGGAACTGTTGGATTCTTATGACCAATTTCTGATAGCAGAGATTGAATCCACTGGATTTCAGAAGCTGTGTCTGCAAGAGATTTGTACTCAGCTTCAGTGCTACTTCTGGCGACAGTGATCTGTTGTTTGCATCGCCAGGATATAAGATTGGTACCAAGGAATACACAATAAGCACCAATTGATCGTCTATCATCACGATCACCTGCCCAATCTGAGTCTGAAAAGGCTTGAATAGCAGATGATGTTGATCGGCTGAGAAGAAGACCAGTTGAGATTGAATGTTTGAGATAGCGTAGGATCCTCTTAACAGCTTGCCAGTGTGGTTCAAGTGGATGTTGCATAAATTTGCTGACCTTGTGAACCGAAAATGAGAGTTCTGGGCGAGTGAAAGACAGGTACTGCAAGCTCCCAACAACTCGTCTATAAAGGTGAGGATCAGAAAATGGTGCTCCATCCATCGCAGAGAGATGACAATTGGTTGACATAGGACTTGAGCATGGTTTGGATTCTGCCATTTGAGTGCGATGTAGGAGTTCAGCTACATATTTACGTTGTGTGAGGTATAGAGAATCAGGGGTGCGCAGTACCTCCACACCCAAAAAATAGCTTAGTTCCCCGAGTTCCTTGACAGCAAAATCAATATGAAGATTTTGTATAACTTGATGAATAGCAGCAGGTGAGGAGCCTGTAAGAATGATATCATCAACATAAATAAGAATTAAAACCAAAGCATGATTCGTGTTCAAGATGAACAAGGATGGATCTGCCTTGCTTGCCACGAAACCGATGGTGTGTAGCTTGTCAGTCAGCCGAGAGAACCAGGCCCTTGGAGCCTGTTTAAGTCCATATATGGATTTATGTAATTTGCAGAGATGATTAGGCAGTTGAGGATGAACAAAGCCTTGAGGTTGTACCATATAAACATCTTCTTCCAAGATGCCATGAAGAAAGGCATTTTGGATATCAATTTGTTGTATTTTCCAGTCATGCGAAATAGCTAGTGATAAAACAATGCGAATTGTTGCATGTTTTACCACCGGGCTGAAAGTCTCATGATAGTCAATCCCCTCTTGTTGATGGAAGCCCTTGGCAACCAGCCTTGCCTTGTAGCGTTCAATGGAACCATCGGCTTTACGTTTTACTTTAAAAACCCAGCGGCAACCAACTATATTGGCAGATGATGGAGGAACAGTTAGGGACCAAGTCCCATTTCGTAGAAGAGCATCAAATTCTGCATTCATAGCTGATCTCCATTGAGGATTCTTGATGGCCTCAGTGTAGCAAGTAGGTTCTGCAGTAGAGATATCAACAGATGCAAGAAGAGCTTTTGGTAAGGGATACCTTACAAAGTCATCGGATGGTGCCTTTGTTTTGAAGATATTATTGAGGGATCTTGTAGTCATGGTATGAGTCCTTGGCTGATTTGGTGGTGGTGCTGAGACTGTAGTGGACTGGATGATCTCGGTTGGAGCAGCAGATGAAGATACTGGTGAGGTAGCAGTAACGTGCACTATAGCAGTTGTGTGCTGGTTTGTGTCAGCATGATGATCTTCAACAATTGTATCTGCAGGGGAATTAATCACTGGAAAAGAAGCATTAGTAGTAGGTAATGGAAGAGGTTGAATATCAGAAAAACTGGCAGGATTAGAAAGTGAAGAAGATGAAGGAAGAGTGACATGTGTGGACTGATCAGTGATAGAATTACTGGAATTGAAGGATAGCGCAGATGAAGAGTTTTGATGAAAGGGAAACAAATTTTCATCAAAGATGACATTACGAGAAACATAAACACGACCAGTTGATAAATCTAGACAATTGTAGCCATGATGATTTTCACTATAACCAATGAACAAGCATGATTTGCTTCTGAAGTCTATTTTGTGTCTGTTATAGGGCCGAAGGTTAGGCCAGCATGCACAGCCGAATACACGTAAAAATGAGAAATTTGGGGTTCTTTGGTACAGGACTTCATATGGTGATTTGTTATTTAGAATGGGAGTTGGAAGTCGATTTATAGTGAATATGGCAGTGGTGAATGCCTCTTCCCAGTATAGCTGAGGTAGCTGTGAATGTGCTAATAAACTCAAGCCAACTTCTACAATTTGCCTATGCCTTCTTTCAATAGACCCCATTTGTTGATGTGTGTGAGGACAAGCAATTCGATGTGCTATGCCTTGAGTTTGGAAATATTTGTGCAGCCTACGGTATTCACCACCCCAGTCCGATTGTATGGCTTTGATTTTATGAGAAAATTGTTTTTCCACGAAACTTTGAAAACGTAGAAATGTATCTTCAACATCTGATTTGAATTTCAAAGGAAATAGCCATAGATATTTAGAATAATGGTCCATAAAACTGACATAGTAGCGAGCTCCTGTAGTAGAGGCCACAGGAGCTGGTCCCCATACGTCTGTAAAAATGAGTTCTAGTGGATTTTTGGACACATGATCAGAGGACTTAAATGGCAAAGAGTGGCTCTTTGCTAATTGACAGTCATTGCATACAGATTGGCTCTTTAATTTATCAACTGGAAACTTATTGGAAGACAAAACATGAAGAACAACCGAAGGTGAAGCATGCCCCAAGCGACGATGCCACTGGTGAAAAGGAATACGAACAGCAGAGTAGACTTGAGGTAGACTGTGTTTTGGAAGAAAATGATATAATCCATCACTGACATGGCCTCGATGAAGGACGATCCCCGAGTATCCCTTCACAAGAAAATATTGACCATGAAATTCAAAATACACGTTATTGTCTTTGCAAAATTTTTGAACCGAGAGCAAGTTTTTCTGAATCTGTGGAACATAGAGAATTCGATTTAAAAGAAAAGAGTGAGATGACAGTTTAAGAGAGGAATTGCCAGTTTTTAAGATATGCAAACCTTGACCATTACCAACTTGAAGTTGATCTGTTCCAGTATATTCATCCTCTTTCAGGTTCAAATTCTGCAGATCACGTGTTATGTGATGTGTTGCGCCAGTGTCTGCATGCCAATCATTGTCCCAATTGTGGGATGCCAGGAATGCTTGTTTGTTGTGAGGAGATGTGGTTTGATACGTTAGATCAAAACGGTGATAGCATTTCTTGGCAGTATGTCCATGTTTTTCACATACCTGACATATCAGAGAGGAGGAGTTGTGTGAGTCTTGTCGGTTTTGAAAGGAATTTTGTCCTCCTCGATAATTGTTGGGTCGTCCCCTGCCTCTATAGCCATTCCTGTTTTTGAAGTTAGAACGCTGCACAAAGTTGGCTTCTGCAACTGATGGTGGAATGGATTGATGATGACGGTTGAGCCGTGATTCAGTCACAATGAGAAGTGAATACACTTCTTCAAGTGTAACAGCGCCAGTTCTAGCATAAATAGAGGAGACAAGACTATCATACTCATGATCTAACCCTGCAAGAATGTATGAAATTATGTCATCACAGCTAAGAGATTGCCCAGCCATAGAAAGCTCATCAGCTAATCTCTTGATCATTAAGAAGTAATCATTGGCAGATCGACTGCCTTTCTTTGCATTGGCCAATTGAGTGCGAACCTGTATGGTACGGGCTCGGGATTGAGAAGAGAAATTGGTTTCAAGGGCTTGCCAAACCTGTTGTGCAGTGGTATAAGAGATGATTTGAGCCAAAACACTCTCAGTCATGGAAGACATGAGAGTGGAAAGAATCAAGCTGTCTTGTCGCAGCCATTGAAAATATGCAGGATTAGGAGTCTGTGTTGTATTGCCTATATCAGGATGAGATACAGTGACTGTTGATGGTGGGGGAATAAGTGTACCATCAAGATGACCATAGAGGTCTTGTCCACGAAAGTAGTGAAGAAGCTGAGTCTTCCATAGTGGATAATTATCCGGGTTTAATTTCAGTGAGACAACATTTGAGAGTGGAATAATGGAGGTGGTGGTGGACGCAGAATTTAGAGTTGCAGTAGACGAAGGAGAAGAAGTGGTAGACATGATAAGACGTTAGTCTTTCTTTGCTGGCTCTGATACCATAAAACAGAAAGGATCAAATGGTTTCTAATTTATTAAATGTGAATACATCAATTACAGAATTTATAGACTTTACAAGAGATACAATTATAGTAACACCAAATCTCCTTCCTAATTTATCTAATCTTCAAATATTCATCTTAATCTTCTCCCTTGTGATAGTCAAAGGTATTGATAGCTGTGAGGGATGATTTCCCGTGATTAGCATTATCTTCCTGACTTATCTCTGTTGGTGTTGATCTGCAAGATTTGGCTTGATTTCCTGCAATCAATCCTTGGCTGATATTTTCCTCAACACCTCACCTCACCTCACCTGGCTTCCCAGTCAAAAAGAGACTCCTTGACCAAGTCTTTTTCTTTCTTTTCCTTATACAGTATTGGTGATACAGAGAAATCAAAATCAATTCAAAAGCAGACCCTCTTCAAGGACTTGTGCATTCACCTTTTAAGTTCTGGGTTGTTTGGAAAGTGGTGGAGAACAGTTAAAAATTATATTTTGTTTTAATTATAGTTTTGAAAATGTTGATTTATAATGTTTAAGAAAACCATGCTAATGTTACTCCACCATGCTTGGGGATTATTACTATTTTAGTGTCTGGGAGCTTCATATACAGAGAAATGGAAGAAGTATCAGAGGTTACCAAATGATATATCTATGCTAGCTGCTTCTTAGGTCTGACTTTTGACATGTTTGTGAACATATTCTCATGAAGAACAGATCATGGACCTCCACTGTTAGCAAAGCCAGTTTCAAAATTTGTTGCTCAAGATAGCTTAATTCATGTTGGAGACCAGGCACAGTTTATAGCCTAAAAACGTGCAGGTTGCAGGGTGACTTTCACAATCTATTTGTCTCCATTTTTGTCACAGACCCAGGAAATTATAAAAAGAGGTATCAGTGGGGCCCTCAAAAAGGCTGGGAATGGGATGCTGGAAGCCAATCTTGGACTCTTTCAATGTAAGCTTCGAGTCAGAGAATTAGCCAGTTTCCCTGTCAATGGGACCACTCCTTGGACTGAATAATTTCAATATTCTGTTGCCTTGCCAGCGGACCCCATTCCTGGATGTCAAGAACAGTTGAGAGAGGCAGCCTATAAATTTGAAGCGTGCCTTTTTGGGCCCATATTGAGCCTGGAAAACTACCTTACTATACCTGTCTGCAGGCCTTCCCAAGTCAGGGGTGTTTTACTGCCATCAACCTGGACGGATTGGATTGGATTGGAGAAAAGAGGAATGGTATTGGTGGGCCACATTGCATTTCATTTTCCTTCCTAAAATCAAAAGCAATCCAAGGGACTCTAGGCACGAAAGAATACATGAGCCAGAAGGATTTTGCTTATGTTGACAAATGCATTGTTATCCACCATAGGAGTTTTGTCAAGAACATCATGAGAAAGAGTTCCATCCTTGGAGCTACATAAAACAAAAACATGGGTGGTGCTAAAAAGATTCATATTCTTAAACAGGAACCTAGTACTACACCTATCTTGAATTAAACAGACAAAATAATCATGGGCAAAACATCCAGGCACTCCTTATCACACGCAGGATGCCATCAGCTTGAGAGATTCCTCAGGCAAAAACCAGCAGCATTTGCTTATGTCACCGATCAACGAAGAGGTGCTTTCCGATTCTTCATGTATTGATTCCCCACGCCCACCCCATTTTACACTGCAAATATATGGAGCCTTTGAAAGCAAAATGAGATAAAAAACAGCGAATGAGATGAGCACAAGTTCTTAGAAGAGATTGCTTTACTTGACATGCTGCTTGTGTGGAACGGCTGCAATCAACCATGAGAATATAATATGTTTTTTTCCATTTTTATAACCACGATCTTCACAGGTCTCTTTATGCGATGTTCAAGGCACTGATTTTCTTCCTTCTTTTCTTTTTCTGATATCTCTTTTTACTGTAGCGATATCGCCATGGCTACTTCAATTAAATGGGTGGCGTGTTTCAACTTTGATGTGAAGGGCTTTTAAACATGGCATGATTCATGAGAGGAGAATGGTGGTTAAATTTATAGCTTGGAACGCATAACATGCTATTAAGAATTATTAGTTGAGATTTTAAAATATAATTTATATTATTTTTTAATATATTTTTTTAAATAAAAATATTTTTAATTTAAAACTTGCACAACCTAATACTACCTTATATTTGATTTTTATCAAATATAACAAGAATAATAACTAGTAAAGTTTAAACTTATGATCACTAATTCAACAAGTTCTAATATTATATTAAAAAACTATGTATCTAATGTTATGTTAAGTAAGATTTCATTTATTATTCTCTAATAAATGGAAAGGCAAAAGGCGAGTGGTAATGTTACAGAGGTTAATTGGAAAAGAAATGCTCGTGGATCATATTCCTGAATCAATTTCTTAATCCTTTCTACATTGTCTAGTGATAGAACAGTTATGCAAGTATGCTACTAAATGCAAGCAATACTCTTATGGTTTACTTTCCAACAATGCTATCACTACAACTTTACAAAACAGTGTGTTCATTTCTGAAATCATAGCTTCCTATAAACAACAATAATCGGAAATAAACAAACAAATAGCGGAACATCAGTTAGCAAAACTGTGGCAGAATAAAGAAGCTCGTGGTGACGAGAAAAGGTTTCAAGTCTTTTGCAATAGCCATGATGATCCATGGGGAAAAAAGAGGAAAAAGTGTTACTGATCGTTGAGCGACCGAAGGACCTGTTCCTTTGTTCTCTCCCCGCTACTTTTCTCTGTCATTTCAGCATTCTATTATTTACAGTAACTGCAATTTGAAGGATTACTCCATATCCAATTCAGAAGTGCAAATAACTACTTCCATGTCGGTAATCACAAGGGAGCACATTAAAGGTGCCAAAAGACAGCTTCTAGTCGAATCGAAAGCCAAACATCATGAACTAGACTCCTCTTTGAATTCATCAATACTTGCATCTTTCAATGACAAACCATCTAGGATGTCGCTTTCAGAGTCAACTTGAAGCTCTTTGAACATAGCCATGACTTGAATCATGGTTGGCCGTCTGAAAGGCCTGTCATCAAGGCACTCAAACGCAATTCTCAAATACTGGTATAATTTGGCCTCTCCAGATGTCTGTGTCATCAACTCAGGGTCTAATATTTCATTGCATCTCTTCTCTCTATACAGCTGCTTTGCCCATCCAACAAGGTTGTTGTCATCGCCAAACTCGGCGGAATCTATTGGCTTCTTGCCTGAGAGGAGCTCCAGAAGTATGACACCATAGCTGTAGACATCCCCTTTTGATGTGCATCTAAAGCTCTGATAATACTCAGGGGGTACATAACCTGGAGTTCCAGCAAGTGTACTCACACTAAGATGTGTTTCAAGGGCGTTCACCAATCTTGCCATTCCAAAATCAGAAACCCGCGCTTCAAAGTTCTCATCTAAAAGAACATTACTAGACTTCATGTCACGGTGGATAATGTGAGGTATGCAGCTATGATGAAGGAAAGCAAGGCCTCTTGCTGACCCTATTGCAATCTTCTTTCTTGCTGCCCAATCAAGCCTTGAACATCCTCCTTTCGACCTGTCATGAAGAACAGCCTCTAAACTTCCCCATTTCATGTATTCATACACAAGAAGCCTCTCCTCTCCAATTCTGCAGTAACCCAGCAAAGGAACCAGGTTTCGGTGCTTGATCTTCCCGATAGTTTCCATTTCTGCCATAAACTCCCTGTCCCCTTGTCCTGTGACATGAATCAGCTTCTTTATAGCTACAACACAACCATCTCCTAGTTGTGCCTTGTATACCTCTCCAAACCCACCAGACCCTATCAAGCTATCAGCACTGAAACCATTCGTAGCTTCAAGTAGATGGGCAAAAGTCAGCTTCCGTAGAGGTTTCTCGAATGTGGCAATGTTGATGCTCAAAGGCTCGGGGACACCTGAAAGTTTCCAGCTGCTGCTACCTGAAGTTGGGAGGCTTTCAATGTACTTCTCCCTTTGTTCTTCCTTCTGCTGGTACTTCTTCACTCGATAGAAAGCCATTGTAAGACCAAAGACGCACAAGATGAAAAATGTGATGCCAATGACCATCCCTACTTCCACTGATTGCTTCTTTCTCCGAGTGTTGTAACTTTCGGGGTGGCCTCCAGAGCTGCATGGGGGCAGTGGTACCCCGCAAAGGCCAGAATTGTTTTCATACCTGGATTGGGGAAAAGTTGTCAATTGCCCCCCAGAAGGGATAGGACCAGTGAGGTTGTTGTTTGACACATCAAGATCACTAAGAAACGAGAGAGTCCCTAAAGACCCTGGAAGAAATCCTTGAAGATCATTGTGTGAGAGATCCAGAACTCCAATTGCTTTCAAACCTCCAAAACTATCTGGAATATTTCCTGTTAGCTTATTATGCCCCAAGTTCAAGACCTGCAAATAACTCATTGAACCAAACTTTTGAGGGATGTCTCCTGACAGTGAATTGTAGGCAAGATCAAGGAATATCATGCTGCCATTGGTGGTGAATGTGTAAACTGTCATGCCAGAGTAAATTCTTGTTGTTGAGCAAGAGTGAGCCATGGGAAGATTTTCAAGCCTTTCTGCCCGGATACCCTGAAACTCAACCAATCCCCCAGCTCCTCGGCATGATGTCCCGCCCTCATTTCTTACAAATGCAAACTGCTTCCCAGAAACAGTTCCAGGAACAACTAGACCAGCTTGGTCTGCAAGCTCAGGTGGGAGAGGACCAGTTAAGTTGTTGCTGTTCAAATCAAGCCAAATGAGGCTCTGACACTTGCCAAGCTCCGGTGGTATTTGCCCGGTAAGTGAATTATTACCCATTTGGAGAACAGCCAGATTAACTAGATTTCCAATGCCAGCAGGAATTTCTCCTGTAAGCCGGTTGCTGGAAAGAGAAACCCAAATCATATTGGTGCAGTTGCCTATGGACTGCGGAATGCTTCCGGTGATGAGATTGTTGTTGAGAATCAAAGTCTCGAGGTTTCCCCCGTTAACACAAATGCCTTCCGGGATCTTTCCAGTGAGGTTGTTTGCCCACATAACCAAGTCCAAAAGATTTGGCAAGGTCCAAACCTCCATGGGAATTGGTCCAATCAGGTTGTTGAAACTGAGATCAATGCTCCTCAGGTTCTTGCAGCTTCCAAGCTCTGGTGGAATTTTTCCTGATAGATAATTGTCAGCAAGGAGTAACTTTTGCAGCGCGGTGGGGTTTGACGAGGAGCACAATTTAGAAGGAACATCCCCATTAAAGGCATTAGAACTGAGGTCCAGCACTTCAAGTTGGGAACAATTTGTAAGAGACAGCGGCACAGTACCAGTGATATTGTTGAATGGAACGTACAGATATTTCAGACTTTGAAGTTTGCTCACAACAGTACTAAGGAATTCCCCTGAGAGCATATTGTTGCCAAGATTAAGACTCCGCATAGAAGAACACGATGCAAAAGTTTGCGGCAAGCCACCGGTGAGTTTGTTTGATGATAGATCCAGTTCCTGTAGAGTTCCACAAGCCTGTCCCAACTCGAGAGGAATATCACCATATAACAGATTGTGAGCCAGAGACAGCTGCCTTAAATTTGTGAAACTCCGCAACAAGGCACCAGGAATCTTGAATTGTAGCTCGTTACGGGAGAGGTTAAGCGTCTGTAGAAGCACACAGTTCCTCAAACTAGACGGAAATCCATTGCCAGAGAGCCTGTTTTGTGACAAACTGAGCCAAGTAAGATTGTTACAATGCCCAAAATCAAGGTTCGAGAAGCTGCCAGAAAAGTTGTTATGTGAGAGATCCAAATACTTGAGAGATGGTGGAGAGTCTGCAACAAAAGTAGGAGGTATCTCCCCGGAGAAGGGATTGTATGATAGGTCTAAAATGGATAGACTCTTGCAAGACAAGGGAGTTGCTCCAAGTTTTCCAGTAAGCTTGTTATCAGAGAAGTTGAGAAGATTCAAGTTCTGGCAGGTAGAAAGGGAATAGGTCAACCAGTTAGAATCAGAAATACTATTGCGAGAGAGGTCAAGTTGTAGCAAGGAAGGACCAAATCGAAGGGTACCACCAGGAATGGAATTGTGAGAGAGATTAACATAAGAGAGATGAATACAAGACTCTAAAAAGGAGTTTCTTGGAAGAGGATCGGAGAAATTGTTCGAAGACAAGTCAAGAGTCTCAAGAACACAGGAAGGAGAAGCAGAAAGATCAGCAGCAGAAAATGAATTGCCTTGCAAATAAAGATGTTTGAGAGATTGCAAGGCCCCAGTGAGGCTATGGAGGTTGAGGGTTCCAATGAGACCGGCTTTGGTGAGGTTGAGAGTGGTGACATAACCATTAAGAGAGCAAGAGATGCCTGACCATGAACATGGAGAAGCAGAATTGGGAGACCAGCTGGCTAATAAATTATTTGGATCAGATTGAACAGAGGATTTCTTGAAGGCTAATAACCCCACAACTTCATTATTGCTACTTTGCTGTGAAGACAACTCTCGGGCCTGCGATGATGAAGGCATAAATAACAGAAACAGCTGCAATACTACATAACCAAATATTCTAATCATGGCTTTGGGCGGTTGCCATTGTGATGATATTCTCCATTGTTTCTTCATCTTTTTTTGCCTTATGAGGTTAATCTGAGTTTTCAGATTTGGTTCAACATGCAAGATTCCCACTTAGCCCTTTAAAGCGCTCTCTGCATTATAATCAATCTTGGAAAATGAAAGCTTAATCACTCCTTTCTTCTGTCTGTTAATTTCCCTGTATCTTCCTTGCAATCAAAGAAGCATCTTTTCTCAACCCATTTAGAGATCTGCTGGTAATTAAATTTTCTTCTGGAGTTTCATATTTCAACAAATTTCCAAACTTTGACTTGTTGCTTGAAAATCTGAAAATAAAATAAAAAATAAAGTAGTAATTAAGAAAAGAAAGAGATGGTAGAGATCACCGTCAAAGAGGTAGTAATCAAGTGGGACTAAAATCCAAACCTTTTTCCCAAAAAAATAAAAAAGAGAAGAGGATGGGGGAGAAATTTACTTACCTGGAGTAGTTATGAAGTAGAGGGAAGGTGATGTGATGGTTGCTTGTAGAAGGAAATCAGAGGATCAGTTAAGGAAGAAGACAGAAGAGTGTGTGCGTGTGTGAGGGGAGGGGAGGGGTACGGTGTGCAGAAAGAAAGAAATGTCGGCTCACTTGTTGACAGATAGCATTACCAACGTGTGACAGACATATCCTGGTACTAGCGATGGCATTACCGATTGAAGAAACCAAAGCAAGAACAAGTAAAAGTATGGCTGCTGAGGCAGGCTGCTCAGCCCAGGTGCAAGGCAAGGAAAAGGAAAAGAAAGAAAGTGGGCATGAAAACTAAAGAAGGAAATAAAAAGATGTCATTCATTCATATGGTGTTAAGACCAAGTAAAGTGACAGCCTCACACGCGCGCGCATTTCAGAAACAGAGAGAGAGGGAGAATAGAATATTAGAAGTAGTGAGTCTCTCAAGAGGACAAGTTGAATGGTGGTGCATCGGGGGTAGGCAAGGGAACAGAGAGAGAGAGAGAGGGTGTAAATAAAAGAAAAGAAAAAGGAAAAGGGAGGAGTGAATTGTGGGAGATGTGAATCTGCTGCTCCCCACTTGCTTTAAACTTTGTTCTCATTTTTCGGGTCCGGTCAAACTTTGGATATGGTTTTCTCGTCTTCTCCCCCTCCAGACTGTACCTTTTCTGGGACTAGGAGCAGAAGGGGGAGGAGTTTTTGTCTTGCTTGTACGTCTCTCTATCTATCTGTCAATTCCATTTCTCACTTCATTCTCTACCGTGCTTGTACTGTGCCTTAGATGTTTCAGTAAGCTACAAGCTACTCCTCATGTATACTAACTACAAAACTGTAGCTCTTTACCTCAGCATCCATCACCACAGGGCACCGGCTCACCCATGTAATGACATTCTGTTCAGTTGTTTTTGTTCATTTTATAAAATTAACCTCGTTTCTCGTTAGTATTAGGTTTTATTTGATATTACAGTGCAATGCAATTTAACATATTTTCTTGGATTAAAGAATAGTTACCGTGAGATGGTAACAGCACCAACATATATGGATTAGCTAGCTAGCAAGAATGCAGCCACGACAACTGTAATGGTGTTTATATTAGCTAATTTTGTAGTGGATGGCGAATGAGAAATATAACACCGGAGGACTAAGTAGTAGTCAGGTTAGGTGGGATAGACCCAGAAAGAAATTAAGAGAGAATGCATGTAGCTGTTTGTTGTCTAGCTAATTAGGTCAATGGTTATTGTGTGTTTTCAGGAACAAAAGGAGACTTAATGAATCAGCATAGGAGAATGCATGCGCATCAATCTTGTATGGTGATGAAACTGAAAGAAAGATTAATTGGTTATATTATGAAACCCTAAAATGTAATATACAGGGGCCGGGGGGTATACGTATAGGAAGGGACAGCATTTTGCTTGGAAAGTGGTGGGTTCCCCTACTATGTGTGCCTCCAACATCTTTAATTGATATTCTTGAATTATTAATAGGAAGCTTATAAGCATAGGCAGGCAGGCACGTCGATCTGGATGACGGGATTGTAATGAATGGATGCATATGGCATTCTGGCTTTGGTTATCAACCATGCACCAGATCGATCGTGTGCGAGTGAAATGAAGATGAAAAAGGAGTGGGGAAGCATTTTGTCTACACACACACACACACCACACGAGTGCATCCTATCTTTTTCTAGTCATAATTGGTATTCCCTCGCTTTTCATGGAATATAATACATGAGCATATTTTGTTTTAAAGAAGTTGTTTTTTATTTTAAAATATATATTTTTTGTTTTTTTATATAAAGATAGATATATTGAATTGATGAGCGTAGATGATGATGATGTGATAAATTATATTATATACTAAAAGAGATTAATATTTTATTATAGCTTGTAAGTGTATTTATTATACATTACAATAGTGTTTTTGGGTCGATTCGATTTTTAGATCAGTTTGGTTCTGAGTGTTTAGGTCACTGGTTTTAATGATTTTTTTATAATTTTTACACAATAAAATAATTATTATGTCTTTCAATAAGACAAAAATCAAGGATTTTTGGGGTTGCCGCGGTAATTGCACATTTCAGGGTTACGAGTCATTCCAATTTTTTTATTTTGTTGTACAATAAAATAATCAGTTTACCCCTTAATAAGAAAAAAAGACAAGAATTGTAGGAGAGAGTATCACGGTAAATGCATATTCCATTGCACCATACAATAACCCATTAACCCTCAAATACGACAAAAACCAATGGTTGCCTGCAAGGGTGTTTTGAATATTTTTTTTTTAAAAAAATATCTTAATACTTATTTGCCCCTCGATAAGACAAAATAGAAGTGTTGGCTGTAGAAGTGTTTAGGTAATTTACTATTTTTAATCACTATTTCCTTGTTAACATTGTGGGCGTGTCCGACACACGCGCCGATGTTTTTGTTTGTGACGCTCCAGTCGAACGGCACGTGCAACATGTTTTGGTGGTGGAAAATATTCATCTGGCATCTCAACCGATTTGTTGTCGTATCTTTTTCCTCATGATGTGCGCATGGCGGCACAAGGTGGTCGTAGACATGACGAGGTCGGTTGAACTTTTTTTTTCCCTTTTCTCTCTCTCTCTTGACGCTAAACTATACGGCAACCCTCCAATTTTATGGCTGTTTCATTTCAGTCCCTCATTGTTTAATTGCATTATATGATCCTTAATTCTGTTATGTAAGTTTTGATTTGTTTCGGTTGTATTCTTTAATTGAAATTGATTATATGTTATATTTTCATTTCAGTCTTTATTCTTTTAATTTTGGGTTTGGTTTTAAATCCCTTGATATTTTCAATATAGAAGATTTGATATTTTTAATTTTTTCATTTGATTAAAATTGATAATATATTTAGTTTTCATTTTGGCCCTTATACTTTTAATTTTTTATTTTAATTTCTTTATTTGTTTGTATTTTTGAAATAGTCCATATATATATGCACTCTTAGTTTTGATTTTTAATTTTTATTATTTTTTATTTTGTTGGGGTAGTGTTTTTTTTTAAAAAAAATTGCTTTTAAATTTTAATTTGTGTTTATGATCATTTGAAAATTGACTTCTCTTTTTTTTTCTTTTGTTCTTTCTTTTGGTTTTTTTATTAGTTTTTTTTTCACGTCAAATGATTTTAGCTAATAATTTTTATTTTTTTCTCTTTTGTTAAATTTTTTAGGCTTTTTTTATTCTTTGATTTAATCCCCCCCAATTATTAACGCAATATTAATAATAATAATAGTTTTAGTTTTTTTTTTCTTGTTTCCTCTTTTGTTAATATATTTGAGTTTTTTTACTAGGGGTCATTTAATAATTTTTATTGTTTTAGCAGTAATAATAAGGATATTTTTAGATATTAAGGTTTCAATGTTGTTGTTGTTATAATAGGATGTGTTGATGTGTTTCATTATATCAAATCTTGCATGTATGAATGTTATATTTTATTTTTGAATTAGCACAACCTATGAATTATTTCAATCATAATAGTTATAAAAATTATTTACTCGGCCTACAACGTAGTATGAGGAATTTTCCCTTTAGTTTTTTTACTGTGTATATAGACATATATTACTGTGAATTGCAACAATAAAATTATCATTTTACTCTAGGGATGAAAAAATTTAACACATGGAACCGAGGTCATTTTCAGGGGATATGTATGCATTTCTGATTTCTTTACATAGTAAAACTATAATTTTACCCCTATGTGCTGACAAAAGGACGAGCAGTGGGTGTTTTTGGCTTTTCACATATTTGTGCACAGTGAAAATACGAACAAATCCCTAGAAAAGACAAAAATGAAGACTTGGAGCTGGGGGTATTGTGGTACTTTCACCTTGGTTTTCATGGTTATAACTGAGTCCAAAGGTATATAGGTAATTTATCGTTTTTATATTATTTCTTTTTGGAAACACTGCAGGCGTGCCGTACAGAAGGAAATTTTGATGGAAATTATCCATCCGCTGTGTTACTAGACACGCTGCTATGTCTCCTGCCTCACGATGTGGCGCGTGTCGGAGAAAGGTGGTTGGTGAATCGCTAATGAATGATTTTTAGTTTTTTCTCCATTTTCTCTCTCTTGTGTCAAAAATTACATATAAATCCTTCATTTTTGTAATTATTTTATTTTAGTTCCTAATATTTTGATTTCAGTTTTATTCTTGATTTCTTCAATGGAAATTTTGATTTTGTTTTCAATTATGCCCTTCAATTGAAATTGATTATATATATTGGTTTTTAGTTCAATCCTTATTCTTTTGATTTTTGGTTTCTTTAATTTTTTTTGATATGCAGATTTTAATTTGTTTTAATTTTGTCATCCAACTGAAATTGTTCATATATGGTACTTGTCATTTCGGTCATTATTCTTTTAATTTTTTTAATAAAATTACACTGTAATTTTTTTTAAATATCTTTTATTTATTTCGGTCTCAAGGTTTTTATTTATTTCAATTTTATCATTTTTTTTATGCACCTATGATTTTAGTTTTTGATTTTAATTTTTTTGTTTTATTTTTTATTGGGTTTTTATTTTTATTTGGTTCAATAATGAATTTTTAATTTATATTAGTGATCATTTTAAAATTAATATTTTTTTCCTTTATTCTTTTTATTGTGTTTTCTTTTATTTTTATCTATTATTCGGATAAGATGATTTTATGATTTTATTATTTATGCAATACTAATAATAATTTTAATAATTGATTTTTTATTTTTATTTATAAAAATGTTTTGCTTGTTTTTTTGGATAATTTAATTATTTAAAAATAATATTAATAATAATTTTAATTATTTTAATCATAATAAAAAAAAATAGTTTCAATCAGAATGAAACACGGACAAGGAAGGGGGTAGTATATATATATAAAAGATATCAAGAAAGAAATACTAAAAATTAAGATCCCATCCCCCCCCGCAAGTCTCAAAAACGAGAGGGGGTCCATCTCCATGTAAGACATGAAAGATGGATAGATAATGTGGTAGAGATTTGAAAGTTTATCATCATCGTCGTCAACTTTATACAGAGATATATTAATTAATATTCGAAGCTTAAACTAGAAATTAAATACGACAAAGATGATTAATTAAAAAATAAGCATATGCTTTTTCGATAGAAAACACCGGAATCCTCGCAAAGAAACCAGGCAGATTTCTGGACCATCCCTTTTATATATTCTTTTTTTTATTTCATTGTAGACATGCATGTCTTCTTTCCAAAAGGATCGTCAAAGTGTTTAATTATCAAGTTCAAAGTGTGCGTGCGTGCGTGGCACCCTTCCTCTTACCAAAGCCAGGAAGACTACTTACTTGGCATGGATGTTGTCAGTCCATCGACTGTCCTTGTTCGTTGACCACACGAGCGTCTCTTCATCAACATTTATCTCTTCATTTTATTGCCTGCTTCATATCTCATAAGAGCTAGTGTATATATACAGGTCTCGAGTGACCCGTGGTAGTGATTTCTTTTTATACATATCGAGAGCAGAGGTAACGATCACCTTCATGGGAGTTGTTTTTTTGTTTGAAAATTTGAAAGGAAAACGACATCTGGAGGAGACAATATATATATATATATATATATATATATATATATATTCCTTCGAGGGGGTGAAAAAAGGAAATGGGGGTGGCCTTGATGGTAATAGTAATTAGTGAAAGGGATCGTGGTGGTGGAGCTGTATTCATTAATGGACCCTTCCGTAATTTTTGACTTGTAGTGGCAGGGAGATCATGTACGTCTCTGCTAATTCGCGTTTGCAGCGGGGGGAAGTTTCTTTGAAAATACACATGTACGTGAAAATTCAATGCCGGTGGTAGGGATGTTAGGTGGAATCGGTTAGCTTTGATAGACTTATAGGGTGTCTTTCAATGTCCTATTTTTTTAATAAAAAAATAATGATATTTTTTAAAATGTTTTTTTTATTTTTCAAATGCATTGAGTTAATGTGTTTTAATGTCGAAAATCTAAAAACATATTCCAACTTAAAAAACTAAAATTTTACACCGCAGCGGCGCAGCCTCTGATTCCACAGCCCACACGGCACCCTTTGATGCAATATCTAGGGTTCGGCATGCGCTGTTTGCAAAAGAAAACGAGATCCTCCGAGACTGGACGTTTCTCTTGTCATTATTATATTTTCTTTTAAGATTTTTAAATTTTGATTTTATAACTACTTTTTTATATAAAGAAAAGAGAGGGAGAGGGTAAAACATGCTTTGCAATGTATTAAATGATAGCAAAGTGTACTTTATAAAATATATAAAAATGAAATTAAAGGAGACACCCTGGTAATTTGAATTGCATATCAGATTTGCATTGTTGAAGTGGGGCTCCATGCTCATGAGGGCATTAAATTAAGAACCTTTTTCTCAGTGTTTCGAGCATAATTAACTAGCGATGTACCGACCTTATGATTCATCCATATCTGGTGGGATCATGATTGTTTGATTTATTACCTCTACTCCTTGTAAGTTTGTAATTATAGGTTGTTTAGAAAGGAAGGAAAAAATGAGTACAGAGTGGGAACCACTCTTCTTCTTTCCACAGGCATTGGTCCCTGGATGCCTCCTCCATCCTTTTTAATTTCCCCGTCAAGGCCTGGATCACAATGTTGGATTTGATATCGTTTCTTCTTCTGCTTGTTTTATCTATCTATCTATATATATATATATATATATATATATATAGCATTTTGCTTTGACATTAGGAACCGGCCAAACTATGAGCGAATGCAACTGTGATGATCAATCAATATCCTCTCATTGTCGATCATGGATCCCATATAAATATATTCTTCGAAACGCTCATGATACTATTTGTACTTTTTACAAAATTTAGATGTTTCAATAAAATCTCATGTTTAATTTTTTAAATAATATTAACAATTAAACCCTAAATAAAATTCAATTTTTTAAAATACATTTATTTACAATTCTAAGTGAAGAAATTTAATATTAGAATTATCTTTTAGAAAGAAAAAAAAACTCATCTAGCTCCTTTTTTATATATATAAAAAAGGACCTATATAAAATGTTTTTTAAGACCTTCAAGTAAAAAAAAAGAGGGTAATTAGGTTAATATAGAAACCAAAATGAATTGAATTCTATCTTTTCCAAATAAATTCAACTTATTTATCAATTGAATTCAAATCAAACATTATTATTATTATTGGTTCCAAACAATCTATACAAGATTAATATGTTTAGTTTCAAGGGGTAGCCCTGTAATGGATACATAATAGTACAGAGTAAGAACAACGTGTAACTGCTCTACATGCTATGCATACATAATAACTGATTCTGTTAGCAATTGTTATGTTAGCAGAATTTGTTATTGGTTGGTTAACAACTATAATGCTAACGTATCATTCTCGTGTGTCTATGGGCTATAAAAGTCAAACCATTCAATAATACATGTGTTTCAAAATCATTTCTTGTTTCATATTTCTTTACATATGGTATCAAAGTCGTAGCTTTGAAAACACAAAAATAAACCAGGAGAGATGACCAACGAAAGAGGTTTCGTGCAGCCAGTCATCCCTCGGTTTGATGACCATTATGATCACTAGAGCATGCTTATGGAGAACTTCTTGCGTTCAAAGGAATTTTAGGGATTGGTAAAGTTTGGCTATGTTGAACTAGTAAGTGGATCAGTGCAAACTGATGCACAACTGAAGAAGTTTGATGAACTGAAATTAAAGGATCTTAAAGTGAAGAACTATCTCTTCCAGGCCATTCATCGCACAGTTCTTGACACGTTTTTAAAGAAGAATACTACAAAAGATATTTGGAATGCTATGAAGAAAAGGTTTGACGGAAATGCAAGAGTCAAGAAGTCTCACCTTCAAGCTTTACAAAGAGAGTTTGAAACACTGGAGATGAAATTAGGAGAAGGAGTGACAAATTGTTTTTCAAGAGTTATGACAGTAGCAAACAAGATGAGAGTCTATGGAGAAGAGATGGAGGATGTAAAGATCATAGAGAAAATATTACGTACTCTCATAGACAAATTTAACTACATTGTTTGCTGCATTGAAAAATCAAAAGACACTGAAAAACTGTTTATGGATGAACTTCAAAGCACATTAATTGTGCATGAGCAGAAATTTTGAAAAGCTAGCGGTGAAAAACAAGTTTTGAAGGTTACATTGGAATTGCCTATAGAGGAAGAGGAAGAAATAACTGGAACAACTATGAGAGGAACTATGGCAAGAATAATTTTAGCAAAACCATGGTTGAGTGCTATAAATGCCACAGACTGGGCCATTTCCAGTATAAATGTCCATCCTGGAATAAAGAAACCAACTATGCCAAGCTTCATGAGGAGGGTGAAATGTTACTAATGGCCTGTGTAGAAGAAAATAAAGTTGAAAGAAGAGATGCGTGGTTCCTTGATTTTGGATGCTCAAATCATATGTGTGGGGCATAGAACCATGTTTAGTAGCATTGATGATAGTTTTCGACAAATGGTCAGACTAGGGAACAACACCAGTATGAAAGTGTTAGGCAAAAGGAGTGTGAAGTTGCATGTAAAAGGAATCAACTTCACAGTAACAGAGGTGTATTAGGTCGCAGTGCTGAAGAATAATTTGTTGAGTATAGGGTAGTTCCAAGAGAAAGGATTGACAATCTTGATTCAGGGAGGAGCGTGCAAGATTTACCATCCTCATAGAGGATGTATTATTCAAATCAATTTGAGTATCAATAGGATGTTTATCCTATTTGCACAAGTATTAATGACAGTAGATGCAAACCACGATGAGTGTCTTCACACAAGTTTAAACTCACAAAATCTCCAGTATCTGTCATAACTTTGGCATCGCAGGTATGGACACCTAAACTATAAAGGTTTGAGGACATTGCAGAGCAAGGGAATGGTTTGAGGTCTTCCCACAATTACTGTCACAGATGAGCTATGCACAGGCTATATTATTAGCAAACATCATCGTGAACCTATATCAAAAAAGAGTTTTTAGAGAGCTAGCCAAGCATTGGGTCTCATCCATGCTGACATTTATGGTCCAATTACATTTGTGTTATGTGGCAACAAGAAATGCATTTTGTGTTTTATAGATGACTATAGTAGGAAATCATGGATATACCCGCTGCTGGAAAATTTTGAGGCTTTAAGTCAATTTAAGAACTTCAAGAAGAAGGTGGAGAATGAGATAGGTCTCTCCATCAAATGTCCGCGAACAGACAGGGGAGGCAAGTTTACGTCAACAAAGTTCAATCATTTTTGTGAGCTAAATGGGATTAAAAGGCAACTTATAACTGCTTATACTCCTCAACAAAATGTTGTGGCTGAACGGAGGAACAGAACGCTGATGAACATGGCGCGTGCAATGCTGTTTGAGAAAGAAATTTCAAAAACATTATGGGTAGAGGTAGTAAGATGGAGTAATTACGTGTTGAACAGATGTCCAACCTTAATGGTCAAGGATGTCACACCAGCAGAAGCTTGGAATGGGATCAAGCCCTCTATTGAACACTTTCGTGTTTTTGGATGTATAGCACATGCACATGTGCTAGAGGTACAACAAACTAAACTTGATAAACGAAGTGTTAAATGTGTTTTTCTGGGTGTTAATGAAGACTCTAAGGGTTATATATTATTTAACCCAATTACAAAGAAATTGATTATAAGTAGAGATGTGACATTTGAGGAAGAAAAGCAGTGGGACTGGGATAAGAGCTTTCAAAAGTAGATATTGATGAACTTGGATTGGGGAGGTGACTGTGGAAAAGGAGACGAAGATTCCAGTAACAACAATCATGAGAAAGGTGAAAATACAGATGCAGCAAATGAAGGAAATGCAGAAAATGAAGGAGAAAATGCAGAAAATACAGATGCTGATGAAAATGTATAAAATATAAATGCTGATGCTATTTTGGATGCAAGCAGTGATATGTTTGAAAAAGGAGGGGGTACAAATGAAAGTGATAGAAGAGTTAGAAAACCTCTAGCTTGGATGAGGGATTATGTCAGTAGGGAAAGTTTTGAGTCTTCTGATAATGACACAAACTTGGCCTTACTAATGTCAAATGATTCAGTGCATTATGAAGAGGCAGTGACAGATATGAACTGGAGAATGGCCATGGATAATGAAATGAAATCCATAGAAAAGAATAAAACATGGATATTAGTTACAGCACCTACTGGTTGTAAAGTAATTTGGGTGAGATGGATTTATAAAACCAAGTATAATGAGCACGGTGACCTTGAGAAATACAAAGCATGACTGTTCACAAAAGGATATACTCAAAAGCATGGGATAGACTACATAGAGGTATATGCACCAGTGGCTAGAATTGAAACTGTTAAAATGATAGTGGCCCTAGCAACTCAAAGAAACTGGAACATATTCCAGTTGAATGTTAAATCTACTTTCTTTCATGGTGAGCTTAATGAAGATGTGTATATTGAACAACCAAAGGGCTATGAAACTAATAGGAGTGAGAACAAAGTATACAAACTGCACAAGGTATTGTATGGACTGAAGCAAGCTCCACGAGCCTAGTTCATTCACATGGAGAATTACTTCATTAATGAGGGGTTCTTGAAATGTCCAAATGAGCAAAGTCTGTTCACATAATGGAATAAAGAAGATAATATACTTATTGTAAGTGTTTACATTGATGATCTAATATACATTAGTGGTGATGAAGAGATGATGAATAGTTTTAAGAGTTCTATGATGCAAGTTTTTGAGATGACTGATTTGGGAAGAATGAAGTTTTTCCTTGGCATAGAAGTAATGCAAAGAAGTGATGGTATCTTCATCTACCAAAGGAAATATACACTAAAGATTTTTTAAAAAAAATGGAACGTCAGAGAATCATGAAGTAAATAATCCAATTGCTCCTGGTTCTAAACTATGCAAAGATGCAAATGGAGTTGCAATTGATGAATCATATTACAAGCAGATTATAGGAAGCCTCATGTATCTCACGTCAACTCGTTCAGATCTGGTATACAGTGTAAGTTTGATTAGCAAACATATGGCTAAACTGACCGAGATTCATTTACAAGCTGCCAAATGAATTTTGAGGTACCTAAAGGGCACATTTGATTATGGAATCATGTACAAGAAGGGAGGGTCAACTGATCTAGTTGCTTACACGGACAATGATTATGCTAGTGATGTAGATGATCGGGAAAGTACTTCTTGTTATATGTTTATCTTAAGTTCTAGAGCAGTGTCTTGGGCATCAAATAAGCAACCAATCACCACTTTGTCCACCACATAAGCATAATTTGTGGCTGTAACTACTTGTGCGAGCCAAGTAGTGTGGATGAGAAGGGTTCTGGAACAGATTGGTCAAGTTCAAAAGAAGAATACCATCATTATGTGCGATAACAGTTCCATCATAAAATTGTCAAAAAATCTTGTCATGCATGGGAAAAGCAAACATATAGACATACGTTTCATTTCTTAAGAGAGTTAGCTAACGATAGAGTAATTGAGCTGAAATATTGCAGATCGGGAAAGCAGATCGTGGATGTAATGACGAAACCATTAAAGTTGAAATTTTTATAGAAATTTAGGAATCAAATGGGAATGTGTAAAGCTAATGAGTTAAACTAAGTATCGTAGTTAGTTTAAAGGAGGAACTGTAATGGATACATAATAGTATAGAGTAAGAACAACGTGTAACTGCTCTTCATGCTATGCATGCATAATAATTGATTATGTTAACAATTGTTATGTTAACAGAATCTGTTGTTAGTTGGTTAGCAACTATAATGCTAACATACCATTTTCGTGTGTCTGTGGGCTATAAAAACCAAATCATTAAATAATACATGTGTGTGAAAATCATTTCTTGCTTCATATTTCTTTACAAGCCCAGTGACAAATATCTTAAACTTGACAGGTATGCTTTGTTAAGATTTCGAGTTTGAATTTCAATTACTATATTTTCTTGAGGTCATGTCTTCTAATGTAAGAACTAACAACTTAACATATTTTTATACGGAAATTTTTTGTTGGCATGGCACAAGAACCCAGAGATTAGTTGAGGTTCGTGTAAACTAACCAAGCATCCCAATTTTATATATAACATGTTTTATTTTATTTGGTTTATTGTGAAAAATTCATAAAGAGTTTAACAAAGTAACCGTGTTTACCTAACTCAAAAAATCTAAACTTTGCTCTTTATTTAAACAACTACACGCGTAAAACTGCGTTTAGAAGATATCAAAACTATGTTATAAAATAAAGTGAGATTTAATTAATCTACGAACTTGCATGTTTTGAGAACATGTTTTACGTAACCAATAAAGCATGTCATGTTCTAAAACGAACTAATTCCAACTCTCTGGTTTGATCAGGAAATTTAATCAGGAGATATGGTGAAAAATCACTATAGCTAAACAAAGAAAATAAAATTTCACTGCTTGATGTTTGAATATTTTTATTTGAGATTCGCAAGGGGGAGCTTATCTTCTCAGGCAACAAACCAGTGTCTTCAATGTAAACGCCTACTTCATCCGATCACTTGAAATTAAAAGGTGGACTTGATTGATCATGGAGTACTGTTTCTCACAGGTTTCAAGTCAAGGTCCACAATTGTAAAGGGGATTACAGCCCAGATGAAAAATATAATTTATCGTGGGCTCAGATGAGTACTAGTCCATATTATATCGTGGGCTCAGATGAGTACTAGTCCATATTATATCGTGGGCTCAGATCACGGAGCATCTATCGCTTCATTGTTTATGACTGCTTTTTTTTTTTTTACTTTTAGGTCTCTTAAATTTTCTCATTTTTATACTCTCATTAAAATTTTTATTTCTTTTCTATTTTACTCTTGCAACTTTTATTTACGTACTTTTATATTTTTTAAATTTATTTTTATCAGCGCTCTCATTTTTTTCTGGAAGCATTTTAATAGTTTGATGTTAAAAACTACTTCTACAAAACTAAATTTTAGATTTATTTAAAAAAAAAATGAATATCAAGGTTAATATAAATAAAATCATAGCCTTTTCTCATCCACGTTGTTTTTTTAAAAAAAATTTTAAATAATTTATTTGTATTTATATATCTTTCCTCTTATTTTTTACTTTTAAATTTTTTATTATAATTTATCTTTTTATTAAATATAATTTAGGTTAAAAAACATAGTAAGTTCACCTTTGGTAGTGTGAAATGAAACTAAAATCCTCTTTTATGCATGTATAATTAATCTTCATCTGTTAATTATTTGTATATTTTTTAAGGTATTAATATTAAAAAAATACTAAAATATATAATTATTTTTAAGAGAAAAAAGCCTTTCAAATAATTTTCTTATTATTTTAAATGCATTATTTATAATAGAATGAATATATTAAAAAACTAAATAATTGAAAGTCTTGTAGATTGATTGTTTCGCTCTAATGTATAGCATTATTAAAACAATCAAAAACCATTAATATTTTTTGGCATATTATAAAATTTGATTTTGTTTGCGGTGAAGCCCAGACACGTAACTCATATATTTTGTATTTGTAGATAATTTGACAAAGAAAAAAAATCACATGTTTTGTTTATGTGCAACTTCAAATATTTTTTATTCATATAATATTAGATCTGAAATATCATACATAAAAAAGTTACAGAATTTTTTTTTGTTCATAAAAATAACATCGATTAATGCATTATCTTGATTATTCTTCTTATTATTTTTATCATGATTGTTAAATCGTCATAATTATTATAGCTGTCATTATAAATAATTCATATTCTAATTATTATTGTTCATACTATCAATGACATCATAATTATTGCTATAAAAAAAATTAAATTATACTTTATTTTATAAGATTTAGTCCTCATATTATTATATTAGAAATATTTGAGAATACTGATCTCATACTGATATTAATTATTTAAAAAAAATCCGAGGTCAAATATTAAGGCATTAATATTAAATAAATGTCAAAATATATAATTAATCTAGCATATTTATAAGAAAAAAAAACTTAAAATAATTATTATTTTGAATGTCTTATCTTTAATAATTAGAAATTTCAACACCTAATAATATTAATAAAAAAATACAAAAAACAAAATAAATGACAAAATTAATATATTATTATATTTAAAAAACTTATTTGACTTGAAAAATAAATAAAAAAATAAAGATAAAAAATAATAAATATCAATTTTAAAATGATCACCAACACAAATTAAAATTTAAACATTAAATAAAAAAAAACTTAATAACAATGGAAATAATAAAAATAAAGAACAAAAACTAAGAGCATATATATATATAAATATAGATAAAAATAGGAATATATATATAAGAACTAAAATAAAACTCGTATATAATAAATTTCATTTAAAGGATAAAATTTAGCTAACAGTTCAATTTGCTTTTTACTTTCCATCTACACAACATGTCATGCTTATTTGAAAGTGTGGTTGAGGTTGGTTTTGAAAGTGATTTTCATTCAAATATATATAAAAAATGATATTTTAAAAAAAAAAATTAAAATTATTCTTGACATCAACACATCAAAACTATCTAGAAACACCAAATTTTTGTAATTTAAAATAAAATAAAAGGCTTTTCAAATGCATTCTCAAATACCCTTGTCATATCTCACCAAAACCACAGTTAAATTAACCTTTTTCAAATAGTAATGAACAATGAAAACCACAATTGAAATCTTTGTTCATCATTGTTTGAAATTTCGATATCCTTTAGCTATTCTATAAAATAATAGTCGTGGTGTGCATAAACTAATTCGGACACCCCAATTATAAAGAAAAAAGTATAAGTGAAAAAAATAGAAAAAAATGTTAAAAAAAATGGGTCCGGGGATTATTCATGGCCCATGTAAGCTGACTCGGATACCCCAGTCATAAAAAATATATATAAGTGAGAAAAAAATATAAGAAAAAAGGGGTCTAGAGATAAAAAAAAAAAAAAAAAAAACAAATGTACATGTGAGGGGGAAATCGTGTTACTCGTAAGTTGGTCTGGACACTCCAGTTATAAACAAAACAAAAAAAAATGTATTAATGGAAAAAAGCAGGAAAAAAATATAAAAAAACATGGGTCCAAAGATTAATCGTGGATCGCGTAAGCTGGTCTAGACACCTCGATTATAAAAAGAAATGTATAGGTGAGAAAAATATATAAAAAAAGGGGGTATGGAGATAAAAAAAAAAAAACAAATGTATACGTTGGGAAAAAAAAATCATATGCGAGTAAGCGGTCTGGACACTCTAGTTATAAAAAAAAAACCAAAAAAAATGTTTAATTGGAAAGAAAAGAATAAATGTAAAAAACGTTGGTCCAAAGATTAATCATGGTGCGCGTAAGATAGATCGGACACCCCGATTTTATAAAAACAAACAAAAAAGGAAGCCCGGTAGAAGAAAAAAAAAATAGAAAGCTCTTTTTCAAATAGTAAGAACAATGGCTTCATTGTTGTTGTTATTGTTATTATTATTGCGTTAATAATGAAAAAAATTAAATCAAATACTAAAAAAACCCTAAAAACTTTAACAAAAAAAAACAAACAAAAAATAAAATAAATTATAAAAAAATAAAAATTATCAGCTAAAAAAATCATTTGACTTGAAAATAAAATAAAAACTAAAAGAAATAACAAAGAGGAAAAAAAATATCAATTTTTAAATGATCATAAAGGCAAACTAAAATTTAACTAAATTTTTCAAAAAAATACTACTTGAACAAAAGAGAAAATAATAAAAATTATTTGATTATACCATGAAAAATCTCAATAACATTAACAAAAGAGTAAGCATGAAAAAAAACCTAAAATTATTATTGTTGTTGTTGTTGTTGTTGTTATTGTTATTATTGGGTTAATAATGAAAAAATAAATAAATGAAACACTAAAAAAATCATAGTTTTTTTTTTTAACAAAAGTGGTCAATTACTGGTTTACTCTTATGCCCAAGTCATCAATTTTATCTTATTAGGAGCAATATCCGTATTTAACTATATACAAAAATTTGTTAAATACTTGTGGCACTCTTCCTGCTTAGAGCTTATTTTTATCATTTTCGAGGGACAAAATGATTATTTTACTATGCAAATAAATATATAAAACTAAAAGTGTAGCGGACAAAACTAGACCGAAAATATATAATTACTACGAAACCCCTCCTTCTAGAATCTCTTTTTTGTCTTTGTTGAGTGACAAAACTATTATTTTACTATGCAAAAATAAAAAAATCAATAAATTAGTGAACCGAACAACCTGAAAATTGAACAATATTAATATAATTCACAATGACTTGTCTTATAATGCATAGTAACTCACTGATGATGTCATAATCTCTTTTAGTATATTGTATATTAATTGGTTAGTTTTGATCTTGGCAAGAAAGAAATAATGAGAAAAACAGAAGACATTATTGAGTTGGATAAAAGCTAAAAATAGGCGTGGCAATAGTGATGATGTTCAGATTCAATTGGCTTGAAAACCTAGTTGATATCTCAGATTAATATCATGGTTTCGATGATCTGAATCGTTCTTCCTAGCCAAAATGATTGATGAATAATACATGCTACTTGCAAAAGATCAGCACACTTGTAAGAGAGAAGGCGGATGTTGGAGAGAGAGAGGGGCACGTTAACCAGGACAATTACTAGATTAGATATATACATGGATTGCTTCTCGTTATTAGTTTTCGTTGAAACTTCTTAATTCTCTGTCTCATTAGGTACTGGTCAAAACAACACAACTTGGCTTTGCCAGAGCCATTATTGCCCACCGACTGACGTTGGTGGGTTTCTTCCTGAATTTCTGTGTATATTCTATATTTCTGCTAGTGCGTGCGTGGAAAATTGATACATGGATAACATGATATCACCTCCGTCACACTTTTCTATGTTGGTGATGGTTTCATATTAGATAGATAAATAGATAGATAGACAAAGAGAGAGACAGACCCAGCCGAGAAAAATATATTACAAGGAAAGAAAGAATCCTCCTGTCCAGCCAACACCCTCTGAAACAGTTAGCGCGCGATCTGCTGCTGCTTACAACTCTCGATCTCCGTCTCAACTCGACAGCTGCTTTCTTAATTGTAAACTAAGGTAATTACTATTTTCAATTGCTTTCTCAATTCCTCTCTCTATCTATCTATCCATGTCCTAGGCACTGCTCACTTTCACAGACATAATCCTTGCCACATGTATCTTGATTCTTTCTATGTAGGCCTGATTGTCTGCTGTTTGGCTCTGGAGCTCCCCCCCCCCCCCCCCCAGGACCACTCTCTCTTATATACAGTATTTCATCTTCTTTAATCGTGTTTGCTTGGGCTGTGCTTCGTTCACTCATGTAGCTTGAAATTAATTGATATTTTTAATTGTGCGTTTGCTGCTCCAACACTTGATTAATAGCATTCAACAACAATAATCTTCTTGCTTTTTCCACTTATCTATTTATCTTATGTTGAAGCTACACCCTCCCTCTCCTATCCAATCTAGCTAGGCTCTAGATCCATTTAGTTATGCAAATCACAATGATATTATTTCTTGTAAATGTAATTAATCACCTTTGCAAAACGTGACAAACAACCCTAATTGTTTTTGATTCATTTAATTTCCTTTTATGGGCAGCACCCACAATGCATTTCTACCAATTAATACTAGTGGAGATTACGATACCTTTCTTCAAATGTCATAATAATATATATATTTCATATTTTGCTTCCATGCCTCTCTTACTGCTGCTTCGTTAGGATTTCCTTATACATATCGTTTGAGATTATATGGGTGTGTGTACGCTTCTGTGCATGCATGAATGCCTGCCTGTTAATTGCTGCTCGGTCATCACATCTAATTTGTTCTCATATGCACTGCAGGGGAATTCAGTAATCTGTATATGGCTGCCATCCCAGCTACTGCTGAAGCCTGTGACTCCAACGTACCGCTTTTGGCATCTGGTGACTTGCGAGTTCTGCACCCCATTTTCAAGATATATGGGCAGAGTCGAGCATTCTCGGGCCCCATTGCCACTCTTAAGGTGTTTGAGGACAACGTGTTGGTTAGGGAGCTTCTTGAAACCAGAGGTGAAGGAAGAGTTCTTGTTATTGATGGAGGGGGGAGCACGAGGTGTGCTCTGTTTGGAGGGAACCTGGGGCAGCTGGCTCAAAATATGGGGTGGGCTGGGATTCTAGTCAATGGCTGCATAAGAGATGTAGACGAGATCAATGGGTGTGATATAGGGGTCAGGGCCTTGGGATCACATCCTGTGAGATCGAACAAAAAGGGAGTTGGTGAGAAGCATGTAGCAGTTCACATTGGAGGGACCTTGATTCGTGATGGGGAATGGCTGTATGCTGACAGTGATGGCATTCTCATCTCAAAATGCGAACTGTCTCTTTGAGCCACCATTTACTTGATCCTTCCAAACACCATGCCATGTTATTTAAGCTTTTTAGAGGGATGGCAGGGCTGGATCCTCAGTCACTTTGAGAAAATGTTTCTTCTCCATTGTATGTCAGCTTTTTCCCCATCGAACAAACATGATCTGGGAATCAATTTCCCGCTACACAACAGTAGTGATGGAGCAATTCTATGTATTCGTATCTTTAAAAAGCAATTGTATTTTCTTTTAGTAAAATGTCATCTGCGGCAACCCCATAAATAAGCACGGTGTGTTTTCGTTTGGGAATATAGATGGGATTTCATTACAAATTGTTAACCTGATCTGTTTTTTCTATTATCTATTTTATCTACTTGAGCGGATTGAGTACGTGGATTGATTTATATTGCTAATTTTTATATATTTAAATTTAAAAACAAATCTAAAATTTATAACATTAGCTGTAAATGTCAATTGTACTCCGAATATCAGATGTTATTTTTATATCATCATTAGATTTTAATTATTTCTCCATTTTCTCCAATAAAAATATATTTTTTTTTATTATGTTAAAAAAACCTGCTGAGAAACTCGCTAACAAAAGCTTTAAAAACAGAATATTTCTAAATAAAACAAAATAAATATTTAATTCATATATTATCAATATAAAAATAAAATGAGTATAACATATAGCTGAGTTTTGAAATTTTTGACTCGTTACCCGATAAGTAATATTTATTTATTAAAATTTTTATTTACCATCACCTATAATAATTATGTTATCTGATTTTAAGATGTTGTATTATATCAAATAATATAAATATTATAAATGTAATAGTTTTTTAAACGGTCGTAGTTGATAATTCGCTTATGTTGATAAATAGGTATAGTCCAAAAGGTATCAAAGCCTAGGCTAAGTTTGATATTGTGGTTGTTTTTGTGTTTGAGGTTTAAAAAAATAGTTTTATAAAAAATATTTTTAATTATAGTTCATAACTGAAATTGAAATGTTTGGTTAAAACTATAATTAAATTTAAGGTTTAATGAAAAACAATTTTGTGTATTTGATTATGAAGCTTTTCATTTTACTATTAACTTGTGAAATTACTTTAAAGGACACATACACATACATATATATTGTTTTTTTAAATATTATAGATTTAATAATAATAATAAAATATAATAATTCAAGTAAATTAGATACTTGTTTTTATTCTCCCAACAAACTACTTGCAATTGCATTACGGGCTACATTCATACGTGAAAGCCTCTACGATCCCTTGCTATTTGATCGAGGAACAACATCTAGTGTGATATCATCAAAAACAATATTTGTGATCTATATCGAGTTTCAGGATCTCTATCTACATGTTATAGAGATATAATTTCAAGGTCAAATCCAGTTGCAAGTTTTGACCCATGATTGATAAAAAAGCAATAGGGTTGTGGGGTGAAACGAAATTACACGTCTTTTCCTTTAATCAGGATTGATCTCTATCTATATATTTTTTATTTTTTTCAAAAATATGATTTTTATATATATTTTTTTAAAAAAATTGGACTAGGTCTGACCTAACTAAATTGGTCGGCCTAGTCGGGGTGGGCCAAAAAACCCAACTATACTGGACTTGGGCTAAGCCGAGAGCAGGTCCAGCTCAAGAGATCCAGTTGCAAGTGAAACGATGCGCTACATTGTTCACGTCTCCTTGAAACGTGAACATTGCAGCGTGGAGCAATGTGAATTAATTCAATTGAACAGTAGCAGATCAACCGATGGTGATAAGATGCTCACTTGTTGATGTCACCGTGTAGATGAGGCCAAGGTGGTTCTTTCCATGGTGGCGGCGTCAGAAATGGTGGTCTGTGGTGAACGGGAAAAGTGTTGGAAGGTTGCGCGTTGCTGTTGTGGCTTGACTCCGGAGCTGATGGAGAAGACTACATTGCTGCAAGTGCTTTCAATGAAGAGGTGAGGTCGATAGTGTCGAAGAAGGAGCTGCTAGTGCTTACCGATGATTGCTATTGTTAGAGGAGAGAGAGGGCTGCATCCATGGCTATTTCTAGATAGAGAAACCTGCGACCGAGAGAGAGTGGGAGTTGTCGGTGGTCCTGCAGGCGCCAAGGATGGCAAGATGGTGGGTGGTTATGCTATAATTTTTTACGTTGTATCATTGTCTTTTTCCTCTTTGTACATTATTGTTTTTTTGCCAAAATTGTTCTGCATGGCCCACACATAAATGAAACGCAGTTAGAGACTCGAAATGAAACGCAACAAAAGCTTCAAAATTCTACTTCTTGTAAACGGTGGTTCGATCATGTTTTTGGTGGATCCCATGTCAATTAAAATTACAATAAAATATTTACTAAACAAAAATGTAGTTTACACCACAATACCAAACAACTATATAATTTAAAAATAGATATCATTCATCATGTACCGCTATGTTTTAAATGTGTTTGTTAATGTAGAAGATAATATTCTTGTAAAAATGCTTTTGTAATAAAAATGTATTTTTTAAACATTTTAATATTGCTGCATAAAAATATATGAAAATCGTTTAATGCTATTTAAAAAAAAACATTTTATAATAAAAAATAAACAAACTGTAAAGATTTTTTGCGCTGTTTGAATTCATGACACAGATAATATTTCATAAAAGATTAGTTTTTTTTATTTTAAATAATATAGAGAGAGATTATTTTGATGTGATAATATAAAATATATATTTTTAAAAAATATATATGATTTTAATATATTTATTTGAAAAAAAGAAAACATATCCTATCACACTACAAACACACATCTACGGTGGAAGAGAGACCATCGCGTTATTTATTGATAAAAAGAAAAGGACCAATAGCAACATGTTTTAAAAGGGCCCTAAGAGGCCCAAGCAACCCTGAAGGGAGCAAATATTTAAGTGCAAGCAAGCAGCCGCTGGAGGGATCAGTGCGTTTTGATAGATAGTTCTTGGAGGAGGAGAGGAGAGAAAGATAGAGGTGGTGATAATGGAGAGTTTACCGAACTACTTGATCAGCGAAGAGATATTGTGGAAGATGTTGGATTTGGAGACCCTGTGTACAATGGCTTGTGTCAGCAAATCACTGCGCTTCTCCGTGGACACCGAGGTTCTTCCTTACCTGGCTTCTCTCGATCTCTCCAATGTATCAATCGATGCACAGGCTCTTTATCACATCCTGAGTCGGCTTAAGAGCCTTAATACACTGACCCTTAATTGCCAACGCCTCGATGATTCGTCGCTCCTCCCTTTTTTGGCTCCACAAATCCAACAGCTCAATCTCTTTTGCTGTTCTTTGCTCTCTTCCTCAGTTCTTAATTGTATTGGAGCTATCTGCCCCTTTCTCAGGTAAATAAAGGCATTTTTTAGTCTCTTTTAACATATAAATTTTATTTACTGTAATGATTCAGTAACGATATTATTATTATAACTATAGTTTTTGTTTTTTTTTTAAAACAAGTTTTTTTATATTTTTAATATTTTCACTTGGTTTATTATTAATACTTTTTTTTTCAATGATTTTTTTATCTTATGGAGCAAATTTCTTTAAAAAAGTTTAGAACTTTCATTCAAGGTTATGTTTTTTGTCAGTCAATCAGCTACTGCTAATCACTTTCCAGTTACTACTCTTAAAATATTAAGTGCCAATTACTGATTAAAGTTAAAAACTCAGCTAATGGTCTCTGTATTAATATCGAAAATTTTGTATTTTCTTCTATGAGGTGTCAGGGTGCTTACAGTTGAATTCGCAGACCAGGGCTCACCTCCTATTCTGTTCAGAAAGAATGTTGCCTACATGCTTAGCAAGTGCCGGTATTTGGAGGTAAAATTGTTTCCATTCCGTTTGCGTTTATTTAAAGCTCCAAAATTATTCTATTTTCATATATGAATGTGTAGTTTTCCTTTCGGCTGATGCTTTTGTCTTCTCTAATGATAGGATCTCTCTCTAAAGATCAAGGGGACAGAAGTTGATTCAAGTGCTTTCCAGTCCATTGAAATCTCCCTGCCACGAAGTATCAAACTTCTCAAGTTGAAACCGGTGCTTGAAAATAATGCAATCCATCTCGCAAACAGACTCAGAGTTTCTAAATCACCATCGTCCTCTGGTTTTGTATTGCAGTTCTTGTCACTTCTCTTAGATGTGATATCGGACAGGCTGCTTGTCGCCATATCCAAGTCTCTTCCTCTTCTGGTAGAGTTGCATCTTGAAGATAGACCAGATAAGGAACCATCAGATGACCGCGATTTGACCAATGACGGGCTTCATTTCATAGGCTCTTGTCATTTCCTGACTGACCTCTCTCTTATACGTAGTAGGCAGAACTACCAAGGATCATTTAAAAGAATAAATGATATGGGGATGTTTCTGCTTGCACAGACGTGCACGGATTTGGAATCAGTGAAGCTCAGTGGATTCTCTAAAGTTAGTGATGCTGGCTTTGCGTCATTGCTGCAGTCCTGCCAGAGGCTAAAGAAATTTGAGGTTCGAAATGCCTTTTTAATGTCAGACTTAGCCTTTCATGATCTCATCCAAGCCCCATGTACCCTAGCTGAAGTGAGACTATTGTACTGTGGACTCATAACAAGTGAAACTGTTAAGAAATTGGCCTTTTCTAGGAGCTTGGAGGTACTTGACCTTTGTGGCTGCAAGAGTGTAGCAGATTCATGTCTCGGCTCCATTGCATGTCTTCAAAGATTGACGACATTGAATCTCACAGGAGCTGATATCACTGATAGTGGTTTATCAGTTATTGGTCAGGGGAACGCACCCATTTCGCATTTGTGTCTTAGAGGCTGTAAGAGGATAACTGACAAAGGAATCTCTTTTTTGTTGTGTGGTGGTGGGGCAATTGCGCAAACATTGTCATCACTGGATTTAGGTTACATGCCAGGAATATCAGATAATGGGATTCTTACTATTGCTACCTTTGGTAGAGAGATAACTGAATTGTGTATTAGGAATTGTTTTCATGTGACTGATTTGTCTATGCGAGCACTGGCTACAAAGAGGTGGTCACAAGACAGAAGTAAACGACTTTGCCGAGTTGATATTTTCAACTGTGCTGGGCTATCTGCTGATGCACTGAAACTTCTAAGGAAGCCTTTATTTCATGGACTGCAATGGATTGGTATTGGGAAAACTCATTTAACAAGTAACGAAGACACCATGATTACTGAAATTCAGAAGGAACGCCCATGGCTTACGTTGTGTTTCAATGGATGTGAAATGGCTTGTCATGATGGATGGCAGTTCCATTCTCTCTAAAACAGAATAACTTTGATCTGTTTGAACTTTGTTCACGTATTGAATCTGACAAAAAAAAAATGCAATGAAAGTTGGGAGCTTGATTTTGCAAAATGGATTTTAAAGTTGAATTGTACATACATACAGTTTGTTACTTTTTGAAGTTCTTAAAGCGTTGATCTCTTAACACAGTCAAAGTTATAAAGTTTGAAGAGATTGTAAAATGCTTACTGAAGTCAGTATACGTTTGATTGGATCGAAACAAGCTAGATAGAAGATAAGGATCTCCACAACAAATTTGGTTGAGCTGAAATCTGAGTAGTCTAACAAGTTGCGGTCGTTCTAGCTGCCGAGTTTATCTGTTTTGTTTTGTTTCATGTTTCTGAACTTTCTGTTGCATTCTGAATACTTTCAGTGGATTTGTTCAGTTGTTAGAGCTCAAAGTTTACGAGTGGTTTTCTTCGTTCTTGATTTGTTATTTTATTGGTTCTATATTTTATTACAGGGAGATTTTTGGTAGAGTTTGATTTTTAAAAGGAAATGCTTTATAATGTGAAGGTTATTTTATATATAAAATGTTATAATTTGAAAGTACAAGATAACAAAGAGGTAGATATTAGTTATAACATGAAATATACGAAAGTGCCCAAGCAATCAAGACATGATTCATCACCCTAGGTGAGGTGAATTAGGAAAAATATTTCTTATGTTATCAAATAAAATTAACTGTGAAATTCTTAACCAAGGTGAAACAAGATCTTAAAAGAATTTCAAAAAAATCTTTTCTATCTCCATTATCTTGTTCTAAGAATATAACCACACTAAAAGAGAGATCTTGTGTTTAGTTCTGGTGCCCTTCCTGGTAATGTGTTAAATTGAGCTTCCGCGTTTTACAGCATAGTTTCAAGTTTCCACACCGATGATCTCATTGATGATTCATTTGTTTTGATCAAAACATGATCGCGGTTCACGGAGGACCATTTTGAAACCATATCTTTTCGCACCCAAGACTAATTATTTAAGTTGATAGTTGAAAGAAACAAAAGATGCACTCAAGTGGAAGCCAAATAGAAATGAGAAGCTAAGAAGAATCTGAAAGATTTATATTTTTCTTTCTGAATGTTTCATTTTCTAGAGCTTGTATGTGCTATGCACATGAACACAAAATGGCATCACTCAATTCTTAAATTGGTTGTCAAGTCTTGAAAAAAAACTGCCATTAGAGAGCAAGTAGCCTTCAGATGAAAGCAGTCCGTCCACCCCTTCGACTGTGCCTGTCATAGGCAGTGTTGAATTTGTCCACTAGCTCATTCATCGTGCTGGAGAAAGGGAAGGAAAAGAGGGGGAAACGTTGTGTTAAAAATCAAGGATGAAAGAGACAACCAGAACACATTAATTGAAAAATCATTCTATAACAATATGGATATTAAATTTGTTAGTAGCAGTACTGCATATACGGTCTTATGAAAGCTTTTCGTCTGCACATATGCATGTTCTAACTTTTAAGGATACAAGTAGGTCCAAGAAGCCAAAGCCATTCTTAATAACATATGCTCGCACCATCTTTTGAGTTAACAGGTATAGTTTCAGTAAAGACATTCTATTTCAGGTGTAATAACAAGTTTTTGCTAAATGGGAGGTCATGATTAGCCTCTATGATTTCTTTTTCTTTGAAAGTAATACACTCAGGTTAAAAGTTTTAAAGGTCAGAAGAGCTTCGCTAATCCCTGTCTAGAATAGTGTGATAATCAAGGTATGCTATTGACGCTCCTTGAGCTACATATTCCATCCTTAAATTCTTTGTATTTATCTTAAGAGAAGGAGGCAATTGCTCGGCACAATAATCAGAACTTTAGCTTGCCATCACAATATTGCCCCTTCAAGCCTTGAGACAGCCACATAATGCAAAAAGCACAGAAGAGCATCTAAATTATGCTTCTGGAATTCCACCTCAGAGAAAAGAAACCGCATGTTGCCTTTTCTTTTTATTATCAAGATGTAGTCGTGCCAAATTATTGATACAAGAAAAAAGCAGAACCTTTCAAATGGAGCAGAAACAAGACAGATTTATATCACACAAAAGAACACCCATATATCATATCATACCTTGAGCAGTTGGTGAACATGGCTAGGTAAGCGATCAATAGCGTGTCATTGTATTCCTGCAAATAAATTTGAAATCAAATCCATAGGTTGAAAATGACTTAATAATCCTAATAGAGTTCTCATAATCTGGTAAGTGCTGCATTTGGAAAGCATAACTGGTAAATAAGGCAAACATTTCAAAAGCAAGTGCTTACTTTTGAGCACATAGGTGGATCATGTCCAAATAGTATAGTGTGCATTAACACTAACATGACATCGACTAGCATTTCAAGATTAATGATACAACTTAATTAACAAAAAAATGTGTTTATTCATTTCTAGAATCAACATGATCAGTCTGAAACCAAGTGAAGATATCACTTTTTCATTACCCATCCCCTTCACCATTAATACTCATTTAATCATGCTTGAACTTCACTCCTACAGTCACATATATAATCACTATCAGCTCCCTTGATATTAACATACCAGGTTTTGACCAAGGGCTTGTAGGGTAAAGATCAGCTTAGAGGACTGTGTAAGATGTGATAAAATAAAACCACACTTGATACCTGAAAACCTCTGGCTCTCTTTTTACTGGATTAATAAATTACATCTTATAAGAAGAACTCACTTCTCATTTACCCAACAGTCTTTTTATTTTTATTTTAAATTCTTTTGGTCATCACAATGATATTCTAATCAGATGCATATATTTGTTAATCCCTAACTTAAACTAAGCCGATCTCAGTTTGAAGGTAGTGTTTTGGATAGATAAGCATCTGATGCACACTTCTACAAAAGGCTAAAAATGGTGACCATTATCAAAGAAGACATGATAATTAATCTAAAAAATAAACAGACATCACTCACCATCAAGAAATCATCTTGAAATTTTTCTGATTCAATGGCTGGCAATCTCCTTAAAAGACTTGATACTTGTCGCAGTAATGAGTTCTCACAAGGAATTTCACCTGCATTCAAGGATGTACATGTAACTAATCTAAACTTTGAAACAGAATGCACATGTAATTGATCTCAACTTTGAAACCCTCAATGCCTGCTATTTTGAAAACCAAATACATGAGCTTAAAGCTACTATAGACCCTTTCCCTTTTCTCAACTTTTTTCTTTTGATTATAATAGCAATCTAGTCTACCCGCCAACACAAATTGTGCTCAAAATTGAGATGCACCCTTAAATAGGATTCAATTACATTTGACCACAAGCCAATCACAACTAATATTCTATTAATTAGAGTAGTGTAAAAAAGAACTAGTATCATGAAAAGGAAGCAAAGTAGTGATACAGGACCTTGAAGACTCCAATCTCTACTTGATATTCATAAACCTGTGTTGGATAATTCTTTTGAGATCCAGCTCTTCCGTACAGAAAGAAATCTTTTTTTTGATAAATAGTTTGAACTCAATTCCATCCAGCCAAAAAGATATCTTTTTTTTGATAAATAGTTTGAACTCAATTCCATCCAGCCAAAAAGAAATAAAGGGCAGACTTTCTAATACTCGTATTGTGAATCATAAGAGTATCAGAAGTCACGTTCAAAATAAAAGGAAATGCTTTATAATGTGAAGGGTAGTTGTCAAATATTTCCCATTTTGAGATATCAAAGGCACTTTTCATCAAAAGAAACGTCTATACCTTTCTGCATTGCGACAAGGTAGTGATGAAGCACCCTGATTCTGCTATTCAACATCTTTATAGCACTATGTATGCCTGTAAGGTGAGCAGCCACTGGAAAAGGGGAAAACCAAAACTTTTAACAGGTACAGCAGAAGAAGAAAAAAATGGTAAAGATAAAAAAGACTTGGGGAGAGAAGGGAGTTACATTGTGTTGCTGCAGAACCTCCATCAGATGGCTTAAGATGTGCAACATGATCAACTGAGATCCGTTCAGCTTCCACCGTCTTAAATCCAAACAGAAGGGCAATTGAATAGCTAAAGTATGTAAAAGAAAGACTAACAGGTGACACACAAAGAAACATGACAAACCTCAATGGTGTAGCTTGAACAAACAAAAATAAGCTGTGGAATTCCATCGATGACATGCAGCTCTGAAGTCATAATGACCAATGACCACCACACACACAATAAAAACACCATGAATGAGCAAGGTAACAGCAAATACAAATTATACAACGAAGCTTGCCACCTTGAATGCTAACATTAGTATCCAACAGCAGTCAATTTATCTATCACATAGAGGTTAGGTTGCATACCACTCTCGTAAATAGTAACAGGCAAATCCTTCTGAGCAGGATTGATAGAGGGATTGAGCAGAACATAAACAGGGCTTTCATTAATATCCATCAGCTGTAACATAATTAAAAATAAAAAAAAAAACAGAGAAAGAAGAGAATTAACCACGTGACATGATTTGCATGAAGGGATATAATAACAATGATAATAATTAAAAAGAAAAGAAAACACACAGCTTTATGAATTTGCATGTCAGATTCCTCCGCATCACTCCCAGTAGAGTACCATCCCAATATGTAAAAGTGTGGGAATACCTTCTTATCTGTTGTTCACACCAGCAATCAATCAAAAAATCATTCCTATTTGAGCTACTAAACCCTAATTTATCAAAAATTAGGAGTTTTTTTTACAGAAAATTAATAAGAGAAAAAGAAAAGGATTTTAATGTTTTAAATAAAAAAGAAAAAAAGAAGTATAAGAAATAGATATTATACAGAGTTCTTGCTTCTTTTCGATGAAGGCGCGGTCGAGGGAATGAGTGATGGGATCGTAAAGAAGCTCGAAGCTGTTGAAGATCTCGACAGTGCGTCCTCTCTGTACTCCAATCACGCATCCGTACACTCTGGGAGGGGGAGAAGGAGGGCCTCCATCGCTGCAGCCGTTGGTCTGAGATTTGACACGAGTGTAGTGATCGGATATGTTGACTATTACGAGCGGGTGTAACTTGAAAGTCAGTCCGCTGCTAGACGAAGACGCCATTGTTGTAGCAGTGATAGTTCCTTTACCCTCCTCTCGCTGCGATTGCTTGCTAGCGTTATGCGTGCGAGATCGAGGGATTTTGGGGGTTTTAGCTTTTCTTTTGTTTGAATTGGTGTATAAATCAATGAATTTGGATTTTTATATAATGTTTTTTAGTGATAATTCTGAACTTCTTATATATTCACCTCAATATGCTGTCCGAGTTATTTATACCTAGTTTAGTCCATATAGTTTAACAGAACTAATTAATTGATCTATTGTCTTCAAAAACTTATTTTCAATCTTTTTTATATAAAAAAAAAAATTGGATGTTAGTTTGGCATGAATTCAATGTCTTGCGTTAACAAGAATTTTTTTATACATCTGATTTTTTTTTTGAAAGATTATATTTTTTTTAAAATAATATTTTAAATATATTTGTATTTTTATGATATTATTTTTATTTTATTTAATGCGTGTGTCTATTTTTTTTATTTTGTTATTGATTTTAATATATAAATCTATTAAACACAATTGAGTAAATATCTTATTTTATATAATCAAATATCTTGATCTAATTCCGTTTTTTTTATCTTTTAGTTATTGCTAGCAAGTTTTATTTATTTATTTATATAAATAATTTTTAATTTATTTAATTAAATATTTAAACAAAAATTTCAACATGACATATAAATTAAAAATATAAAAAATAGTTTTTCTTAAAAAAACTCAATTCAACAAAAGATCCGCAGAGCTCTTGGACTATATCATGAGATTGGGATAAGTTGGTAGAAAATAAATTGAAAATAACCATAAAATTAAAAAAAAGAAGATGATAAGTGTATAAATCATAAAAGAAAATGAAAAAAAGAAGATATTGAATCGAAATAAATTTCTTTATTTGAAGATATTGAATCGAAGATATTTGTGAAATAAAGAAATTTATAAAACTCAATCGTCAATATCACAACCCATTTCTAGGTATTTTCAAATTCATCCAAAATAAAAATAAAAATAAAAAGAGATTACTGTGGTGAAAAAATCAAGTTAGAAATTTCAAATGGATTTTATATCTCAATCGTACATTTATTGTGCTAAAAAAAAATATAAATTCAAGGCTAAAATAAAATGATTAAATTTGCATAAAAATTAAGCTCAAACATAATTATATTTTTAATATGCCAATTTGATTTAATCATAGGTCATATTAAAGTTTAAATATGTTGAGGATTTAATTTAGAATCCAATTGAAAGGTTTAATTAAGTGTCAGGACTTAATTATATTTAAAAATGGTCAAGTTAATTTTCATGAGGGCTTAATTGGTGAGAAATTAAGTTTAGAAGCTTTATTTATGTTTAATTGAAAAGGATAGAATTTTTTGATACCAGATTTAATTTTTACTAAGTCAATTCACTGAAATTATTGGCAAAATTGCAAAAAAATCAATGTTCTTGAGTCAATCAGGGATAAAATTGAAGAAATCCACAATAAATGATCATTTTATAAAAGATGTTGAACTACATAAATTCAATTGGTCAAAACCAAGGGTGAAATTGAAAAAAAAAATCAAAGTTTAAGAGTTAATTAAGGGCTAAATTGCATAAATTGGATATCAATGGCCAAAATGAATAAAGCACATAAATTTAGGGTTGTCATTGAAGTTTGTCAAGGAAAAAATTTAAAACAATTGAAAGTTTTAAGTTAATATAGAGTGTAGTTAAAAAAATTAAATATTAAAAGACCAAGCTACATTTTGGTCAAAATTCAAGTACAAAACGATATTATTTTAGAGAGAAAAGAGAAAGGGATCAGTTGTCTGGTCGACTTAGGTAAGCAGACAATGTGTCGTGTGGTTGTTGTTCATCATCTTTTCCTTGTTCACCAAAAAGATAGTTCAATTGACTACTTTTATAAGTGTATTGATGTTTCTATCCTTTAGTAAAGTTGACAAATAATATATTAAAATGATGACCTAATATTTTCCTATACTGTGCTTATTAACACTCTATGTGACTCGACAACACTCCAAATGTAACAATCAAACAACCTTTAATTGTCAATTTGACAACTCAAAGTACCTATTTTGGATCAATGGTTAAGATGTTTTTTGATTGAATCAAAAGATGATTTGCCCCCAGTAAAGACCATATTACCTTCATACACCACAAATAAACAAAGGTCTATCCCATGTTTAAAAGAGTTAGAAAATTTGAAGCCAAAATTGAAAGAAAAAAAAAACTATATAAAACCCAGATTTCCCTTTTCAGCACCAACTTTTAGCGATGTCAATAACTCCATTAATAATTCAAATTCTCCCTTAAAACATCGAAAACAATTCTAACCATCACTCGCCTTTGAAAAAGCAAGATAACCCCTCTATTTTACCACCCAAAATCACCAACAAGGAACCCCCACTATAAGTCCTTCAATAGAAGATGAACCATTGTTCACAGTATATATGAATAATGTAAAGTGAATCAATTCACTTTACAATATTCATGCAATATATGGACATTGCTTTTAGGGGGCTAGACTCGTTTCAACACGATGGGTTAGGGCGAGTCTGGTCTAGATCAAACATGGCTGAACCGCCTATTTTATTGGGTTAGGCCAACCCAAAAAATATATAAACAAAAAATATAAAAAAAATGCATTTCAAAAAAATATAAAAAAATGTGTTTGTTTTCGTGTATACACCCATATCCTAAAAATTTCCAAGTATATTTTCACAAAAAAAAAAAATGAATCTTTTCTCATATTTTAAAATGCAAAACGAGATATTATAATCAATTTATAATTATCCATTAGAGTTCACAAAATATCAAAAATCTTTCAACAATCATTTTGTTCATTGTTTTAACTGTAAACTTTAATATTTGGGTTGTAAAACAATATTATAAAGTACATCCTTAAATATTAAAAATATAATAAATACAATACTAAAGTTCAAACCTTAGAACAATTAGTTTTTTTAATCCAATGAGGTAGAGACTTTTTCATAAAGAAAGATTTACTTCAAACTTTAGAAACAACAGACATATACAAATCTAATCTAGAAAAACTATCAAATAACAATGCAACTTATCTTAGGTAGAATGTACTGGAGTATTGTGTCTTTTACTTGCATAACAAGTCCCCTTACTCAGACTCTTATAGACCATTAGATTTTTTAGTGACCTTAATATTAGGTGACAACTCTTGAAAATTATAATCACAATTTTATTATTATAAAAAAAAACCTTTCTCCACGCACTCCTTTATATTTGAGGGTGGTTGCGTGAGAAAAAAACATTGTTGTCAAACTCAAATCAAATGCCAAATAAGAAATTAAAAAAAAAAAATCAATCCCACATGATGATCTAAAAAGGAAAAAAAATGAGGGTGAAAATCAAACTAAAAAATAAATCACAGTGAATAAAAAAATCCAGTTAAAGGATTAAGTTGAAAAAAAACATAAATCAAAATAATAAGAGCTAGATTGAAAAATAGAAAAACAACAACATGGACATTAATTGGATGATAAAATTAAAAATAAATAAGACTTTAATAAGATAGCCAAAGAAAAAAAGGATCAATTTAAACATAAATACATGATATTGCAATTATCTAAAAGCTAAAAGAGCTCTCGAGTTACTATTCACAGTGAGACAAATCACCGTGCACGGTAACAATAAAACGTATTTTTTTATTCGGTTCAGTTCACCGGTCTGTTGCTCTTTTTTATGTCAAATAACGAATTTGTCTTTAGAAAAAGACAAAATAAGGTCAGTGGACTTGGGGATTTGACGGTAATTGCATAATTTTGGTTTAGTCCGATTTATTTATTTTTTAATATTTCTTTGCACAGTGCAATAACCATTTTGTCCCTCGAAAAAGGCAAAACCAAGGTTTGGCCGGGAGGGGTGTCCCGGTAATTTACCATTTTTTATTATTTTTTTGCCGATTTACTATTGGCGCATCACAGGATGCGCCGTCCGTTTCCGAGCTCACGCTTGTTTTAGACAGTGTGTGTGACTTATTCCAGTGTCCAAAAATACCTAATTGACATCTATAATAATTTTCAGCCATGTTCTCTTTCTCCTGTTGTGACACTTGTGAGTACAGGATGGCCGGAGACATGTCAATTGTCGTTTGATTTTGTTCCTCTTTTCTCTCTTCTGCTTGCGCAAGCACACGTCAGCGCAGCTGTTTTTTGAGATATTTCATTTTAGTTCCTGGACTTTTAATTGTTTATTATGGTCCATATTGCTATTATATAGGTTTTGTTTTGTTTCATTTTCATCTTTTAATTGAAATTGATTATATATTGTAGTTTCATTTAAGTCCTCAGACTTTGAATATTCGAGTTGGTTTGGAATCCTTAATATTTTTGGTATCAAAGTTTGATTTTTATCAATTTTATCCTTCCATGCAATTTAACTATAGGTTTCAATTTCATTTCGATCCTAGTTCTTTTAATTTTCGATTTTGTTTTAAATTATTTAATTTTATTGGTATCAATGTTTAGGTTTATTTTTGATTTTATCCTTCAAATTAAATTTATTATATATGTTTTTTTTTTTCATTTTATCCCTTATACTTTTAATCTTGGATTTTATTTTAATTTTTTTATTTTTTTTATATATATTCATTACATGGTTCCTATTTCTGTCTATGTTTATATGTACATGCTCTTAGTTTTTGTTTTCATTTTTTTTCAATATTATTAATTTTTTTATTTAATATTTAAATTTTAATATATGATGGTGATCGTTTGAAAATTAATAATTATTATGATCCCCCCCTTTAAGTCAAATAATTTCTTAAAATCTAATAATATTTATTTTTAGTTTGTCATTTAGTTTTTTTTTTTTTATTATTATTGGGAGGTCTTAAATTTTCTAATTATTATAGATAATACATTAAAAATAATGATAATAATTGTTTGTTAGGTTTTGTTTTCTTTTACATATATTAGAATAATTAATTTTTTTGATATTTATTTAATATTAGCACCTTAATATATATATAATCTAGGTTTTTTGGAAAAACAAATTACTATCATTGCATTGAAATACTTTTAATATAATAATATGAGTAATAAATCTTATAAAATAAAAACAATTATGGAGTATTTTTTTTCTAACAATAATTATGATCTCATCAATTTTTATTATTTTCACTATTGTTAAGGTTTTTTTTAATATTTATATTTTAATTTGTGTTGATGATTATTTTAAAATTGATATTTATTATTTTTTCTCTTTTTTGTTTTTAAAATTCTTTTTATTTATCTTTAAAATCAATTTTTTTTTGAAATCTACTCATATTTATTTATTTTTTCATTTTTATCTTATAAATATATGAGACTAATTATATATTTTAATATTTATTTAATATTAGCGTTTGAAAATATATATATAGATAGAAAAAAATGACCTAGGATTTTGTAAAGAAAAAAAAATAATATCAATGTTCTTAAATACTTTTAATATAATAATATAAGGAATAAATCTTATAAAATAAAAAAAATAATTTTAGCTTTTAATTCTGATTTTTTCTTCTTTTGTTTAAGTTTATTTCTTAGGAAAATTTGATTATTAGATTTTAGGTTGTTTTTGTAAAATAAAAAAAAACAATTATGTATAATATTTCAGATATGATATTACTGGAAAAAAACAGCTTACAAACAAAATAAGTACACAAATTTATCAAAGTTATCTACAATTAAAAATATATGAAGCACTTCTCGTGTATTTCGATTACACTGTTCCTTTTAAGCAGAAAAAAATTTATTTTTAACAGATTTAATCTATTATAATTTTATTAATTAAATATTAAAATAACTAATTATAATACATAAAAAAATCAACTAGTTTTCTATATGAAAAAAACCTAGCTCAATATACGGACAAATCACCTCGTTTAAAACATATGATTTGTAGTATATATATAAGGATCAATGACAAAAATAAAAATAAAAAAACATAATAACAGGAGCTGGAATATTACAAAACATCTAAACATTGTGGCGTTTTCACTGTGCTCCCTCTCACAGATCACTGTGGATTCGAGCAGTGTAGGGGCGATTTTGGCCCTCGGTCGCGCGTCAAAGTGGGGCTGTGAACGGGGCTATTTTCGGTTTTTCCTTTTCCCGTCCTTTTTTTTTTTAAATATTCAGCCGTGAACAGTGCATTGACGCTTTCATCCCTGGTAATAAGACAAAATAAGGTTTCCGGCTGGGGGGCACCGGCGTAATTGCGCGCGGCCGGACCGGTCCGGTCCGGTCCGCCGCAACTTTTGATTTTTTAATTATTTTCTGAAATGGCTAAAGACGCTTTCAGCCCCTAATAAGACAAAAACACAGCCTTAGGTCCAGGGACAGGACGGTAATTGCCCATACTTTTTCAATTTAATATTCGGTGTCTGTCAGGGCGTGAAACACACGCGCCGGACGATTTTCGCCTCACGCCCTGTTTCGGAGGCGCGTGTGGCGTCCTAAGGTGGTCGGAAATTCTCTACCGCCACTCAAAACGATGCGCCGCCGCGTGGTCTTCCTCCCGCGGTGGCGCGTTTAACCTAAAAATGTATGTGGACGCGGAGGAGGCCGGTTGAAACCTCCGGCCACGTTTCTCTCTCTCCTGCACGTAAATGTGCAGGAGAGTCCCCCAAGTTGTTTTACTTTTCACTTCGGTCCCTAAATGTTTAATTTTGTATGTGGTCCTAATTTCTGTTATATAAGTTTTGATTTAGTTCGATTGAGTCCTCCGATTTTAATTAATTGAATGTCAAAAGTTAACTTAGGTCCTCCTACTTTCAATTTCCGGATTGGATGTATAAAACTCAATTAATTCGATACAGAAGTTCCGATTTTTGCAATTTTGTCCTCTGATTTCAATTGAGAATAAATATAATTTGCGTTTCAGCCCTTTGACTTTTAATTTTTTAATTTAAGCCCTTTATATTTGATTTTCATTTCAGTCCTTATACTTTTAATTTGTTTTTATTTCTAGAATAATCCCTACTTTTGTCCATATATATATAAGTGTATTTAATACAATAATAATAATAATAATAATAATTATAATAATAGTAATAATAATAATAATAATAATTTATTTTTTTTTCTTACTCTTCTGTGTTTTTTTCCTTTCTCCCGATAATTTGATAATATTTTTTGTTTTGCCGGTAATAGTAATAATAATTGTTTTTTTTTTATCTTTTGTTAAAGTTTATTGCATATTTTTAGTCTTTGATTTACTTTTTGTTTCTTTCATTATTAATATAATAATAATAATAATAATAATAATAATAATTGTTTTTCTTGCTTGCTCTTTTTTTTAATTTTTTTTTTGCCCTCCGGATAATTTTCTAATTTTTTTTTACAGTAATAGCAATAATAGTTTGTTTTTTTTAATCTTTTGTTAAAGTTTCTAGGATATTTTGAGTCTTTCATTTATTTTTGTTTCTTTCATTATTAATATAATAATGATAATAATAATAATAATAATAATAACAACATTAATAATAATAATTTAATTGTTTCTCTTATTTATTCTTTTGTTAATGTTTTTGAGTTTTTTTTTTCCATGATAATTTAATAATTATTTTGTTGTTATTCTAAAAAATGTTATTTATGCTTGCGCAACAAACTCTACTTAAAAATTGCTACATTTTATCTCATAATTTATAATTTTTCTTAATTATATCATATAAATTTATTGTTTTTGATTTAATTATGTTAAATTATATACACAAAAATACCCGCGGCAACGTTTTTTGATTATGTTAAATTTGTATATATATATATATATATATATATGTAATAAAATAATTTCATTTATCGAGTTCGTCAGTCTTTTTTTTTTCTCCCTGATTTTAACAGTGTATTAACGAAAAGGCCCCCCTAAAGAGACAAAATAGTGCACAGGAACCAGGGGCATCACCGGTTTTTCCTCTTTATATGCACAGTGCACAAACGAAAAAAACCCCAATTAAAGACAAAATAACGCACAGTAACCAGGGTTACCGCCGTCTTTTCCATCCCGGTTTTTTCGTAAATATCGACGAGTCCAGGGGCAAGCCAGTCAAGACAATTTAATTATCTAAATTGTTCTGACAGTCATGTGGACAATAATTTTAACTGTTATAGAACTATTTTTTTTATTTGATTACTGCATGGTTTTTTTATATTAATTCATTTAGTTTGTTTTTATAAATTCTTAGACAATGTATATTTTTTTATTCATATTTATACATCTATACTTTTAGTTTTTTTATAGTTTTTTTTCTTTTAATTTTATTTAAATCAGTTAAATCCTAAAATTTGAATTTAAATTGATAATCATTTTAAATTTAATATTGCTTCTTTTTTTCCTTTAGTTTTATTTTTTTCTTTTTTTCTCTTTGTTTTTTTTTTTTTTTTGCTTCTTCTTTTTTTTCTTTGGATTAAATGATTTTTATGATTTGACTATTTATGCAGTAATCATGATAATTTTAGTTGTTGTATTTTTTTCCTTTTTCATACAAAAATCTTTTCCTTTTTTCAATGATTTTTCAAGACAATTTAATTATTTAAATTGTTCTGACAATAATGTTGACAATAATTTTAACTGTTATAGTAGTGATTATGATAATAACATGAGGATAGATTTTCAATTTATGTATTAATCTTTTTGTTGATAGAACTATTTTTTTTATTTGATTATTGCATGGTTTTTTTTATATTAATTCATTTAGTTTGTTTTTATAAATTCTTAGACAATGTATATTTTTTTATTCATATTTATACATCTATACTTTTAGTTTTTTTATAGTTTTTTTTCTTTTGATTTTATTTAAATCGGTTAAATCCTGAAATTTAAATTTAAATTGATAATCATTTTGAAATTAATATTGCTTCTTTTTTTCTTTATTTATTTTTTTTCATGTTATTTTAATTTGTTTTTTGGATTAAATGATTTTTATGATTTTACTATTTACGCAATAGTAATAATAATTTTAGTTATTGGTTTTTTATTACTTTTAGATGATTTTTATTATTTGACTATTTATGGAATGATCATGATAATTTTAGTGTTTATGTTTTTTTTTCTTATTTATACTTAAATCTTTTGCTTTTTTTTCTTATTTTCCAGGATAATTTAATTATTGAGATTATTTTGACAGTAATATTAATAATAATTTTAACTGATATAATAATGATAATGATAATAACATAAGGATATATTTTCAATTTATATATTCATCTTTTTATGGATAAAACTATTTATTATTTTATACAAATTTATAATTAAAAATTCTATACAAATTTATTATTTTGTCAACATTATGTTATAATAAAAAATCTAACATAATTAATATTTGGTTATACTTTTAAATTTTTTTCATCCCTTGATTTCTTATTATTTCTATAATGATCCCTGTTATTATTCAATGAATTCTTTAATTCTAGAATAATAATAATAATAATAATATAGTAGTGGTAATTTAATTAATTATTATTTAATAATAATAATAATTTAATTATTTCTCTTGCTTACTTTTCTGTTAATGTTTTTTAAGTTTTTTTTCATCGAGGTAATTTTATAATATCTATTCTTTTGATAGTAATAACAATGTTGATTTTGATTTTGATTTTGATTTTTTTATTAATGTTTTATTGTTTATATACTCTTTCATATTGTTATTATTATTATTATTATGAATTATAATAATAACAATATTTTAATGCTTTTTCGTGCTTCCTATTTTTTTAATATTTCTTTCTCTCAATATAATTTACTGATTTTTATTGTCTTTATAATAATATGAATAATAAATATTATTCGCTTTTTTCCTTTATTTATTTTTTCTTTTTTATTATTTTAATTTGCTCTTTGGATTATATAATTTTTATTATTTTACCATTTACACAATAATAATGATTAATTTTTATTAATGATTAATTATTAATTTTTATTAATTATTAATTTTTTATTGTTTACTTATAAAAATATTTTGTTTTTTCTAATGATTTTTCAAGTCAATTTAATTTTTGTTATTATTTTAACAGTAATGTTGATAATAATTTTAACTCTTATAACAATAATAATAACAATAATGTGAGGATGAATTTCTGGACAAATTTATTTTAACTAAATTTATAATACAATTTAAAAATATATATAATTAATATTTTTTACATTTAAAAAAATATTGTGTACCCCGCGGCAACGCGCGGGGGCACTTAGCTAGTATATATATATATATAAACCAAAGCTATCGCAATCCCCAACTCTTCATAAACATATAAATATTTTATTTGTTTAAATTTATGAGCTACTTCTCCGTGATTTATTTGGATAGAAAATTGTCGCTGTTGGAACATTGAGAACACAAACACAACTAGCATACCTAAAAGGATGCGCAGCAGCAAAACTAAAGATTGGATGAGATGGATGGATGGCTGCCATTACTATTGTCATCATTATTTTTGTTTCCAGGATTTATGTAGAGAGAGAAAGGAGGGGAAATTGGTTGTGTGTGAGAATAAATAAATAAATAAAAATAGGACGTCGTCTTTACTATCTGGGTTTGGGATTTACTTTATTGCATTTCCCAAAACACCCTCCACATCTTTTCTCAACTACCAATCCATCCGTCCGTCCGTCCAAAAATACTCCTCGTCCATCCTTCCATTACTCCGCTCTATCTTCATCAAATTCATTCCAATTCAATTTTATTTATCAGTTTTTTTTCTTCAAAATCACAATAAAAAAGAGGAAGAAGATGGCGATGCGGGAGCTTGTAACGGGAGGAGCAGCTTGTGCGGTTCCAGGTTCTTCTTCTTCATCTAATCCCCTCAGTGCTCTCGCCAACGCTCTTACCGGTTCCTCTTCCAAGACTCGGGTTGCTCCTTTTTTTCAAATCCCTATTTTCCTATCAATTCATCTTCATCTAGACTAGTGTCTGCCACTACTCTGTTTTTCCTCTTTTCCTGAATGAATCAGTTACAAGCTAATAGTCCTCATTTTTTTGTGATTTGACTTTTTTTGTTCTACAAAAATAAAATAAAATAGGACAGGATAAAGGAAATCCCAACCTCAACAACCACAGGTACAGAGCCCCCTTTCTACCAGGATGCCACAGCTGAGGACCGTTTGAAAGCACTTCCAGGAGCCGACTTTGATCACTCCTTTTCTCGTCATCCCACTCTCCAGGTCTCTTCTTCCTTCTTCCTTTTCCTTTCTTTAAAAATAATAATAAAATTTTGTCTAACTTGTCTTCTATTGTTATATGGGTTCAGAGTTCAGAGTTTCTTCGTAACTTTCGCACTGCTGATCAGAATGGATTTGCTGATGCCTGGGAAGAGATTCATCGCTCTGGTCCTCCTCCTCCCCCTGCTCTATTGGATCACCGCCTACCTCCTCCTCAATTCCAACCAACCCTCGAAGGTAAACTGCCTATCTTTACTCATAGTTAATTGCCTAATTTGATGCCTGTGATGATTCATAGTAATCTAGATGATGAGCTGGGAGTGGCCAACAATAATAGATAATCAAAATAGTCAAGGCAAATTATAATTTTCATTAAAAATTGCATCCAAGACTGTTTAATGGCGAGTAATGGCAAGTAAATGGGTAAGGACTGAGTAGTGGAACTTTCAAAACCCATTTATCTTTTACAAGTTTTGCATACTAGTATACATATTACACCATGAAAGCCTTCAAAATGGATGCCGTTGCGATCAAGGAAAGGAACTAAAATGTATGCTCTCATCATTTCATTTACATGAATTATCGTGAACTAAAGTTAGAATCTAAAGGATATGTCTTTCACTAGGATGCCGCAGCTGTCCTCCTTTGTGTGCATTTGTGAACTAAAGTTAGAATCTAAAGGATACTTCTTTCACTAGGACGCCACAACTGTCCTCCTTTGTGTGCATTTAGATTGAATAGGGTTGTGATACCATGCTTGATGTGACAGCACATAGAGAATATGGGTAACATAAGACGAACTATTTCAACATTGAATCAAATCTTCTAGAACTTGTATTTACATTTAACTTGTTTCAGTGTTTTCACAATTTTTTTCTGTCTAGCACCAAGCAAACACTGCAGGTGCTATTTATTTACCAACTACCAAAACTCTCACACGAGCATGACTTTTTGGTGCATGCTTTCTACTTTTCATATGCAGGACCACCCCAAAGAGTGTTGTCAAACTTTTTGCACTCCTTTGTGGGCAGTAGCCATGGTGGAATTCCGTTTCGTCCTGCTCCACTACCAGCATTGGGATTGTCTGAAGGTGACAAACAATGCATACGTGACCGTAGCAGCATAATGGCCCGACATTTTTTTGCTGATAAGAGTGAAGATTTTATCAATGCACAGGTCTGCTGTCCTTTCTCAGTCCACGGAAAGCTAATGCGATTACTAGCTTTACTTCCACTTGTCATTTTGCTCTAACATCAACCCTGATTGCTGTATTAAAACTGCTATTGTACTTTGAATATGCTGTATCTGTAGGTGAATGCACTTCTGTCTTCGTTAGATATTGATGGCGATGTGCAGGCTAAGGGACCTTTTGCAGGCAGATTCCGAGAGCTAGAGGATTACTGGAATGAGTCTCAAGGTGCTCCGAGACCTGGTCCTCCTCAAACGGATGGATGGGTTGCAGAATTTAGCCAACACAGAATAGAACATGGTGATCCTAATGCTTGGGCTCACTCGTTTGAACAGCAACATGGTCCTAATAGTTGGGCCTCTGAGTTTGAGCAGGTAATAAGGAATTAAACACATCAATTTAGTCACCGCATGACAAAATTCGAGAATCATCTCAATCTAGATCCATCAGTCAATTGTACAATTAAGCCACAAATTCAGGCAAATGTGGTCAAAATATTGGGCTATTTTACTCACCAGTGAATTTAACCTTGTTTCCATTTTATGTTTCTGGCAACTAGTGTCATTCACCTGCTATTTTCGTGTTTTTTTTTTTATGTAATTTTATAACTCATGAAACTCTTCTCTTTCTTTTGTTTATTTATTTTGTGAAAAAAAACTATGCAATAAAACGTTTTTAAACTCTGCTCTTCATTTTGCCTTAATTATTGATTCTTTTGAGGGTTCTGAACTTCATGATTATATTGTTATGTAGTATTTTATCCCTTCCCTTCGCCAATCATGATGTTTGTAGTCATGGACTTCTTAACTGCAGAATTGATTGGTTATTGCCTTTATTGTCTTGTAACTTCAGTATCAGTGTACAAATCAATGGAAAATGCACTGGCTTGCAATTTATTCATCTTGTTTTTATTGGTTTTAGGAACAACGATTGGTCTCAGCAGCAGATCAAATGAGAGGTGCAAATATCTCTAACTTAGCGGCAATGGAGCAGACTCGTATGCTTGCACACACACTAGCTCAAAACAACGACCCCAAATTTCAGGTTCATATGCTTAAGTTTATCCACATGAATTCTCCTAGTTTTTGCATGGATAGTATACATTATGAGCTAAGTGGGGATATGAACACTCATGGATTAAGGGCCTAATGCTTTGAACAAGGCTGAGGATAGATAAAATGATGAGCACACCTGATTTTTTCACAAAACTGGCCAAAATATACTAAACATATCAATACTGATGTGACATGATGAAAAACTTAAAATATGCTAGCATTGTTTGATAGATTTGTCATTTATTTGCCCTTTCATTTTTTTTTATTTTTTTATATTGCACTGCTACTTATGCTGAAATGTTAGTCATGTGTGATGAGCCATGCAGAATTCCAAGTTTCTTCAATTTGTCTCAAAGATGAGTCGTGGAGAACTTATTATTGATGATAATCAAGTCAAGCCAGCTGCACTGTCTTCACCGGGAGATTGGGCTACAGAATATCAGCAACAGTATACTGCGGGTCCTTCCTGGGTTGATGAATATGCAGGCAATCAGGCAAGTAGTGACTTTTGCAAGCAAGATCACAAATTTTTTCTTACCTGGTTTTGTCAGCGCATTGCTGCCCTTTCTCTTGATCTCTCAAACAAAAAGAAAAAAAAAGTTTTATCAATTTATATAGGGACCTAATTATTGACAGCAGTATCACATGTGATAGTAATTCTGTACTTTCAGAGTAGCTTATTATTGTCACTGATTTGCCTGTGCAGAAATTGGCAGTACCAAAAGTCTGAAATAATACTTATGTGGACAATAAACTTGAGGCAAACCTTTTGATTTGACTCAACTTTAATCTCATGTTTAGGGTTTCCATTTACATTTTGAATATAGATTGATCACTGTGCTTAACTTGCATCAATATTTAAAGTGAAGAGAACTTGTGATGCAAAAGCCATGGGAATCTATAACTTTGAGGCAATGGAAGCCTTTTTTGATTTTGTGTTCTTTTTGGTGTTATAGGGAAAAAATGTGAAAAGGAATTTGTGGAATGAAAATCAAGTTGTTGGAACAGAATAGAGTACTTATCAATGTGAATGTACCATTAGCACGCCTCAATTCTTTCACTTTCGAGTGGCTCAAATTTCTGTAGTTGATAGATATAGTTTTATGTGCCATGATCTTCTTTTCCTTTCTTTACTTTTTTCTTCTTGCAGCTTTCTTAAACAAGCCACCAGTTATTTATTCCTATCACAGTGTGCCTCTATCTAATAAAATTGTCCTATCTAAATTCAAATGTTTTTCAGCTTTCTCATGGACCTGATCAATGGGCAAATGAATTTTCAACTGAAAGAGAGCAAAGTGGGCCTGTTGATGATCAGTGGGTAAATGAATTCTCAAAGTTGCATGTCAATGACTGGGCAGATGAATTTGGAAGGCAGGTTGGAGAAGGGGCTTTTGGAGAGAGTTCAGCTGATAATTGGGCAGATGCGTATGATGAGTGAGTATAATAGACATTGTTGAAAGGTTTATTTCTTACATGGGTAAATTAAATATTACTAAATGGATTATGTCTATTAACTGGATATATCAGATTGAATTTTTGGGTGCTTCAACTCCCTTCCAATAATGCATCTTACTGGTTATAGTGTTCACCATTTATAAATATCTACCTGACTCATACTGAAATGGACAGTGATTTTTAATCTAGTGTTTAGTGGTGTATCCTTTATGCAGGGAGAAGCTGTGTAGGATTTAGCATCCCATTTCTTAGAGTTGAAATTGATCATATTTTGTTACCTTTTCTTATACCAGTTCTGTCATGTTTTGACTTTAACAGTGAACATTGTTTTGTTTTTTAAATATCATTGTTTGTTGACAAGGTCTACATAATGTTAGTGCTCCTTCCGTCCCATTATTGTTGGCATGCTGTGCAATTTGTAGTCGTCCCATCTTATTCAGCCCTTTTGAAAGTCAGATTTATAAATGGCAAATTTCCTATGGTGTGCTTCAGTACCTTTTAAATCTACAATACTAAGAATGCAAGAGTAGTTAGGGAACTTAGGGGAGGAAAAGGAATAACATGCAAAAGTCAACATTAATAAATGATGTTTGGTGTCCCCCCCCCCGGATGAGATGCAAGTAAGCTCCTTTTCTCTCTTGGAAGTTTTGATTTGGTGCTTTATAATTATTAAAACTAAATGGTAACAGTTATTAGCAAGACATGTATAGTGGTTAAATGAAAAATAAATTCTCATCTCTGCATCATATCTTTTTCCTCTTTGTATTCTTGTAACCATGTCATTTTCAAATATGAGTATAGATTCTCATACTGGATGTAACTGGTCCACTTCCCTGCCTATCTATTTCTGGTTGCATTGGTTCTTTTTGTGATCATATAGATGCTTTTGAAAAATTCAGTCATATTAAAATCTAATATGAACACATTTGTTCCAGTTGTCATTATGCATTGTCCTATTGATAAGTTTTTCAGTTTTCCCCTGTCATCATCAAGAATACCATTGTCTAGTTCAAATGATCATGTCTGTCCTTTTGCTGTCAACTGCTAGAGTGAATATTTTTTTTTTCATGTGTAATAACCTGTAATATCTTACAGGTACCTAAATGAGCAAGTAGTTGCCAAGCAGAAGTCAGATGCTCCAAGGGGTGTTTATGTGTTTTCAGACATGAATCCATATGTTGGTCATCCGAACCCTTTGAAAGAAGGCCAGGAACTATTCCGCAAGGGGCTTTTGAGTGAATCAGTTCTTGCTTTAGAGGCTGAAGTTTTGAAAAACCCAGATAATGCTGAAGGTTGGAGGCTGCTTGGAATAGCACATGCAGAGAATGATGATGATCAACAGGTTGGGCAATTTACTGTGTTAAAATTGGTGGATTAGAACAAGTTTCTAGATGTCTTATTTATAGTTGATTTCTCATTCTCTTCAAGAACTTGGTGAAACAATTTCCACTAGTTTTGCTTGTTTATAGTTGAATGAGACCTGCATTATACATGGTTCAGTAGTCATTTAAGATTTTATGTTGAGCGAATAATTTTGTTTGATCTGTTTATATTTCTGAGAATTCTTGTTTTGAACTAATTAAAACTTCATGCTGCAGGAACTGTAAAATAAAACTATGACTAGTGTGAATCTCTTATGTTATTTTGTTTGGATGTGTTAGGTGCTTTATTTATAGCTTGTAGTTATGTCTTGAATTGAATAATTTGCAAATGAGAATTTGCAGACCAAATTGATTTTAATTGGATTTTTTATGGTGGGTTTAAAAAGCTTTGCTTCATCATTCATGGAGTCCTGATGGCTGTGATTTCAATGTAGAATAGTGCATATAAATCTGTTTAAATATCAATACAGGCTATTGCAGCGATGATGCGTGCTCATGAGGCTGATCCTACAAATCTTGAAGTGCTTCTTGCTCTAGGCGTGAGCCATACAAATGGTTGGTCATTGCTCCTAGATATATTTACAACTTATATTTTAGCTTAAATTTGTTTGACATTCTTTAGGTATGCTTCTATAAAGAATGTATCATAATAGAACCCCACCCTCACCCGTTCAAATTTTTTACTCCATTATGATTGATATCAAAACTCTGGAAATAGAGATTCTTTATGAATTTAATTTTTTTGAAGTACTCAATTTAGGTGGGTCAATAACTTGCCCTCAACATTTCAGAGTTGGAACAGGCAGCTGCATTGAAATATTTATATGGATGGCTACGGCATCATCCAAAGTATGGAACACTTGCCAACCCAGAGCTTTCTGATTCTTTGTATTATGCGGATGTAAGTGTTGCAGAAATACCTTTGTTTCTTTAATAAGAAGGGTGGATTTCTTCTTTATTTTACACATTAATTGCTTTTATCTTTTGTTTCAATTCTTTTATTCCCTTTTCCTTTTTTTTTCCTCTAACTTTTGGAGTGATCATCAAAATTCTCACTTCACAACATGCAGGTTGCTAGATTATTCAATGAAGCTGCTGAGATGTCACCTGAGGACGCTGACGTGCACGTAGTACTTGGTGTCCTGTACAATCTATCTCGGGAATATGACAAAGCCATTGCTTCTTTTCAGAGAGCTTTGAAACTCAAGCCTCAGGATTACTCTCTTTGGAACAAGCTTGGGGCAACACAAGCCAATAGTGTTCAGAGTGCTGAAGCAATATTGGCTTATCAGCAGGTATATCTCTATACAACTAAATTCAGTTTTTTGTTTAGATTAATTTGGTCAATTTGCCATATCTCACAGAACATAAGCACTTTTCCTGAAGAAATTACAATGATATTCCAACACATCATACTATATTTTTGATTCCATTGGCTGATAGTTTTTTTTAGGTTTTCCATGTTAAGCTTGTGCTGTTAAATTAAGCTAGTGTGCATGTTAGGGAGGTTCTTGTGTGTCCTTCAAAGGATCAAGCTTTTCTCTTCTTCTTTGTAAGCTTGTTTCCTCGTATTTTGTTTCCCAAAAAATAGCTGTTTCTTTTTCTTCATAAAAGCCTCTCTGCCCTGCAAATTTCTGGTTGCACAGCATTCTATGCTGCTTTCCCACACTTTCTTGTTTCATGCCTGTGGCTTTCCACCTCTTCAAATTTTTTAGATCAACAAGCATGACAATAATTGCACATTTTTGTTATAAGCTATGGTGATTTTGAATTTTGGTTTGGCACAATGTTCTCCGAAATTTCTTTCAGTTGTCAACTCCTTTGTGTTGTTTCCTGATTAGATTTATCTGTTGATTGTTCATCTCTCTTCTTTTCCAGGCACTTGATTTGAAGCCTAACTATGTTCGAGCATGGGCCAACATGGGAATCAGTTATGCGAACCAGGTGTTTACCTCTGCTTCATTGTTCATGACTTCATTATTAGTGCCATTTTTGGCATTTGTTAGACAGTAGCTTCCCATTGCTTAGTTGCTTTTATAGCTTTCATGAGAAAAGTGAACATTGAAACCTGATTATGTATTTAGAGATATACAAGTCCTGATTAGAAGCTATATTTATCCTTAATAGTCAGAATTATCTCACCAAAAAAAGACCTTGTGCAGTTGGAATGCCCAAGCATAGTTATTTGTAGATATTTACAAGAAGTGAACTGCCTATAACAGACATGTGAAATATTTTCTTGCCTTTAGGGTATGTATGAGGATTCCATCCGTTACTATGTTCGGGCCCTTGCAATGAATCCCAAGGCAGATAATGCTTGGCAATATTTGAGGATTTCTTTAAGGTATGGCGGTGAAAGTAAAGTTTTTCTTAATGGTTCAGAAATTCATTGCATTCATACATCTTATCCTTGTTTTTACCTTGCAGCTGTGCTTCCAGGAATGACTTATTTGAAGCTTGTGATTCTCGAAATCTTGATGTTCTACAGAAGGAGTTCCCGCTATAATATGTTATTTGTCTCAGCATTTTATGAATAATAGGGTCAGTGAATCACAAAGTCCAGGGGCGATGTGGCCCACATGTCTATTATATATCTTTTTGTGACTCACTTGATCATGTATTGTATGATAGGACTGTTGATGAGATTCCGAAGCCTCCTGTTTGTTCCATTAAAAGCTACTAACGCTCATGGGAAGATGCGCGGTGCTCGTGACTCCTGCATCATAGCAAGTGGAGCTGTTGCTGAAGAGTACTCTGGGTGGGAAGTTGGAAAATCATGTATGGATTATTAGAGCTAGCTCAAACAAGTACTTGTATGAAGTTTGAAACCCAGTACTTGGATATAACTCATAATTCTCCAGCACCGGGATAATTAAAACCAGGAACGAAAATAAATATAATGCCAGTGCATGACCTCAATCAGGGTAAAAATAAAAATATAGAAGTTTGTTTCCCAAGTCATTGCTGTTAGGGACGAAATTTTATGAACACGGTACTTTTCCCCAGATGCGGGCATATTCTTTTGACACTGTTGTGGATATTTTACTTATTTTTTTTTGCTCGTCCATTCCAGCTCACGTCCATAAATGTTTAACATGTATAAAAAATTACAAATCAGGTAGGCGGGGGGGTGGTTATTGTCTGTACTGTTTCAGATCCAGAAAAAAATATTATACAATGACCCCCATGGACAAATCAAGTTGTATTTTTTTTTTTGTTATTATACATATATATATATATATTAAAATTTTTTATAAAAAAATAAAATTGTTGTGTTGATAAAAATTATATTTAATTTTTTTTGCTTTTTAATTTTTTTCATATATAAAATTAATTAATTATATATGAAAAGTATAACTACGAAATAACATGTCCAAACACTCTAAAACCGAAATGTTCAATACTAATAAAAAAATAAAATACTCATCGAAACGGTATTGACAATCTTAATTTGAACTATATATAATCTAGCTCAAGACAGCTCTTCCTTGAAACTAACTCAAATAATGTAATTTATTGTTGGGGGTATTGGGTAAAGGTTTTGGGGCTTCGGGTTCAAGGTTTTGGGGTCGGGGTTTTGGGGCTTCGGTTTAGGGTTTCAGGTCGAGTTTGGGGTTTTAGGGTTTCTGGTTTAGGGTCGAGATTGGGGTTTAGGGTTTTAGAGTATGGGCTTTAGGGTTTTAGGGCTTAGGGTTTTTTAGGTTTGTGGTTTAGGATTTCAGGGTTCGGGTTTTGGGTTTTGGTTTAAGGGTTTAGGGGTTCAGGTTTTATGGGTTTAGGGGTTGAGGTTTAGGGTTCGAGGTTTTAGGGTTTAGGGTTCAGGGTTTTGGGGTTTTGGGGTTCAGGGTTTAGAGTTCGGGGTTAAGGGTTTTAGGGTTTAGGGTTGTAGGGTCTAGGGTCTCGGGGTCTCGGGTTTAAGGTTTAGGGTTTTTGGGTTTTGGGTTTTGGGTTTAGGTTCAGAGTTTAGGGTTTAGGGGTTTCGGGTTTAGGGTTTAGGGTTTTTTTTTTTAAACCAGGGACGGAACCCTGGACGAAATTATTATTAAAAAATAAAAAACCTTATAAAAATGGAGGGGGGCCAAACCAAACCTCCATAGCACACTAAGAGATGGACAAACCCCATCTTCAAAGAAAGAGCTCTAAAAACAAAAAACAATTTGGAGGGGGGCCAAACCAAACTTCCAAAGCACATTAAGAGATGGACAAACCCCATCTTCGTACGAAAAAGCCCTAGAAACAAACAAAAAGTTGGAGGGGGGCCAAACCAAACCTCCAAAGAAATACAATAGCTTCAGATGAACGCAAGCTGCCACAACTTCCAACAAACCAAAGAAGCCTGTATCTACAGGAATCCATGGAAAAATAAAAAAGCACAAGAAACAAAAACTAGATAAAAGCATGACGGAAATAAGGAAGATTTAATTTATCAGTTCTAATCATTCCTCTTAAAGAATTAAAACCATCAAGGGAAGATCCAATGTGTAAATTATCAACCTTGGACCCTAAAGTAGCAAGATGATCTGCTACTTGATTACCTTCCCTGTAGATATGAGATAAATGGAATTGAAAATAATTTAGATAATCATAAATACCCTGCAGACTATAACATACCTCCCAGGACCCAATGCATCGGTTTTGAACAAGATGAATAACCGATAGAGCATCCATTTCAATCCACACTTTACTAATACCTCTATCTTTGCAAATACGCAGGCCATGATATAGAGTTAGAATTTCTGCGTGTAAGGTGGATTTGACTTTTAATGGAAGGAAGAAAAAAAAGGAAACATTACCGTGCCAGTCGCGGAGAATACCCCCACCACCAGACACAGCACTTCTCCCTTGAAAACTTCCATCCACATTAAGCTTAAAACAGTACTCCTTTGGTTTAATCCATCGAACCATTTTAGGGAAATACACTTGATCTAAAACATAATGACACCCAAAAGAAGAGGCCAATTTCATATCACCCTTCCAATTCCTCCTCTTCAAGAGCCCCGCTTGGAAAAGTTGGAAAATCTTCCCCTGACATTTCCAACGAATCCTATCGGGATAGAAACTCATGTTCCTATGCTTGGCATCATTTCTCTCAAGCCAAATAAACCATAAAACAAATAGCGGAATAATAATTCTAATATGCCCTTCAGAAACATAGTCACCTGAGAAGAACCATGCAGAGAGCCAGTGCCTAATCGAACCATCAGCAGGAAAGCTAACAGAGAACATCGCAGCAAAAAAGTTCCAAACCGGAGACACACTAGGACAGAACATAAATAAATGCTCCAAAGATTCAATATCATTACAGCCATGGCATTTAGAGACCATGCATATACCCTTACTCTGAATCCTGGTATCCACTGGAACAAAATCATTTAGCAACCTCCATATAAAAAATGATATCTTTAAAGGAATAGAAGCATGCTAAATTTTTGAGAAAATTGACTGACGATCCGAGACTTGACGCACTTTATT
>CM027669.1:16187500-16195000 GCA_015731905.1 Salix dunnii
CATGCGATGAACACACCCATAAGTGCACAAGGCTTGATTATGCCAGGGTCTGTGTAGAAGTTGACGCATCACTGCCATATGTCCACACATTTGAAATTGAATGCTCTTTGTCCACAACCCCCATCAAGGTGGATGTTGAATACGAATGGAAGCCTCAGCGTTGTGACAAATGCCATGTTTTTGGCCACTCCTGCCCCAAACCCCAGCCACCACCACCCCTTATCACCCCTACTCATAATGAACCAAACCAAAGCCCAGAGGAAGCAACCCCCTCTCAAATAACCCCTCTACCCAATAACCTAAACATGGAACTGCAAACAGAAAATCCCCTATTTCAAAAAACCCAAAACCCAAGCCAAACCACAAAACCTACTCCCAGTGTTCCCATAACCAAAACCCTAATGGCTTCGGTGATTCCAGTTCAAGCCTCTGCTTTGACTGAGAATAATCTAGACATGACCAATACCACAAACCCGATTACCCAAGACAACCTGCCACAACAAGAGGTAGACCAGCTTGAACAAAGGGGAATGACGATATGCCTGGAGAACAAAATGGCATCCATCCAGAGTGATAGCAAATCCTTGGAAGCAGATTCTCATGGAAATGATTCAGACTCGGGTAGCAACATGCCAGGAGGTAAAACTCCTCCAAGGGAAAGCCAGAAGGGACATAAGGCAGATGTTGGAAAGGATGCCTCACCCACCCTCTCATGGAACACGGTGAGGAAACGAAAAGGGGGACGGAAAAGACGAGAGGTATGAAGCCTCTCAATTGGTGTTCCTTTCTTGCAAACCTTTTTATGAATAATATAGGATGTTGGAACACTTGGGGATTAAACAGCCCCCAAAAACAAAAAGCTGTTACGGAATGGATCAATAAACATCATTTAGATATTGTAGCTCTGTTTGAGACAAAAATAGCTGGAAAAAACCTGCCCTCGATACAAACCAAAATCTGCCATAACTGGCACTTCCAAACCAATCACCCCCACAGCAGCCCCTCCCCTTGCCGTATAATGTTAGGATGGAACCCTAACAAGTATAGCCTTGTTTGCACCCATATCAATGCTCAATGGATTACTTGTTCTGCTACTCATACCACTGGAAACAATGCAATAAACATCACGTTTGTATATGGGCTCCATTCTCCAGCTGAGAGGAAGAAGCTTTGGGAATATATCAATGCTAGCAGTGGGTCCTTTTCCAATCAGCCATGGGTTATCATGGGAGATTTTAATGCCATCCTCAGCCCTGCTTATAAGGAGGGGGGAGACAGGAACTGGTATAGCCATTCTGATGACTTTGCCAACTCTATTCACGGGGCAGGTCTAATTCACCTCCCTCTCACAGGGCCAATTTTATCATGGCATAATGGCCAACAAGGTGGTCATACGATCCAAAAGAAGCTTGACTGGGCATTCGTAAACCATCACCTCCTCCAAAAATGGCCTTCAGCAATCACTCACTTCCAACCTCGCAGCACCTCAGACCACAGTGCAATGCATGTCCAGCTTACAACCCCTAACCCTCCAAAAAAGAAGCCCTTCCATTTCCTTAACCTTTGGCTCCAAAGAGAAGACTTTCCTTCTATTCTGGCCAGCGTATGGGACGTCAACATTGTTGGAAACCCCATGCACGTCCTCCATTCCAAGCTTAGGGCTCTGAAGGCCAGGCTAAAGCATTACCATAAACACAACACCAACCATATATCTCGGAGATTGGACAAAGCTAAGGAAGACTGGACCACATTCCAACAGCAACTAAATGACAACCCCACGTCCCAAGAGATAATGAATCAAGAGAGAGCAGCGGCCAAGCTTTTCGCTCAGCTTAGTAGAGAGGAAGAATATTTTTATAAACAGCAGTCCAGAGTCCAATGGTTGCAGCTTGGGGACCAAAACACGAAGTTTTTTCATAGATCAGTGCAGCATCGGAGGTCCAGGAACACAATTCATAGTATGGTAGACAGTGATGGAGTCCTTCATCACAGTCAAGATGCAATGGGTAAGATTGCAGTGGATTACTACCAGGGGATTCTCTCAGGCCAGTCAGAAGATGGGCCTTTCGATGTTACAGGTCTTTATCCCAGAAAGATTTCAAGTGCCTCCCAAACGACTCTGGCTCAACCAGTTACAAACGAAGAAATAAAAATTGCCATGTACGCCATTCCTGATGAGAAAGCACCAGGACCAGATGGGTTCACAGCAAAGTTTTTTAAGCAAACCTGGAACACAACAGGTGGAGATGTCACGAGGGCAGTTCAACACTTCTTCAAGACCAGCAGACTCCCTCGCGGGATGAATGCCACGAAGATAGCTATGGTGCCGAAGGTTGAAAACCCTGGAAGCATGGGGGACTACAGGCCAATATCATGCTGCAATGTTCTTTATAAGTGTATCTCAAAGGTCTTAGCCACCAGATTAAAGGCAACCTTGCCAGATATCATAGGGCAGAACCAAACTGCTTTTCTCCAGGGTCGCCAAATCTCTGATGCTATTTTGCTCACTCAGGAGCTAATGCAGAAATACCACCTCAAAACTGGCCCGGCAAGGTGTGCGATAAAGGTTGACCTACGCCAAGCTTTCGACACCATTAAATGGGACCTCATTCTAACAAGCCTGCACTCTATCGGAATCCCTTCTTGCATGATGGAATGGATTAAGGAATGCATCACAACAGCCTCCTTCTCGGTTAACCTAAATGGGGAGCTTCATGGGTTTTTTCAATCGACTAGAGGGCTCAGACAGGGAGACCCTCTCTCCCCATATCTGTTTGTTCTTGCCATGGAGGGTTTAAATGGTGTCCTCACAAAGAACACTCAGCGCCCAGGGTTCAAACACCACTGGCGATGCAAGGCCACTAACATTACAAATGTTTGTTTTGCAGATGATCTAATGCTCTTCTGTCATGCAGATAGGATTTCGGCTAGCATTATAAAGGAATCTCTCTCCACTTTCAGCCGCCTCTCAGGCCTCCAGGTGAACACAGATAAAAGCTCACTTTTCATTTCAGGGATAGATGACGCCAGAAAGAGTGAGCTTCAAGAGATCATTGGCATCAACCAGATGGCCTTACCCATCAAATACTTAGGAGTCCCTCTCATCACGACTAGACTTACTCACTCTGACTGCAAGCCTCTCCTTGATCGTATAACAGCTAAGATTCAGCTATGGACCTCAGGCAGTCTCACCTATGCTGGAAGGCTTCAGTTGGTAAAGGCGGTCCTTTTCTCGATCCAAGTTTACTGGTCATCTATCTTCACTCTCCCATGCTCCCTTGTAAAGAAGATAGAGAGTGCTATGGCAGCCTTCCTCTGGAATGGGACTCACACCATTACCACTGCCAAGGTTGCCTGGAACTCTCTCTGCTATCCCCTAGCTGAGGGAGGCCTTGGAATTAAACGAATCAAAACCTGGAACTTAGCTGCCACCTTGAAGCAAGTCTGGAGGATTCTTACAACCACATCTATTTGGACCAAATGGGTTACAGCGAACCTTTTGAGAGGCAAGAGCTTCTGGCAAATCAGCATCCCTGCTAGCTCGTCGTGGTCCTGGAGGAAAATTCTCCAGAGCAGAGAGTGGTGCAAAGGCTGGTTCAAGACTACGATAGGCAATGGTCACACAACCTTCCTCTGGTATGATTACTGGCTTCCGAATGGCTTTCGAATAGCAGACCATATCCAACCAAGACAGACCTCATCCACAGGTCTAAAGTGGGACGCAAAGGTGAGTGACATAATTTCAGAGGGAAGATGGCAAACCCCTAATGGGTATCCAGACATGCAGGTGATCTGGGATCTCATCAAGAGGCAAGCAATCAAAGAAGGGGAGGACAACACAGAATGGATTCATAACTCTACTGGGAAGTTCACCATCGAAAGTGCTTGGGAGAAGCTTAGAGAGAAGAGACCAGAGACCATTACCCATAAGCTGATGTGGTTCTCGAACAACATACCTCGACACTCTTTTATTTTATGGTTAGCAGCTCAGGGTCGTCTTCGCACAATGGATAGAGCCCACATGGAAATGGAAGACAAAAATTGTCCCCTTTGCAGAGGTGCTCCTGAAACTCATGACCATCTCTTTTTCCAATGTCAGTATTCCAGTGCAGTTTGGGGATGCATTAACAAGAGAGCAGATCTTCAATGGAATAACTCGTCTTGGCTCCCTCTTCTCCAATGGGCAGCAAGAAATTGGGACAAAAACAATAATTTCAAACACCTATCAGCTAAGCTAGCCCTTGCAGCGACAACTTATTTCATCTGGTGGGAGAGGAATAGAAGGGTCTTCAACAATATTCACCGAAATGCTCCTTCTCTAGCCGATGACATATACCAGCTAGTTAGAACTCACCTTGCCAATATGAAGAAAGCATACCAGATCACCCCTCAAGACCGAGAGAACTGGTGTCTTTAAGAAAAAAGTTCTTTCAGTGCCAACAGTGCCATGCAAAATGGTCCCGTCAGCTCTCCTAGGAGCCCATCAGCGCAGTCTTGTGCGTTTTTATGTTGAGATTGGGCCTTCGGTCCCCAAAGTAAAAGGGCCTCATCATGTGACCCTAAGGCCTTCCTTGTGGACTGGCTTTCCTTTTTCTCCCATTAGGTAGGTTGGCCCGATGAGGCAGTTGTAAGGTCTTCAAAGGCCTTTTGTTTTGTTTTTGTTTTTCTTACCTGCTTAAGCAGGCTCTCTGTATAGTTCTTTAGGGTTTAGGGTTTAGGGTTTAGGGTTTAGGGTTTAGGGTTTAGGGTTTAGGGTTTAGGGTTTAGGGTTTAGGGTTTAGGGTTTAGGGTTTAGGGTTTAGGGTTTAGGGTTTAGGGTTTGGGGTTTAGGGGTTTTGGGGTTTAGGGTTTAGGGTTTAGGGTTTAGGGTTTAGGGTTTAGGGTTTTGGGTTTAGGGTTTAGGGTTTAGGGTTTAGGGTTTAGGGTTTAGGGTTTAGGGTTTTGGGTTTAGGGTTTAGGGTTTAGGGTTTAGGGTTTAGGGTTTAGGGTTTAGGGTTTAGGGTTTAGGGTTTAGGGTTTAGGGTTTAGGGTTTAGGGTTTAGGGTTTAGGGTTTAGGGTTTAGGGTTTAGGGTTTAGGGTTTGGGGTTTAGGGTTTAGGGTTTAGGGTTTAGGGTTTAGGGTTTAGGGTTTAGGGTTTTAGGGTTTAGGTTTTAGGGTTTGAATTTAAGGTTTATTGGTTTAAGATTTAAGATTGAATTGGTTTGAGTTTTAGGGTTTGGTTCGATTGATTTATTGATTTAGGTTAAGGTTGTTTGAATTTAGGTTTATTTAAAGTTTAAAATTGATTTAAAATTTAAAATTTAAAATTTAAGGTTTAGGTTTAAAATTTAAAATTTAAAATTTAAAATTTAAAATTTAAAATTTAAATTTAAAATTTAAAATTTAAAATTTAAAATTTAAAATTTAAAATTTAAAATTTAAATTTAAATTTAAAATTTAAAATTTAAAATTTAGGTTTTAGGGTTTAGGGTTTTAGGTTTGAGGGTTGAGGTTTAGGGTTTGTGAGGTTTAGGGTTTAGGGTTTGAGTTTGAGTTTGAGTTTGAGTTTAGGGTTTAGGGTTTATGTTTTTAGGTTTAGTTTAGGTTTAAGGTTTAGGGTTTAAGGTTTAGGTTTTAGGTTAAAATTTAAGGTTTAAAATTTAGGTTTAGGGTTTAAAAGGTTTAGGTTTTTGAGGGTTTAGGGTTTGGGGTTTGAGGGTTTGGGGTTTGAGGGTTTGAGGGTTTAGGGTTTGGGGTTTGGGGTTTAGGGTTTGGGTTTAGGTTTAGGTTTAGGTTTAGGGTTTGGGGTTTAGGTTTAGGTTAGGGGTTTAGGGTTTAGGGTTTCGGGTTTTAGGGTTTCGGGTTTGGGGTTTAGGGGTTTAGGGTTGGGGGTTGGGGGTTGGGGGTTGGGGTTTGGGGTTTCGGGTTTGGGGTTTCGGGTTTCGGGTTTCGGGTTTAGGGTTAGGGGTTTAGGGGTTTAGGGGTTTAGGGTTTAGGGTTTAGGGTTTAGGGTTTAGGGTTTTGGGTTTATGGGTTTGGGGTTTAGGTTTAGGGTTTAGGGTTTGGGGTTTAGGGTTTGGGTTTGGGTTTGGGTTTGGGGTTTAGGGGTTTAGGGTTTAGGGTTTAGGGTTTGGGGTTTAGGTTTAGGGTTTGGGGTTTAGGGTTTGGGGTTTGGGGTTTAAGGTTTAGGGTTTAGGGTTTAGGTTTGGGTTTAGGGTTCAGGGGTTGAGGGTTTGAGGGTTTTAGGGTTTAGGGTTTAGGGTTTAGGGTTTAGGGTTTAGGGTTTAGGGTTTAGGGTTTTAGGGTTTAGGGTTTAGGGTTTAGGGTTTAGGGTTTAGGGTTTAGGGTTTAGGGTTTAGGGTTTAGGGTTTAGGGTTTAGGGGTTTGGGGTTTGGGGTTTGGGGTTGAGGGTTTGAGGTTTAGGGTTTAGGGTTTGGGTTTGGGGTTTAGGGTTTGGGGTTTAGGTTTGAGGGTTTGGGGTTTAGGGTTTAGGGTTTAGGGTTTAGGGTTTGGGGTTTGGGTTTGGTTTAGGGTTTAGGGTTTAGGTTTAGTGTTGGGGTTTTGGGTTTTGGTTTTGGGGTTTTTGGGTTTTGGGTTTTGGGGTTTGGGTTTTGGGGTTTGGGTTTTGGGGTTTGGGGTTTGGGGTTTGGGGTTTGGGGTTTGGGGTTTCGGGTTTCGGGTTTTGGGGTTTTGGGGTTTGGGGTTAGGGGTTTGCGTTTAGGGTTTAGGGTTTAGCGTTAGGGTTTAGGGTTTAGGGGTTTGGGGTTTAGGGTTTAGGGTTTAGGGTTTAGGGTTTAGGGTTTAGGGTTTAGGGTTTAGGGTTTAGGGTTTAGGGTTTAGGGTTTAGGTTTTTGGGTTTTGGGTTTGGGGTTTAGGGTTTTGGGTTTTGGTTTTTGGGTTTGGGTTTTAGGGTTTAGGGTTTAGGGTTTAGGGTTTAGGGTTTAGGGTTTGGGTTTAGGGTTTAGGGTTTAGGGTTTAGGGTTTAGGGTTTAGGGTTTAGGGTTTAGGGTTTAGGGTTTAGGGTTTAGGGTTTAGGGTTTAGGGTTAGGGTTTAGGGTTTAGGGTTTAGGGTTTAGGGTTTAGGGTTTAGGGTTTAGGGGTTTAGGGTTTAGGGTTTGAGTTTGGGTTTGAGTTTAGGGGTTATTCAGGTTTAGGTTTAGGGTTTGAGGTTTAGGGTTTAGGGTTTATTTGGGTTTAGGTTTAGGTTTAGGGTTTAGTTTTTTTAGGTTTGAGGTTTAAATTTAAAATTTAAGTTTAAGGTTTAAAATTTTTGGGGTTTAGGGTTTTAGGTTTAGGGTTTGGGGTTTGAGGGTTTGAGGGTTTGGGTTTGGGGTTTGGGGTTTGAGGTTTGGGGTTTGAGGGTTTGAGGGTTTGGGGTTTGAGGGTTTAGGGTTTGGTTTAGGGTTTTGGGTTTAGGGTTTGGGGTTTAGGGGTTGGGGTTTGGGGTTTAGGGTTTGGGGTTTAAGGTTTTGGGTTTAGGTTTGGGGTTTAGGGTTTAGGTTTAGGGTTTAGGGTTTGGG
>CM027669.1:16200000-16202694 GCA_015731905.1 Salix dunnii
TTTAAAATTTAAAATTTAAAATTTAAAATTTAAAATTTAAAATTTAAAATTTAAATTTAAATTTAAAATTTAAAATTTAAAATTTAAAATTTAAATTTAATTTAAAATTTAAAATTTAAAATTAAATTTAAAATTTAAAATTTAAAATTTAAAATTTAAAATTTAAAATTTAATTAAAATTTAGGGTTTAGAGGTTTAGGGTTTAGGGTTTGAGGTTTTAGGGTTTAGTGAGTTTAGGGTTTAGGGTTTAGGTTTAGTTTAGGTTTAGGTTTAGGGTTTAGGGTTTAAGATTTGAGTTTATGGTTTAGATTTGGTTTAGTTGGTTTAAAATTTAAAATTTAAAGGTTTAAAATTTAAAATTTAAGTTTAAATTTAAAATTTAAAATTTAAAATTTAAAATTTAAAATTTAAAATTTTAAATTTAAAATTTAAAATTTAAAATTTAAATTTAAAATTTAAAATTTAAAATTTAAAATTTAAATTTAAAATTTAAAATTTAAAATTTAAATTTAAGGTTTAGGGTTTAAGGTTTAAGGTTTAAGGTTTAAAGTTTAAAGTTTGAAATTTGAGTTTTGAAATTTAGGGTTTAAGGTTTAGGTTTAAAAATTTAAAATTTAAAATTTAAGTTTAAAATTTAAAATTTAAAATTTAAATTAAAATTAAAATTTAAAATTTAAAATTTAAAATTTAAAATTTAAAATTTAAAATTTAAAATTTAAAATTTAAAATTTAAAATTTAAAATTTAAAATTTAAAATTTAAAATTTAAAATTTAAAATTTAAAATTTAAAATTTAAAATTTAAAATTTAAAATTTAAAATTTAAAATTTAAAATTTAAAATTTAAAATTTAAGGTTTAAGGTTTGAGGGTTTGAGTTTAGGGTTTGAGTTTAAGGTTTGAGTTTGAGTTTAAGGTTTGAAGGTTTAAAGTTTGAGTTTAAAATTTGAAATTTAAAGTTTAAAGGTTTGTTAAATTGAGTTTAAAATTTAAAATTTAAATTTAAAATTTAAAATTTAAAATTTAAAATTTAAAATTTAAAATTTAAAATTTAAAATTTAAAATTTAAAATTTAAATTTAAATTTAAAATTTAAAATTTAAAATTTAAAATTTAAAATTTAAAATTTAAAATTTAAAATTTAAAATTTAAAATTTAAAATTTAAAATTTAAAATTTAAAATTTAGGTTTGAGGGTTTAGGGTTTAGGGTTTAGGGTTTAGGGTTTTAGAGGGTTAGGGTTTGAGGTTTGGGTTTAGGGTTTAGGGTTTGGGTTAGGGGTTTGGGGTTTAGGGTTTGGGTTTAGGGGTTTAGGGTTTTAGGGTTTGGTTTAGGGTTTAGGGTTTAGGGTTTAGGGTTTAGAGGTTTAGGGGTTTACGGTTTAGGGTTTATGGTTTAGGGTTTAGGGTTTAGGGTTTAGGGTTTAGGGTTTAGGGTTTAGGGTTTAGGGTTTAGGGTTTAGGGTTTAAGGTTTAGGGTTTAGGGTTTAGGGTTTAGGGTTTAGGGGTTAGGGTTTGGGTTTTAGGGTTTGGGTTTGAGGTTTGGGGTTTGGGGTTTAGGGTTTAGGGTTTAAGGGTTTAGGGGTTTGGGGTTTCGGGGTTGGGGGTTGGGGTTTTGGGGTTTTGGGGTTTTGGGTTTAGGGGTTAGGGTTTTCGGGTTTGGGGTTCGGGGTTCGGGGTTGGGGGTTTCGGGTTTCGTGTTTAGGGTTTAGGGTTTCGGGTTTAGGGGTTTAGGGTTTAGGGTTTAGGGTTTAGGGTTTAGGGTTTAGGGTTTAGGGTTTAGGGTTTAGGGTTTAGGGTTTAGGGTTTTAGGGTTTAGGGTTTAGGGTTTTAGGGTTTAGGGTTTAGGGTTTAGGGTTTAGGGTTTAGGGTTTAGGGTTTAGGGTTTAGGGTTTAAGGTTTAGGGTTTTAGGGTTTTAGGGTTTAGGGTTTAGGGTTTAGGGTTTCGGGTTTGGGGTTTGGGGTTTGGGGTTTAGGGTTTAGGCGTTACGGGTTAGGGGTTAGGAGTTAGGGGTTAGGGGTTAGGGGTTGGGGGTTTGGGGTTTCGGGTTTAGGGGTTAGGGTTTAAAGTTTAAAATTTGAAGATTTAAAATTTAAAATTTAAAATTTAAAGTTTAAAATTTAAAATTTAAAATTTAAAATTTAAAATTTAAAATTTAAAATTTAAAATTTAAAATTTAAAATTTAAAATTTAAAATTTAAAATTTAAAATTTAGGGTTTAGGGTTCAGGGGTTGAGGGTTTGTGGGTTTTAGGGTTTAGGGTTTTAGGGTTTAGGGTTTCGGGGTTAGGGGTTAGGGGTTTCGGGTTTCGGGGTTTCGGGGTTTCGGGTTTCGGGGTTTCGGGTTTGGGTTTCGGGGTTTCGGGGTTTCGGGGTTTCGGGTTTCGGGTTTGGGGTTTGGGGTTTGGGGTTTGGGGTTTGGGGTTTCGGGTTTAGGGTTTAGGGTTTTGGGTTTTTGGTTTAGGGTTTAGGGTTTAGGGTTTAGGGTTTAGGGTTTAGGGTTTAGGGTTTAGGGTTTAGGGTTTAGGGTTTAGGGTTTAGGGTTTAGGGTTTAGGGTTTAGGGTTTAGGGTTTAGGGTTTAGGGTTTAGGGTTTAGGGTTTAGGGTTTTAGGGTTTAGGGTTTAGGGTTTAGGGTTTAGGGTTTAGGGTTTAGGGTTTAGGGTTTAGGGTTTAGGGTTTAGGGTTTAGGGTTTAGGGTT